>BMAU01014849.1:0-600000 GCA_019973935.1 Trichonephila clavipes
CCAGATTGACTACATCCGAGCCAGCCGTGGCAGTCATATGCCAGAAATCATATTTAAAAATGTAATGCCACAAGATTATCTTTCGAATAAAAAATTCATGTCAATCGAATAATACATCGTTGTTTTATTGCAATTTAAAGTTCTATACCTCTGAAAAAAACACCCTTTATTTCAATATTTGAACCATATTCAACTACAATTATAGAAAAAATTATAATTGTCATAGTTTAAATATCCATGTAAAAATTGAAATAGAATTTGCATTCGGACAATGATGAAATAACAAAATTTGTGCGCTCCTTAAAATCCATTGTCTTCTAATAAAAGTTAATAAACATTTAAAAGCAAATCAATCTCAAAAACTCAGAAAATGATTCTAAAAATATTTTATTATTACCAAAGGCTGAATATTATAGCAAATGCAAAATTATAAAATGAATGTTGTTAAAAATGAAACTGTTAAAAAAAAGAGAATGTGTTCTGGAAACAAAAGGGTGTAGCTACCGTCGTATCAATGATATGGGGCCCCCAAGTTACAAGGGCCCCAACATGTGTAACAACAGTACCACACATAAGGCTTTCATTTCTAAAAAGAAGCCCCGAAGTACTTTTGATACGGGGCCCACTTAGAACTAACTACGCCAGGGCCTGGAAAACAAGAATGAATGTTTTAATCAACAAGACGTAGAGTTTTTCGGAGGTCATAGTCAATTTATAAAAAATGATAGCTTTACTTTTAGATTTTTTTATAGACTATAGAGCTAATAAAAATATGATTAATAGAGTTTTCTTGACTTCAGAACTTAAAACAAAAATTAGTAAAAAAAAAATTATTTAAAAAAAATCAATTTTTTTTTTTAATTGGTAAACTTATTATTTTAGAATATCATACATAGTATAATTTATAGCAAACTACATTTGCGCGCGCGCGAATCTGTCATATGTAACATCTAAGAACTAAAGTATCAAAATAATAAAATAAAGAATTTTGTGGATACGAGTAAGATGTAAAAATGAGAACAATTTACAGAATTAATATATTTAACTGTGGGCCAATCTTGTATTTCTCAAAATTTTGTAAAAAAAAAAAAACTGGATTTTTTTATTTTTTATACAATTTTTTTTCTTTTTTTTGAAATACTGTGATTTTTACCTGAATCAGTAAAATTCTATGAAATTTGAATTTCTTTTTAGTTTGATTATTGCTGCTTAGTTAGAAATATCAGCAATGGATCAGAATCACACAAACATATCATTTTTAATTTGGATAGTCAATTGATCTCGTAATTCTGAACTGCAGTACACACACACAGTTAATGTAACTTTATATCTGACCGTAAATAAATTTAAGTAAACACATGTTGCAACATTATCATAATTTGTAGAGGGAAAGGCGGTCTTTTTTAATCGTTATATTTAATCAGCCTTTTCTATTGCTACTGGTTAACTTTTAATTATTAAGTTTATGAAATGTTAAATATAGTTTTTCATGGTACTTAGAGAAAAGGAAAATATGCAATTATAATTAATATTTCATTTCAGCAAACTAATTTATATTAACATTCTTTAACATCATAATATAAATAAATATCAAAATGTATCATACTATGTAAATATATATACATATATATATATATATATATATATATATATATATATATATATATATATACGTATATATATATATTGTAAACATTTAATATTCCTAATTTTTTAATACGTTGATTTTAAAACATTTGTTGCGTATTCATCTTTAAAATAAAATCTTCTGTCCAGGAATGATGAAATGCTGGTTAATTTATAGCACATAGTTTATTCACACATAAAACATATTTATATACGTTAATTACACAGACTATATACATGTTATATATATATATATATACCTACGTACTATAAACTTTAAATTCTCAATACCACACAGCCAGAGCTCGTGAAAACCAAACCGCAAAATAGAACGCATTAGGCAGAACTGAAAACTTAAATATAATTGCTTTCTTTTCGATATAGGGTCATAAATTGGGAGGAAACCACATTGACCAATTTATTGCTTCCATAGCTACCTTTTCAACATCCTCCCACCTTTTGAGTAGCCCTGGAATGATACTCAAAACATTTAAGAATATATTAAAAATATATAATACTTAACCTAAACTGTTTAATAAATTTATATATATATAACTTACACGTGAAGCAATAATATATTATCAAGTATAAAGCTAGCTTATATATATATATATATATATATATATACGTATATATATATATATATACAGGGTGTTTCAGCTAAGATGTTACAAACTTCTAGGAGAGGTAGGGGACAACAAGACGACTCGAAGTATATAGGCAATGCTGGGTCGGAAATGCTTTCCTAAGGCTCCACGCGCCGACAAAATTTAGGGTGCAAAACTTCAACTGGTCTTAAAAACGAGAAAAATTGTCGAGACGCTTTGAGTTTTGGTCAAAATTATTGTTATTATTTATTTTTTCAGAAAAAAAATTCTGAGCAATATTGCTGCTAAAACATCGCTAGAGGGCGCTTTAGACTTTGGAACGCTAGGAAAAAAAATTTTCAATATTTTTTAAAGTTTTTTGATGGCTTTCATAAGTTGAAACTTTAACTTGAATTTTGATACCAGATTTGGTATTCTCCGGGGAAAATTGATGTAAAAAATCGAACATTGTTCAGGGCACTTAAAGCACAAACGGTGCTAAAAAACGAGCAAAATGTTATATTTCGGGGCGGTTTGCGCGAAAAGCATTCCCTTGCTGACTAATTTGTTCAAAACAAATTTTGACTTTGTTGCCAAATTTAAAACCAGAGGTGCTTCAGACAAGTAAAAAGGCATTTCCAACCGACCTTTCTATGTGATTCGAGTCATCTAGGTGTACTCTTCCACCAACGAGGTGGAGTACACCTAGACGACTCGGAATAACATAAGAAAGGTGGTCCGGAAATGCCTTCATGAAGCAATAAGACCATCAAAAGCCTGATACGTAGCCCAGGAATTGCAAGTGTCGTGGCAGTAAATAAAGCGAGCAGGGTTCTCGGCGAAAATTTTAGCGAGAGAGTGTTAAAGGCAGAATATGCAAATTTCACCGTCGAGAGTTGAATTAGCCGCCAGAGGAACAGAACGATAAGGAGTCAGCTGGAAGGAAGCTTTATTTCCATCGCACACAGACTGGCTGTACGATGGCAGAGTACACGAACGCAGAGAAGGAAGATATGATTCTGGCGTACGGGGCCACAGATTGCAATGGTCGAGCCGCTCAGAGGTTGTACGTCGAAAGGCCTCCTTTCAGGCGGACTCCTGCTCATACCATGTTTGCTCGCCTACACCAGCAATTATGTGAGACCGGTTCATTCCAGAAGGCAGCACGTAATCGAGATCGGACGGCACGTACCGAATTGAACGAGGAAATTGTACTAGATATGGTAGATACCACTCCCAGTTTAAGTACACGAGGTATCGCTAATGAAATCGGGATTTCATACAGTAGCGTTTGGAGGATTCTCGATGATATTACCCTGCATCCATTTCACTACCAGCGCGTCCAGTCACTAAAGAATGTGACTTTGCACCTCGTCAGGCCTTTTCACAGAGGTACTTGCAGCAACGAATTGTAAATCCCTTTTTTGCAGCCTCCGTGTTGTTCACAGATGAGGCGTCTTTTTCGAGAGAGGGTATTTTCAACACCCATAACAGCCACTCGTGGGCAGCAGCGAACTCACATGTAACACGTACTCGGGCTGCACAGAATCGTTTCCTGGTTAACGTATGGGCTGGCATTCTAGGGGATCATCTAATAGGACCCTACATTCTGCCTGATCGCCTGACTGGTCCACGCTACCTGATATTCTTGGAACAAGTTTTGCCAGAGTTATTGGACAGCGCACACGTTACCGCTGCGACTCGTACTTCCATGTGGTTCTAGCAAGATGGAGCCCCCGCACATTTCAGTATTTCTGTTCGGAATCACTTGGATGCAACATCTGGTGAACGATGGATTGGCCGTGGAGGTCCAGTGCATTGGCCTCCCCGATCACCAGACCTTTCCTGTCTGGATTATTTCTTCTGGGGGCAAATGAAATCCTTCGTGTACGAAACACCCGTAAACAGCGCCGAGGAACTTGAAGAACGCATCAGTGCAGCAGCCGGGGAAATACGAAACACTCCAGAAATATTATCGAATGTTCGACGCTCCATGAAGCGAAGATGTGAAGCCTGCATCACATGCGGTGGGCGTCACTTCGAACACCTTCTTTGACAGCAGTTTTTCCTTCTTTTCTTTACTTTTTCTTTTATGATTATGCATAGCAGTTAGTAAACAGCTTTTTTCCTCCTATTTTGAGTCTTTCCTTGTGTTTTACTTCTTGTGATTTTTGGTACTTGTGTTTTTTACCCTCTTTTACTAAAATTTTTTGCTATAAAATTACTTTTTTGCAACACAGACCAACTCGAATCTCATTTAGGAGGAAAATTTGCTAGTAATTATTCGGCTTACACCCAACCACAAAATTATCCAAATGAGTTTCCAAGTTGCAATGTTTGAAAGCGCCCTCTGGCTTTGATTAATGGCTACCAAGTCAAAATTTATTTTGAACAAATTAGTCAGTAACGGAATGCTTTTCGTGTAAACTGCACCGAAATCCAACATTTTGCTCGTTTTTTAGCACCGTTTGTGCTTTAAGTGCCCTGAACAATGTTCGATTTTTTACATCAATTTTCCCCGGAGGATACCAGATTTGGTATCAAATTCAAGTTAAAGTTTCAACTTATGAAAGCCATCAAAAAACTTAAAAAAATATTGAAAATTTTTTTCCCTAGCGTTCAAAGTCTAAAGCGCCCTCTAGCGATGTTTTAGCAGCAATATTGCTCAGAATTTTTTTCTGAAAAAATAAATAATAACAATAATTTTGACCAAAACCCAAAGCGTTTCGACAATTTTTCCGTTTTTTTAAGACCAGTTGAAGTTTTACACCCTAAATTTTGTCGGCGCGTGGAGCCTTAGGAAAGCATTTCCGACCCAGCATTGCCTATATACTTCGAGTCGTCTTGTTGTCCCCTACCTCTCCTAGAAGTTTGTAACATCTTAGCTGAAACACCCTGTATACGTATATATATATATATATCAAAAAATTTTACTATGTTCAGCTCTGTGGTTAAATATGTTTACATTTTTGTTTGTTTTTACTTTGTGCTTATCAAAAAAGTTCATGCTTTTGTTGATCAAAATATACTCCAAAATGGGAAAAATTTAACTGTTAAAGCAACTTTTTAATTAACTGTTTTATAATGTATTACAGTTTTTGCATATCATACCATTATTTTGTAAAATTAAAAGATACTACTAAATCCTATGATGTTTAGCTTGTAGTAGAAAACCATTCATATACTTGTAATCTCAACAATAACATTTTGTGAAATTGGTCTATGGTATGACACAAGTACCAGTATTGCATATGCTGCGTATTGTGCCTATTTTAAATTATAAGATATATTGATACTGATGGTTTCGCACATTTTTTGTAATTTTAAATTTTCTACTCAATTTTGAACAATTTATTTTTATTTTAAATAATGGTATGTGAAGCCAATATTTCTGAAATTCTAATATCAAGAAGATTTCTATAAAAATATTAACTCTTTAACTAAAGTGAAAAGAGTTCAATTTATATCACTTACATTAAATAACAATAATTTATTATTATGGCTTTGAGATCTTAATTAATAACCCATGTATGAGGAGCTTGTCTAGTCCCAATCTTAAGACTTATTAAAATTTGAGTAAGTCAAATAGTTTGAACAATATTTTATGCTTTGAATCTTATTAGTTTGATTAAATTAATGCAATTAAAAATTGAATATTTTCACTTGTAGAATGATATTTCCTATTATAAATCTTTAATGAAAATTGAAGCAAATCATTGGAGAGCGGAATTTATATGTGTGATGCAAAGTGAATTTTAAATTAACTTTGCTGTGCTTACATTAAATTTAATTTTAAAAATTTCAACAGAGGAAAATCTCTTTTAACCACTTCTCTGGTACTTTGAATTACATATATTTTTACATGTTTAGTACGTAATGTTTCTAACAGATTATTCTAGTTGTCCATTAAAGTTAGGGGATTATAAAACAAATCTAAACCAATTTCATGGTTAGGTTTTTCTTAATTCTTTTACTCACAAATAAAGGCATAAATTCTCTTATCACTACCTCAATGTGCATGTTGTGAATACTATTTCTGTTAGATTTGGATCTAAAATAGAAGGAATGATAAGGAACTGATCATAGCAGAAGATAACTCTGATAGTGAATTGGAAATTTTTCTAATTGATTCTGGAATTAATGAAAAAATTGAACTTCTCTCTCTATTGTGATGAGGAAATGGGAAGTTGGGATGGACCTAACTCAAATATGGAACTTTTGTGAACTTCACATATCAGTAAGTCTTCTTTACCTTAACTGTGCTTTCCTTTCACTGTAAACCCAGCTGTTCATTTGAACATAAATTTACACAAGTCTCTTGACATTGATAATCTTCTTCAAATGATAGTCTCTGAAACTAATAAATATGCAAATCATATTGTTTGAAATAGTTAAGTATGAAGGAAAAACAGAGCAAGAAATGGGAACCTCACTTTTGAATATACTGCAAGGAATTGCGAAAAAGCACGATTTAGAGCAATATTGCAGTAAGAGACATTCAACATGAATTTCATTTTTTCCCCAAAAAAATTGTCTTACTAATGTTTTTATCTTATTCACCGGTATTTGCATTTTTAGGTGATGCAAAATTTGATGTTAAAGCACATGAGTTTCTACAATTGCAGAAACTGTAGTCAGTAATCAAGCATTTGAATTTTCACATTATCAAGAAATTATTACATCTGAAAATGTGACAATAGATTAAAGGGATGATAGATGAAATTGATGTTGTTCAAGGAAAGAAATTGAAACAGTATTTACCTCTAAAAAGGTCATAATACGGTATAAAAAGTTTGCTTTTAAGTGAATCCAAGTCCAGTTATGTGTATCAATTTATTATGTACATTGGAAAAGGTACTCTTTACAATGATGATTACCACCATTTGTGGAAGTCCTTAAGTAGTAATGACTCTTATGCAGTCACTATTAAACAAATATGTATTGACTACTCAAACTTAACAGAAAAGACATTCTAAAGGATTATAGTAAAAAAACTTAAGAGGGAAATCTATGCTTACCAAGGAAGGAAAGCCTGCATCATCAAATGGATGAATAAAAAAGCCATATCTCTGTTATCTGCTTTGCACAATTCTGATGGTGAAAGTGCCTGTTGTATATATATACAAGGATGAGGCTAGGTAGTAATGAAGTAGAAAAATACCATAAGGCATAGACTGAATAGATCAACATCTCACTAATTACCCCTGTCCCTTCAAAAAACAAAAGAGAAGAAATCTTGCAAAAAAATATCCCTTTACCTTTAAGATATTTTACTATGAAATGCTTTTGTTTTATACTAGAAACAGAGAGAAAAATATTCTCTCTTGAGTTTTACACTTAGTTATAATAAATTGCCTGATTGAAAGACATGGGATAGTAAATGAGAAAAAAGATTGACCATGAATTTTGCCAATTCCTAGTGATTGACGGAAAAACACTTTTTAAAAGTCTCCTACTGATATAAAATTGAGACCAACAAGGCATTTCGTGTGGTACTTAGAAAATAAACTATTTTGGAAATTATGTGAGAAAGAAATGTGATATTTTTGCCCCAATTGTGATATTGGACTATGCTTGTCACCATTTTAAAATTCCGTTTTTGTATGGCAAATTTTAAAAGTACCGAACGTTTATTATCCAGAGCATCAAATATCCGGACCAGTTTTTTTCATCAGTTACATGTATTGTAAATGAATACGTTTTCGAACAGTGGTTTCGCGTGAGACCAAAAGTGATGAGAAAACCCAAGGTCAAGGAAAATTGGGGAATTTCAGTTGTGGGATTTGTAAAACATCTACTCAGAATATTAGGTCAGTTTGTCTCCAAGTGAGGGGGTATATACGTGCTCTTTTGTTGAGTTTAGAACTGCATTGGCTTTGAATTCAAAACTGAAGGGCAACGTCTTGAACATAGAGATAAAATTTGAAATATTGAACCATCTCACGAGGGGAGAAAGTGGAGTGTCTCTAGCACTGTTTTATAATGTTGGAAAGTCAACAATTTCTGACATAAAAAAATGCCGATAAACCATTTTAAATTTTGCGTCAAAACTTGACTCAAAAGATGGCTCGAAGAAAAGGAAAACCATGAAGGAAGCAAACAATGTTGTTCTTGATCATACACTCTACTTGTGGTTTTCACAAAGAAGGATCAAAGGGTTGTTGTGCGAAAAAACTCTGGAACTGAACGAGAAATTAGGTGGTTTGGCTGATTTTAAAGGTCAAAACGAAGGTGTACAATGGTATAGCAAAAAATAAGTGATTATTTTCCATAATAAAGGTAAAATTGTGACCTATTTTGCTTTTTCTTCAAACACGTTTCCCGTATGTGATGGTTTGCAATATTGGTATAGTGTCCGGTTTCATATACTGCATGGATCGCGTTCGGTTTTCGGTTATCCGAACGGTGTCCGGTCCCAATTGATTCGGATAAACGACATTCTACTGTAATACATTTTCAACTCTAACATCCATTTTTAAGAAATCGCTCTTCACAGTTCGCTTATTTCTTTAGTGAAAAGCCAACTTTAAGGAAAATGTGTTTTTTCCATTGAAAAGGAAAATTAGCATAATTCGATCAATTCAATACTTTTGACTGATGATTTCCTTATAAGCATATTTTTGATAAACAATTTTATTTTTTGACATAATATGACCAGCTGGATGTGAATTTTATCAAATGAACACTTTTCGCAAGAGCATCCATGTAGAGGGGACCACTCCCCATTAAATCTGTTGAGGCCCAGGTATCCTCCTGTTGGTGTGATTAGAAGTTAAAGAAAAGGGGGTACCAGCCCAGGTTTCATCCTCATCACCATGGACCCAAATTATGAGGTCCGTTGCCAATAGCCCTTGTGCAGCTTTATAGTGGGATATTAATATCTCTTTCTCTCTCTTGTTTGCTAGAACACACAAAATATGCTTAATAACAGCTACTTTTATAGCTAATTTTCCTGATTTATTACTAAAAACTGGAGGAAATAGCAATGTGAAGGAGGTGGGTAAAGATCAGTCTTTTTTCGCCCATCATAGTCATGAAAATTCAAAGTATTTATTGGAGTTATATATTATTATTTGTATGTGAACTTTAGGTATTGATCTTTTATTCAAAATAGTAAGGGGAAAAAAGGGCAAGTCACATAAAAAAGTCATTAATCTTGGCAAATTAAATGAGTTTTGTTTTTTAAGTGATTTTTCTAACTTTCATTTCTTAAAAAAAACTGTTTAGTGCTTTAAGCACCACTATATTTTTGGTCTCCCGAATACAATAATAATAAGGCTTTTAAACTGACATTCATTTGTTTTGGTGTGTCGAGCGTGCTGATGTGATACAAAACAAAATAGCTTGTCCGCAAATCGGTCAGACTGTTTGGAGCTTTTAGAAAAAATGGACCTAGTATACCTAAAATGCCCTCATTCATGGACAAACAAGCACAGTTATCTACACAAGATGCTAACAAGACACGTTTGGTGGCATCGATTCATCGGGTAATTGAAGCAGTAAACAGCCAGCTCAAAAACTGGAGAGCGTTGAACAATATTATCCCAAATGTCAAAATACCATATATTGAAGATTATATTAAAATCGTTTGTGCAATTCTGAATGCTTTCCACTCAGCAAGACTTAACAATATTGTAGATGACAATGTAATTGCCCAACGAATGCTAGATTTAGTGAGGAAGCCTAATTACAACAAATATTTGAAGAAAATGGGTAGGCAAGAAAAAGGCTGATATGGACTTTGTTAAGTGATTCTGATTTTCCAGACTTTTCATGATTAACCCTCTAACTGGATACCTTCCACCTGAAAAGTTATTCCGAAAGCGTTTAACTCTTATTTTGCGATTCCCTTCAAAAATGCAACAGACTTCTTTCCTTTCCCCCTTTTAGAACTTGGGAGGTCGAACGGGGACAATTTTACGACCCAGTTCGGTCCCTTTTGTAAAGTAAGAACCAAGAGATCAATCGTTTACAGCTAGCTGTTAAGTTGCCTTGGGCAATCTTCTTTGAAAGCGTAGTGGAATTCGGTGTGTCTTTCTCCTATATGTTCAGTCACAGTAAAATTAAAAACGAAATGAAAGGTAAAAAAGAGGAAAAATGAAATAAATAGTATGTTAGAAGTTGAAAAATAATTATATTTTCTTCAAAGAAAATTTATTTTTTTCTGTCATTTTTAAAAATTAAAAAAATATATATATATTTTTGGTATTGCGATTTGAACCAGAAAAAGCATCCTGTATTCATTTTTGAATATGAGAGTAAGAAAACGCGCTCACTTTCCGGTTTTTTAAAAAAGTAATGAGGTAAAAAGAGCAAAGGCCCTATCTCATTTTTAAACAATAACACAATAAATGGTACATACGATGATTATATTTATGAAATAAAACCGATCTTTCTCTATTCAGTTATATTTTTAATTTAAAATAGCATAAAAATGATTTCAATACTTTTAATTTATTTTAATTAAAATCATATAAAAGATATTTTTATGTTAACTGAATATTTTTCGGAAAAAAAAAATTTAAATTTTCCTTCCTAGTGTTCTCTTTTTCGAACTTCTTGTATTAAATAAAAATTCCTTTTCTACATCGGCATTTGTGATGGACATAACACACATTCAGTCAATAATTTTTAATTTTAATGGGGGATATACTTCTTCAAATGCGCATGACAGTACTTCTAACCATTTTCTACTCAAGTTAAATTTCTTATCTTTCTGTTTCTTTTATTACAAGGAAAAATGTCACACATCGATAACTACATTTTCACACAATTCAGTCATTACAAGTTCTATTGTGAGAAAAGTTCTCCCTAATTAATTTTGTCTTTCAAAACAGTACACTTAAAACAATTTTGTTCAGTGAAGTTAACCGACAGTTCCTCAATGTATTCATACCAAATTTAAAAAACAAATTTAACACTTGAAAATGTATCCTGTATTAAATTTTTCAGTATACACAAATATTTCCTGCTGTAGGAAAGATATAGTATGAGATGTGGTGTGCGGTTGTGAAAGAATGTTTTCGTACGTGTAGACTATTTTTGAAAATTTAAATATCACTGAAGCTGATCATATAACTGCAAATGAGCCTTATTTTAGTGTGTGCTGGTATCAAAGTAAAACACTTTACAATATTAAACAGCCTATGGGTTTATACTCAACATCAAACTATTCGCAAAATGGCTTACAACTTCTATTCAAATTGTAAAGAAACTGAAATATAAATATATCTTACTGCAGTCAAAAATATTCATAATATGTAAATATCCTATTCCTCCACTTATTTCAGTACATTTTAAAAACTGTAGCTGAATGCAATTTTTTATATTTATAAACGAGGCATAAAAGCTCACACAGTCGTAAAAATGTCTATCATTTTTAAATATACTACTATAAAATGTATATGGATTGTAAGATCAGTTCTAAAATCCTAAAAGCTTTTAGAGGAGCTAAAAACATGTAATTTTGGATTGATAAAATGTTTAATATAATACACAAATATACATGTTATTAAGCAAATACTTTTGAAAAATCATACTTCCTTCTGAAATAAACGTAATTGAAAGAAAAATGTTTAATTGCAAATGAGTGGAAATACATGTTTATCTAAGGGGTATCCCCAAAGTGAGGTAATCCTCAAACTTAAGACTCAAACTCAGAAGCACAACAAACCATGAGGGCCAGGAACTACTGTGCCCATCATAATACACGTGACCATTGGACGCTGAGGTGCATGAACAGATGTCCCTATTTCGTGGTCTGTCTGAAGAGAGACCTTTAGTGTTTAAGACCCGAAGCAAGCTTGGTACTCATTTATCGACTCAATGTAGCGGGGATGAAAGGCAGAGTCGACCTTGCGCAGCCCGTTAATAGAACCCCAGACCTGTGGTGTGGAAGCACTATACACTACCACTCAATCCTATTCGGTGAAAAATAAAATTTAATGTTAGAATCTTATATAAATCCCTAATGAATGAGGGAGTCCAAACTTTTTTTTTCATGTAAACTGTTTAGACGGAAATGGTTAATTATGAACATTTCACAAGTTGCATAAATTAAAATTAACCGTTATAGTTTGCATAAATTTTTAAGGTGCAAAGGTGTATTTTGGCTGCACGAATTAATTTTAAAGGAATACGGTTACGAAAAAGTAGTACAAATCTATCTAAAGTAGGGTTGGTTACCTTAGATATTGTCAAACACAACAATGTATTAGAAGCCAATTCCACAATTCGTTGTTATAAAAATGTATGGAAAATTACAAGATTTATTTTTGCATTTGTAATTTATATATATATAATTTTTCCTGGGAGCTTTAAAAAAGCTAGAGCGACATCCATCAAAACCGCGGTTCTCTCTCTGTTTTTCCAGATCGCCCCTGACTAAGCCGGCTCTGCCATAGTAAGTGAAAATGCCGGATTTTGTTTGTCAAGATCATTTTATAGCAGACTGCATTTTTCATGTATTTTAGATGGTTGTTTTATATTTTCTACATCAATATCTTAATGTCTGAATTTAAAATTACATAAAATTCTTGACATTCGCATCAGTGACCATGATAATTTTTATTAGTATATGAATGTGTCATCAAGCGATTAGATGACTAATATTAACACATTATTTTAACCATTTAATTAATATTAAGTATAAAATAACGCACACAAATTTTCTAAACTTTAAAATAAATATTTCGAAAACTACTTCAGATATACTCAAAATTTTTTATTCCTACGCTTTAGCTTCTCAGTTTTGCTTCTCTATGTAAGAATTTATTGTAATTGTATATTCATCAATTTTTTTAGTATATTTTTTGCTCTTAGCATGCGGTTTTAAACTGAATTGTATGAAATCTTCGAAATATATTAAATGAATGATTGAATATTAACGTTGCACTGTTCAGCTACACGAGGGCTTTTGGCTGCGGACCACGTAATTTTGAACTATGGTCAAGTGACGTGGACGACACCTGAGCTGGCACCCCTCTATCCTAACTACCACACCACACCAACGGGAGGACGTTTCAGCTCTCGACAGATTTAACGTGCATCGCTGCCCTACACGGCGGGTCTTTAGTGGTACTGGGCTCAAACTCGTGACAAAGCAAGCCACGTTCCGATACCTATACCACTCGGCTACCGCGGCCGAAATATATTAAAAGATACCAAAGAAGCTATATAATAAAATTTGAAATTTTTATTATACTCAAACAATTGCTAAAACTTATGGTAAATAATTTTTAACTGCGCGATGCATTTTTTTTCGAAATTTCAAATGGAATTTCTAACATAAAATTTTTAGCTTTATAAGATCGAGATTTCAAAAAATATCCAGATTTTAATTACTTATTCAGTTAGCCTTTAAAAAAGATAAATGTTGAGGTATTTTGTATAAATAGATATTTTTGAACAATATATAATTCGAATGTTTTTCAATAGCTCGAATTTAAAATTGATTTTTATGTTTATTTATATGCATAAATGTCTACTGTAAGTGTTTCCGTATATTTTTGATTACCATTTATTCAAACATTCAAGTTATAAAAAAATGTGTGAAAATCTTCATTCATGTTGTCCTTGATGTAAACTGAAGTTCAAGCACTTAAAATTCAAATATAATTCGGTGTATTTTAACAATATATAACCAGGCACTGTACTTAAACTTCCCTGAGCACTTAGGCTTTGAAATCTAAAAATAAAAAAAATACTAATAAATCTTAATTAGTTTTTTTTGCGTTACTATTTTTATCAAAGTGTAAGAAAATGTTTCAAATGATTTGATGAAGTTTAAATTTATTCATTTTTAGTTTTTGGAAAATTGAAAAGGTTCCAAATTTTAAAGAGTTTGGTGTTTTATTAATTTTTTCGGTATCTTATAATAAAATAATCATGTTTCAAAAACTGAAAGCTTTGATTAAAATAAGAAAAATGAAGCGAAAGAATATACTTAAAAAAAGATATAATTTGTCTAACTATATAAAATAGCAGATTGCACTGACACGCTCCAACTTGTTACAGTTTCAAATTAATATGAAACCAAAAGGAAATTGTAACATATTTTTCTTATGCGTTGGGACTTTACAAAACTTTAAAAAAACGAGGTAAAAAACAAATTAACACTTCCTGGGGTCTAAAGAAATTTCCCCTCGATTTTTTACGATTGCCCCAGGGTCAAAACACGGGGTTCCCTGCGAGCCATAAAACTCCTGCTGTGTTGCTTCCTCCGTCCCTCATTATCTTTCAAGATGTTAAACCTTAAAAGGGGGAAAGGTTTTCAGAAAAGTTAGGCTAATCCGCTTTTGAAAACGTTAATTGAAGGCAGAAAAATCCGTGCAGTCCATTTTCGAAGCATCTTTACACTGAGGGAATTTTCCGTGCTATCCGGTTAGAGGGTTAAACAGGGGTCATCCACAAATGAAATTCATGACAGGTCATATGAAACAGATGTCTTTCAAAAATAATTTTAACACGGGGTTCCAATAAAATGCTGGACAGGTCCAATGAAATGCTGGGCATGTCAAATGAAATGGAGGTCAAATGAAATTTTTTGATTAGAAGACCACCTCATTCCAATCTAGGTGACGATTCACAAGTTATTTGATGCATCTAGTGGGACCACCTCATTCCAATCTTGGTGACGATACACAGTGATGTGCATCTAGGTGAGAAGGCCTCCAATCTTGGAGACGATTCACAGTGATGCATATGAGAAGGGGCAATTCACAGGATCCAATCTTGGTGTATGAATGGACCCGAAAAAAAGGGAGGAGCTGCCCCCCTATTTTCGGTCTTGAAGATTTTTGCTAAAACACATTTACTGTTAAGACTGTCAGAATTTGAGATGGAAACATGACTCCAAATCCTGACTGTCTTAACAAAAAACATTTAACCATTCAAAAGCATTCCGAGGTGCTAGCCTTTTATACTCTAATGAGGTCACGTGAAACAATTTCTATTGGCTGGTCCTTCCAACGTTGGACTAGTCTTGAAAACCGAGTCAGCTCGATTGGCCCAGAAAGATTATTCAGCATAAATGAGCGCAAATTAGCTGAACAATCCCCGAAAAAAGGGGGACCGAGTCAACTCGACTCAATCCCCCTTTTTCCGGGTCCATTTTTTTTTTTACAAAATTGAAACTTTGTGGCTCCATTCCGCCTGCAGCTTGTTAAAAGGCTGCGGGTATTTGGCAAATTGGTAAGATGGTGCAATACGAAACGTCCTCGTGCAAGGAGTTGGGAAAGGTTCCGTCGTAAATGGCATTGAATTCAGGCAGCGTCTCCAGGGACATGGCAACCAGTTCTAGGAAAATTTTTGTTGTTCTGTTCCTTTGGCCACCATGAGGCCTCCTCGGCCCATCTGGCTCAACTTGCCCCTCACGCAAAAGGGTAGGTATTCCACGGGCTTGGGTAACGGGGCGTGTACTAGACGAAGACGTTCATGTTCGTGGATCGCATTTCGTGGAGCTGAGCCCGGCATGATTCCCCGTGATCACTGCCATCGTTGGGAATCGTGGCAATGGAGAGTTCGATGGGCACTGGCTTGCCCTGGTGACGTTGGCATGAGCAAAATAAACGGGTTGCATGGTGCTTTATGTGAGAAAGAAGGGCAGCTTGCCTTATATAAGCTCGAGGACGTCAGAGGGCATCCCAAGGGCCAAAGCGTTCTGATGCGAGCGTTCCACATGGGTTTCCAAAGCCCGTTTCCAATGTTGGGGACAAACTACACATCAAGGCAGGTTCTCGCCTCGATGCATTTCCCAATCGTCCAACCATGTCAACCAGATCACGTACACGTCCGCCAGTCGCGTGCAATGCGTGAGATCCAAAGGGTAGGCTTCCGTATTTTGAGGCTGATACACCTCCCAAACTTGGCGAGACGGGGAACGACCCACGCGAAAGAACTTTAATTCGACTCCAGTATCCCACGTCAGATCCAAATGACTCGTAAACACAATGACGGTTTTTCCAAACGAACGAGGAACGTTGTGACAAATCTATACGAGACTTTATCACTAACCTTCTGAGTCGACCTTTTTAGGGAAATTTAATTCCCTACCTATTTCCAATCAACTCCAAAAAGCGGACAGGATTCCTTGTTATGCAGATTAGATAAAGTATTTAAGTCAAACTGTGACGAATCTATACGGAACTTTATCACTAACCTTCTGAGTCGACCTTTTAGGGAAATTTAATTCCCTACCTATTTCCAATCAACTCCAAAAAGCGGACAGGATTCCTTGTTATGCAGATCAGATTAAGTATTTAAGTCAAACGAAATAGTAAAGTTAGAGCAGTAGGAGATAGATATTGAAACATAAAGTTATAGTGAATTTGAATTGAAGTTTTCTTGTTGGAGATAATTTAATCTCAAGAAGAATTGAGATTCCGAGTGGTAAATATAGATTTGTATTTAAAGTCTCATTAAAGTTTTAAGAGTGAGATTAGAGATAAATGTTCAATAAGAACATTATTAAATATAATTCTGGGATCTCTTATCGTGGTAATTTCTGCGTGATCGTTATTTAATAAATTAATTAATTAGATCATTAATTAATTAAGTTAATTTATAAAGGATATTACCTTTAAAACCTCATAATATTAGTAGAAGTATTTGTTAATAAGTTTTTGATTCTATATATATTTGGGAAAGATAACCAAATAAAGAAAGTTATTTATAAAAATGGCTACTGGTTCTTCTGTGACTCAAAATTATTCTCGTTCTCAAAGTGAGGTCCTAAGGGACCTTCACAAAACGAAATAGTAAAGTTAGAGCAGTAGGAGATAGAGATTGAAGCAGAATGATATAGTGAAGTTAAATTGAAGATTTCTTGTTGGAGATAATTTACTCTCAAGAGGAGTTGAGTTTCCGTTGGTAATTATTGATTTATAATTAAAGTCTCATTAAAGTTTTAAGAGTGAGATTAAAGATAAATGTTCAATAGGAACATTATTAAATATAATTCAGGGATCTCTTATTGTGGTAATCTCTGCGTGATCGTTATTTAATAAATTAATTAATTGGATCATTAATTAATTAAGTTAATTTAAAGGATATTACCTTTAAAACCTCATAATACTAGTAGATAAATTTGTCAATAAGTCTTTAATTCTATTTGGATAAGATAACCAAATAAAGAAAGTTGTTTATAAAAATGGCTACTGGTTCTTACATGACTCCTATTTATTCTCGTTCTCAAAGTGAGGTCCTAGGAGACCTTCACAACGTGCACGCCAAAGTTGGGTTCAAAAAAGAGGGTGCAAGGATACTCTGACGCGTAATACGTGACTCGATCCGGCCACCGACCCAGATTTCTAAATACGATACTGGTGCGATGTCGACACTGGTCCAACAAGTGTTGTACCGAAACCATTCTGACAAAAAATGAGACTTGTTTTCAGATTCATTATTTATTGAAAAAATATATACAATGAGCTACAGGCAATTATTGACAGACAGATCCATGGGTTGGATGGCTTTAACTCCGATAGATTTTTTGACACAAGGGTCCAGTCTGGGCATTGTCAAGTCCATAGGCTCCATAGCCAACTCCCTTTCAAATGCTTTCTGGAATGAGAGGAGATCACCATCAAAAATGGAGGGTACCGTGTGAAGCAGCTGGAGTTCTTGAGGTCCAAACACGAACGATATGAGCTGGTCGAATGCATGTGTCGACTCCAAAGGGTCCAAAGTGTCGAGCTCATGGAGAATCTGCATAGGTTCTGGGAGAATCTGCATAGGTGGCTGTGGGACTTGTGACACTGGAATCTGCACGTGTTCTGGAACATCTGGAATATGCACAAGTGGAATCTGCACAGGTAACTGTGGGACTTGTGACACTAGAATCTGCACAGGTGACTGTGGGACTTGTGACCCTAAAAATCTATACAGGTGGTTCTGGGACATGGGACACTGGAATCTGCACAGGTGATTGTGGGACAAGTGGAATCTGCACAGGTTCTAGGACATCTGGAATCTGCACAGGTGGTTGTGGGACTTGTGGAATCTGCACAGGTGCCATCGGTAGCTCAGGTCGTCTGGACACACGTCTCATGACGGGAGTGATGCGCACTTCGGATCGTTGCTTGGGTAGAGATTTTTCTTTCAAAGGTCGCTTTTCGGCCGGGACAAGTGGAATCTGCACAGGTTCTGGGACAAATGGAATCTGCACAGGTTCTAGGGCATGTGGAAGCTGCACAGGTGCCCTCGGTAGCTCAGGTCGTCTGGACACACGTCTCATGACGGGAGTGATGCGCACTCGTTTCTTGGGTAGAGTTTTTTCTTCCAAAGGTCGCTTTTCGGCCGGTGCATGAATCGGGGTAGGTGGAGGTAGTTTGTAAGGAGTTAGATCAAACTTTTTCATTTTCTTGAAATCTCCCACGTGGAATCCCTTCTGAATGAGTTGGGGGAGAAGGGATTTGGGGATGATGTCCAAACCAAAGGCGGTTTTTTGAACCGTCAACACAATGTAGTTTGTTCCAGCCGGGATCGGATACGCCGTGTGGGGCTCCAAGATGGTTCGATAGTAGAACATTTGGTCATGGGGCTCAAAACTTCTGCTCATCACATTGGGTTGAGCTCGTCACCTGAGACTGGAGGCTGGCAATTCATAGATCAACATGGGCACATGCGTCGTTTGAATCAAGTGAATCTCTACGGATTTCACTGTTCGCAAGCCAAAGGTAAAGTCTTTTTTTCCAAAATTATGTTGTAAATGTAAACCATCCTCTTGTCGATATTTTTGAGCAGTCTATTTGGATTTCTCAACAGGCCTTTCGATGTTTTTTTCCCACATCACGTCGTTGGGTCTAAATTCGTTGGCATGCTTTTCCTCCATAACGACCCGTTTGAAATTGTCCATTCACGTCTTTTTTGATGCCAATGGTCTTTACAAAACAGAACAAATACCCGTTTGGCGGTGGGCTCTTGGTAGATGATGCCAGCTCGGACTTGGCCCTGCCGAGCCGCATATTCCAACGCATCGGGTTTATCGGGCAGCATCACGGGCACCACAGTGGTAGAAAGGTGCTCGGAGAAGGCATCAATCGGGTCCATGACGAATGAAAAGTGTTTAAAGCACCTCTCGCTTTTATACGTTTCAAACAGGATGCGAGTGCAAAATGGGACAATGATTGCAAAAGACGTTTGAAAGGCATATTTAAATGCGTCACAACCAACATTGATTGACGATCCAAGGCACCATGGATGAGCGGCCAAACCTTGAGTGTGGAAAATCTCTTGGGACAATCATTGACGTGAAGAGTAAAAGCTTTAAAATGTACTAAAAAAATTTATTTATTTTAGTGAATCCTTTCATGTTTTAAATTTTCTTCCAGAGTCATTTTTAAATTTTCTTACATTTCATTCTTTAAATTTTCCACGCCATGATTGGAGTAGCGAGCCAACTCTTGTGCACCCAGCTTCCCAATAAGCTTCGGACCTTGGCGTCTAGAGCAGCCCCAAAAAATGGGAGAACTGGTCCAGAGCTATGCTCCTTTCCAGTTCTCCCATTTTTCTGGGGCTCATTACGATCTCTAGGATGTTCTCAATGGGGTGGGTGCCCTGCAGAGGGGACACGTATATTTCACGTCCAGGTGTTGCGACAGACATCGCAAGGGAAACCCATGGCCACAGTGTGTCTTTTCTGGCCAGTGCATCGGACTTAAACAGATGGAGCACACGTCGGGCACTTGAAACACGGTATCGGGCCATTTCTCTGCATAACATCCATCGGTAAAATCCTAGTCTGGCACACTGCTGTTTTTGGCGCCATTTTTTTTTTGCCAAATGGCGTCAATAACCTCTGTTTCAAAAAATGACGCCATGGAAGAAAACGAAAAAAATCGATGGTTGACGGTCTCAGCTTAAGAAAATGCATTTCCGTAATAATGTCAATGCCGGAAACGAAGGAAAAGGGGGAGGGTGACGGTTTCAGCTCCTGTTCAAAAATCCTAAAAAACGGGGTTTCCGTAATGGCGTCAGGGACGCTGAAAACATATGTATTTACACAAAAGCATAAAATAAAGAAAAGGGCAAAAATTCCTACGAGGTAAAGGCAGTAAAATAAGGGAAAAACAGCATTTTAAAAATTGTAAAAAATCACTTAGCACTGTGTTTTTAATTTTTAAATCATTCACTACAAACTCATTCATACTCTTGCCTAACCAATACCTGGTTAGTCGCAAGATCACACAAATACTCAATCTACTATGACTAAACCACATACCTTTTCTTACACTCCGGCAAACAAAGTGGGGATTCTCTTTCGACTGTACTCGACAACGCCATTCAAATCCATCAATCTTACCCTTTCGTTCAACCAAAAGCATATCCTCTTTACACTTCTGACACTCATATCTGGAGGGAATTAATCCTTCTTTCATAACCCAACCTAAAACAGCCTTATTCCCTTGCTCTCCAAGCTTTCTTACGGTTTTAGGGTTCCCATATGTTAGCCAACGGACTGCACAATCCGGAAAGTTTGCCATATTGTAAACTTTATCGCTCAAATTTTTTTCGCCAAAGATTTTGTCGCCAAGCAGTGTGCTTGACTAGGATCCAAACCATCCATCCAACACCGCTTGAG
The DNA here is from genome assembly GCA_019973935.1 of Trichonephila clavipes. NCBI lineage: Eukaryota > Metazoa > Arthropoda > Arachnida > Araneae > Nephilidae > Trichonephila > Trichonephila clavipes. The sequence goes on from BMAU01014849.1 coordinate 20,794, forward strand.
CCAATAGAGTCCAAGTGGTCAGGTTTTGGGGATTATGTCGTTTCCAAGCCTTATATGCCAAACGGTATAAGTTGGATTTGGCATACAGAGTCCACAGAGCTTGAATGAAGGCTCCTTTTCCTTTGGAAGCCTCCTGCTCCAAGTAGTCAGTCAGTGGACACGTCCTTTGGTTCAAAACTAGCAAAGGCTCTGACGCGAGGAATATCCAGAGGATGATGATGAGGGAGCACTTTGGTCACCAGCTCCACAATACGCTGTTCAGTGTCGGTGTGGAGGTCAATAATCTCGTGGGGTTGCAAGCCGTTGACAATGATTCAAAACTGCGTCATAAACGTAATGAAATCAGAGAGATGCACGCAATGGTATTTGATCAAGTATAATTGAAATGTTTGGTCGGCCTCCATGTCTATGAGGCGACTGACTTTTGAGTCCTGCTTTTATACTAGAGAGAAGCAGGAAGTGGCTTTTGATGGGCTATGAAAGAAAACATGCTTGAACAATTATGGACCAGGTTGAATCCACCCAATGTAACTAGAGGGTCCAGCAAAATAATGTGGGCGTCTTTCCATTCGGTTGGAAAGGAAGGTTGGGGGTCTGGATACTCTTGTCACAACGAGGGGTGGGAGACACCTCGTTCACTAAAAAAAATCCATCCATGGCACAGGAGCCACGGCCTTTTCGATAAAGTCTTGGACCCCTGAACGGGAGAACGTGCAAGACGGGAGATAATTTGTAGCTCTCAGGTCACGCCCGCATTGGTGGCAAAACTCGAGGACGGCATTCAAAATGACTACATTGGGATTCACGAGCTCATGACTGAATAGGACCGGCAACACATCTTTGCCTTGAATCACAAGGGTGTCGAAACGTTTGGTAAATACGTGACCGAGAAGCGCCACAAGTCGAAAGTATATTTTGAGATAGCAGCCAGAGGATGGTTGAGCAAAAGAATTTGGAACCACATGATTACTCAGAGTGGCTGTCGAGGTTTTATACTTTCTCTCTTACAAAAATAAAATCTGAAGGAAAATTAAATCTATGTAAAAGAAATTTTTTTTTTTCTTTTTATACATAGATTTAATTTTTTGTTCAGATTTTATTTTACAGCGGAAAAAAGTTTATCTCTGTGAAGAGTTTCCATAGTGTTGTGGAAAGCCACTTTTGACATAGTGATACATTGTCTGCCAACGTACGCTATTTTGGTCCGTCAAATGCATGGCTCGGGATAAATATTCCTTTCCACTCTGTAAAATTTCCTCCAATCTTGCTTCGGTGGGCTCGCCGTGCAACATTCGTTCTTGAAACACCATCGATTCCAATAATCTGGTTGACAAGAGCATGGATCCGAAACTACTGGCATGGTGGTACGATAAATTGTCAAGATAAATTATTAAAGAGGTGTCCAGGATAAAATTTTAAAATTAAGTGACTATTAAAGAAATGCACTGAGCTTATAAAATGTTTAGTGAACTAAAAAAAAAGAAAACTTTTTTAATGTGTTTATAAGGAATGTTTTTGCAGCTCTAAACTTATTTCTCAGTTGTGAATTGCTAGTTCAATTTTATTTACTGTTTTGAATTGATTGATTGAATTTAACGTCGCACTGTTCAGCTACACGAGGGCTTTTGGCGACGGACCACGTAATTTTGAACCATGGTCAAGTGACGTGGACGACACTTGAGCTGGCACCCCACTCTCCTAACTACCACACCACACCAACGGGAGGACGTTTCAGCTCTCGACAGATTTAACGTGCATCGCTGCCCTACACGGCGGGTCTTTAGTGGTACTGGGCTCGAACCGGTGACAAAGCAAGCCACAGTCCGATACCTATACCACTCGGCTACCGCGGCCACTTACTGTTTTGAAAGCACTCATAATTATGGCCTTTTCCTTGAAAACTTTAATCTCCGAATTGGAAAAAAAACATTGTCCCAGGCATGCTTCAAGAAAATGCCTCAAATTTGTCGTCTTATAAACGAAGATTGTAACGTTTAGTGGGTATATTGAAATTTCAAGAACTCTTGATAATGTATCCCGTTCCAGTCAAGGTGGTAAAGAATGAAAATGGATTTCACATTACGGACTGCATTCGGAGTACGGAAGGGTTGGAGCCCAGTACCACTAAAGACCCGCCGTGTAGGGCAGCGATGCACGTTAAATCTGTCGAGAGCTGAAACGTCCTCCCGATGGTGTGGTAGTTAGGAGAGGGGGGTGCCAGCTCAGGTGTCGTCCACGTCACTTGACCATGGTTCAAAATTACGTGGTCCGTCGCCAAAAGCCCTCGTGTAGCTGAACAGTGCGACGTTAATATTCAATCAATCAATCAATCGGAGTACGGAAAACTGCACTGAAGGTCCAGATACTTGTGAATGTTATTTTTTATTTAAAGAACCCGAGAAGTATTTTATTGTGAAACAATTTGATCACGTCGTTGTACGGGATGGATCAATACATCACAAGGATTGTTTGACAAAAGCCCATTGTCAATGTGGGAGAATAACATCTCTATTTTAATAATCACTTCATTTTGAAATTTTATCCTGGACACCTCTTTGATAATTTATCTTGACAATTTATCGTACCACCATGCCAGTCGTTTCGGATCCATGCTCTTGTCAACCAGATTGCTTAGTGTGTGGTCGGGGAGAAGTGCCACCCCATGATTGTGCCATCCACGTTTTATTGGTATCGATGGTGTTTCAAGAACGAATGTTGCACGGCGAGCCCACCGAAGCAAGATTGGAGGAAATTTTACAGAGTGGAAAGGAATATTTTTACCCCGAGCCATGCATTTGACGGACCAAAATAGCGTACGTTGGCAGACAATGTATCACTATGTCAAAAGTGGCTTTCCACAACACTATGGAAATTCTTCACAGAGATAAACTTTTTTCCGCTGTAAAATAAAATCTGAAGGGAAAATGAAATCTGAACAAAAAATTAAATCTATGTATAAAAAGAAATTTTTTTTTTACATAGGTTTAATTTTCCTTCAGATTTTATTTTTTGTTAGAGAGAAGTATAAAACCTCGACAGCCACTCTGAGTAATCATGTGGTTCCAAATTCTTTTGCAAAACCATCCTCTGGTTGCTATCTCAAAATATACTTTCGACTTGTGGCGCTTCTCGGTCACGTATTTACCAAACGTTTCGACACCCTTGTGATTCAAGGCAAAGATGTGTTGCCGGTCCTATTCAGTCATGAGCTCGTGAATCCCAATGTAGTCATTTTGAATGCCGACCTCGAGTTTTGCCACCAATGCGGGCGTGACCTGAGAGCTACAAATTATCTCCCGTCTTGCACGTTCTCCCGTTCAGGGGTCCAAGACTTTATCGAAAAGGCCGTGGCTCCTGTGCCATGGATGGATTTTTTTTAGTGAACGAGGTGTCTCCCACCCCTCGTTGTGACAAGAGTATCCAGACCCCCAACCTTCCTTTTCAACCCATTGGAAAGACGCCTACATTATTTTGCTGGGTCCTCTCCTTACATTGGGTGGATTCAACCTGGTCCATAATTGTTTAACCATGTTTTCTTTCATAGCCCATCAAAAGCCACTTCCTGCTTCTCTCTAGTATAAAAGCGGGGCCAAGCCAAACAAAAGCCACTTCCTGTTTCTCTCTAGTATAAAAGCAGGACTCAAAAGTCAATCGCCTAATAGACATGGAGGCCGACCAAACATTTCAATTATAAGTGGTCAAATACCAGTGCGTGCATCTCTCTGATTTCATTACGTTTATGACGCAGTTTTGAAACATTGTCAATGGCTTGCAACCCCACGAGATTATTGACCTCCACACCGACACTGAACAGCGTATTGTGGAGCTGGTGACCAAAGTGCTCCCTCATCATCATCCTCTGGATATTCCTTGCGTCAGAGCCTTTGCTAGTTTTGAACCAAAGGACGTGTCCGATGACTGACTACTTGGAGCAGGAGGCTTCCAAAGGAAAAGGAGCCTTCATTCAAGCTCTGTGGACTCTGTATGCCAAATCCAACTTATACCGTTTGACATATAAGGCTTGGAAACGACATAATCCCCAAAACCTGAACACTTGGACTCTATTAGCTCAAGCGGTGTTGGATGGATGTTATGCAGAGAAATAGCCCGATACCGTGTTTCAAGTGCACGACGTGTGCTCCATCTATCTGAGTCCGATGCACTGGCCAGAAAACACACACTGTAGCCATGGGTTTCACTTGCAATGTCTGTCTCAACACCTGGACGTGAGTAATACCTGTCCCCTCTGCAGGGCACCCACCCCATTGAGAACAACCTAGAGACCGTGGTGAGCTCCAGAAAAATGGGAGAACTGGAAAGGAGCATAGCTCTGGACCAGTTCTCCCATTTTTTCGGCTGCTCTAGACGCCAAGGTCCGAAGCTTATTGGGAAGATGGGTGCACAGGAGTTGTCTTGCCACTCAAATCATGGCGTGGAAAATTTAAAGAATGAAATGTAAGAAAATTTAAAAATGAGAGACTCTGGAAGAAAATTTAAAACATGAAAGGATTCACTAAAAAAAATTTTTTTTAGTATAGAGTTTAAAGCTTTTACTCTTCACGTCAATGATTGTTCCAAGAGTTTTTTCACACTCAAGGTTTGGCCGCTCATCCATGGTGCCTTGGATCGTCAATCAATGTTGGTTGTGACGCATTTAAATACGCCTTTCAAACGTCTTTTGCAATCATTGTCCCATTTTGCACTCGCATCCTGTTTGAAACGTATAAAAGCGAGAGGTGCTTTAAACACTTTTCATTCGTCATGGACCCGATTGATGCCTTCCCCGAGCACCTTTCTACCACTGTGGTGCCCGTGACGCTGCCCGATAAACCCGATGCGTTGGAATATGCGGCTCGGCAGGGCCAAGTCCGAGCTGGCATCATCTACCAAGAGCCAACCACCAAACGGGTATTTGTTCTGTTTTGTAAAGACCATTGGCATAAAAAAAAGACGTGGTTGGACAATTTCAAACGAGCCGTTATGGAGGCAAAGCATTCCAACGAATTTAGACCCAACGACGTGAGATGGGAAAAAACATCGAAAGGCCTGTTGAAAAATCCAGATAGACTGCTCAAAAATACCGACAAGAGGATGGTTTACATTTACAACAACATATTTTTTGCCAAAAAAGACTTTACCTTTGGCTTGCGAACAGTGAAATCCAGAGAGATTCACTTGATTCAAACGACGCATGTGCCCATGTTGATATTTGAATTGCCAGCCTCCAGTCTCATGTGCCGAGCTCAACCCAATGTGATTAGGAGAAGTTTTGACCTCATGACCAGATGTTCTACCATCGAACCATCTTGGAGCCCCACACGGCGTATCCGATCCCGGCTGGAACAAACTACATTGTGTTGACGGCTCAAAAAACCGCCTTTGGTTTGGACATCATCCCCAAATCCCTTCTCCCCCAACTCATTCAGAAGGGATTCCACGTGGGAGATTTCCGGAAAATGAAAAAGTTTGATCTAACTCCTTACAAGCTACCTCCACCTACCCCGAGTCATGTACCGGCCGAAAAGCAACCTTTGGAAGAAAAAACTCTACCCAAGAAACGAGTGCGCATCACTCCCGTCATGAGACGTGTGTCCAGACGACCTGAGCTACCGAGGGCACCTGTGCAGATTCCATATGTCCCAGAACCTGTGCCGATTCCAGATGTCCTAGAACCTGTGCAGATTCCAATTGTCCCGGCCGAAAAGCGACATTTGGAAGAAAAATCTCTACCCAAGAAACGATCCAAAGTGCGCATCACTCCCGTCATGAGACGTGTGTCGACGTGTGTCCCGTCATGAGACGACCAGAGCTACCGATGGCACCTGTGCAGATTCCACAAGTCCCACAACCACCTGTGCAGATTCCAGATGTCCTAGAACCTGTGCAGATTCCACTTGTCCCACAATCACCTGTGCTGATTCCAGTGTCCCATGTCCCAGAACCACCTGTGGATATTCCAGGGTCACAAGTCCCACAGTCACCTGTGCAGATTCCTGTGTCACAAGTCCCACAGCCACCTATGCAGATTCTCCATGAGCTCGACACTTTGGACCCTTTGGAGTCGACACATGCATTCGACCAGCTCATGTCGTTTGTATTTGGACCCCAAGAACTCCAGCTGCTTCACACGGTACCCTCTATTGTTGATGGTGATCTCCTCTCATTCCTGGATGAATTTGAAAGGGAGTTGGCTATGGAGCCTATGGACTTGACAATGCCCAGACTGGACCCTTGTGTCAAAAATCTATCGGAGTTAAAGCCATCCAACCCATGGATCTGTCTGTCAATAATTGCCTGTAGCTCATATCATATATTTTTTCAATAAATAATGAATCCGAAAACAAGTCTCATTTTTTTTGTCAGAATGGTTTCGGTACAACACTTGTTGGACCAGTGTCGACATCACACCAGTATCGTATTTGGAAATCTGGGTCGGTGGCCCGGATCGAGTCACGTATTACGCGTCAGAGTATCCTTACACCCTCTTTTTTGAACCCAACTTTGGCGTGCACGTTCCTCGTTCGTTTGGAAAAACCGTCATTGTGTTTACGAGTCATTTGGATCTGACGTGGGATACAGGAGTCGACTTAAAGTTCTTTCGCGTGGGTCGTTTCCCGTCTCGCCAAGTTTTGGAGGCATATCAGCCTCAAAATACGGAAGCCAACCCTTTGGATCTCACGCATTGCTCGCGACTGGCGGACGTGTACGTGACCTGGATGACGTGGTTGGACGATTGGGAAATGCATCGAGACGAGAACCTACCTTGGCGTGTAGTTTGTCCCCAACCTTGGAAACGGGCTTTGGAAACCCATGTGGAACGCTTGTAACAGAACGCTTTGGCCCTTGGGATGCCCTCTGACGTCCTCGAGCCTATATAAGGCAAGCTGCCCTTCTTTCTCGCATAAAGCACCATGCAACCCGTTTATTTTGCTCATGCCAACGTCACCATGTCAAACCAGTGCCCATCGAACTCTCCATTGCCACGATTCCCAACGATGGCAGTGATCACGGGGAATCATGCCGGGCTCAGCTCCACGAAATGCGATTCTCGAACATGAACGTCTTCGTCTAGCACACGCCCCGTTACCCAAGCCCGTGGAATACCTACCCTTTTGCGTGAGGGGCAAGTTGAGGCAGATGGGCCGAGGAGGCCTCATGGTGGCCAAAGGAACAGAACAACAAAAAATATTCCTAGAACTGGTTGCCATGTCCCTGGAGACGCTGCCTGAATTCAAAGCCATTTACGATGGAACCTTTCACAACTCCTTGCACGAGGACGTTTCGTATTGCACGATCTTACCAATTTGCCAAATACCTGCAGCAGTTTAACAAGCTGCAGGCGGAATGGAGCCACAAAGTTTCAATTTTCTAAAAAAAATTGGACCCGGAAAAAGGGGGATCGAGTCGAGATGACTCGGTCCCCCTTTTTTCGGGGATCGTTCAGGTAATTTGTGCTCATTTATGCTGAATAATCTTTCTGGGCCAATCGAGTCAACTCGGTTTTCAAGACTAGGCCAACGTTGGAAGGACCAGCCAATAGAAATTGTTTCACGTAACCTCATTAGAGTATAAAAGGCCATCACCTCGGAATGCTTTTGAATGGCTAAATGTTTTTTGTTAAGACTGTCAGGATTTGGAGTCATGTTTCCATTTCAAATTCTGACTGTCTTAACAGTAAATGTTTTTTAGCAAAAATCTTCAACACCGAAAATAGGGTGGCAGTTCCCCCCTTTTTTTCGGGTCCATTCATACACCAAGATTGGAACCTGAGAATCGCCCCTTCTCATCTAGATGCATTACTGTGAATCGTTACCAAGATTGGAATGAGGTGGTCCTCTCACCAAAACATTTCATTTGACTTCCATTTCATTTGACATGCCCAGCATTTCATTGGACCTGTCCAGCATTTCATTGGGCCCCCGTGTTAAAATTATTTTTGAAAGACATCCGTTTCATTTGACCTGTCAAGAATTTCATTTGTGGATGACCCCTTTTTAAATCGTCTCTCTGGGAGAGAATGAAAAATTTTCTCTCGCCCCGTGATAAAAAATCTTTTTGGGAGAAATTTGAAAAATGTTATGCTGTCCATACCGCCTAACGTGTCTGGTATATTTTGTGTCCCTCTCAAATCGAGACCCTAAAGACAACGTTGGGATAAACGATTGCGTTCCGGGGATCTGCTTATTGAAACCGAATCAGCTGTGCAAAGTCCTTTCTTCTCGCGACTTGCAGAGGTTTCATATCGGAACCTGACCTGTTGACCACCCCTGAATCAGAAATTCTAGATGGTTTTTCTGATCAAGGTGTTATTCAGGTGAGAAGAATCGCAATAAAAAAAAGATACAGCAGTTATATCGACTAAACATTTAATTTTGACTTTCAATAGCACCACATTACCCAAATCTATAAAAGTTTATTATTTAAACTGTTAACTCCGCCCTTATGTTTAGGGCTACGGTAGCCCAGTGGTCAAGGTATCGGATCATGGCAGGCATGTCATGAGTTCAATCCCAATACTACTAAAGACCCGCCGTGTAGGGGAGCGATGCACGTTAAATCTGTCGAGAGCTGAAACGTCCTCCCGTTGGTGAGGTGTGGTAGTTAGGAGAGGGGGGTGCCAACTCAGGTGTTGTCCACGTCACTTGATCATGGCTCAAAATTACGTGGTCCGTCGCCAAAAGCCCTCGTGCGGCTGAGCGGTGCGACGTTAATCACTCACTCCACCCTTATGTTCCGAATTCTTTGCGCTGTTTTAAGTGTCAAAGGTTCGGACACTCGCAAACTGCCTGTCGTGGACAATTAACGTGCTCTAGATGTGCATAAGTTGGGCATGCCTCCACAGATTGCAAACTAGAGCAGAAATGCGTTAATTGTTCGCAGCCTCATTCATCCGATTTCAAATTATGTCCAAAATGGAAAACTGAAATACAAATACACAAGGAATTAAAACTCATAAAAATATATCTTATTTTGAAGCCAGAAAACTAATACTCTCAGAGTTATCTCAAACATATGCCCAGGCTGTTAAAACTTCAATATCTACTGTTACTCAAACAGATGAAAAGATTACACAAATAATATGTCCTCCTTTAAAGTTACTTCATCCTATACCAAAAACTTCTTTCTCTAACCTTACTGTTTCCTCATCATCCACTCAAGCAAACCTCTTGACACCCACATCTTCAACATCAGCTGCTCAGCCAACTGTCATATTAATTAATATTACCACTGCCAAATCCAATAGTCTAGCCTCCGCTGAATCTAAATCTACAAATAATTTAAAGCAAAATAGACAAAATCGAAAAATGCGGACAACCGAACCAAAACACGAGATTGAATTTAAAATGACACCTCATAAGCCAAAAAAAAGTTCCACACATTATACATCAGAAGACGAGGATAAGATCCACAATGACGTGGATGAATCTCCAACGCAGCGTTTCTCAAACTGGAGGCACGCCCCCTAGGGGGCGTGATAAGTCCGCAAGGGGGGTGCGAGCATATTGAAAAGTCGTAAACACACAAAAGATTATTCTTAAAAAATTATTAATTTACTGCAAGTAAACAAACAAAATAAACTCTGACATAATAAGAAATAAAATACACACATTTGCACTGATATAAAAAATTTGTAAATGTATTAGAGTACTACACATGTATTTTATAATTAATTCAACAATACTGTAAAAACAAGTTTAATAATTACAAATGACTCCATGGGCTAGTCGTACATAAAGTTATGTGCAAAAATTAACACACTTATTATAATTAATCTCTTAACTGCCGATAAAAAGCTACTCGGTGAATGCCACCGTTTTCCACATAGTCACGCGTATATCATGCATTGGGAAGGGGGGGTGGAAAGGAATAAATAAGTAAAAACCTTTTCTGAAATCAGTAAATCCTTCGCAAACATTGCCAAGGTCCTTTTATTGCATTCTAAAGCCTTCAGAATAATTTAATGAATAGCAATGCACAGAAATGATCGTACTTCGAAAAGACGTATGTATACGTCTGGAGCAATCAACGCCCTAGATCAGGGATGGTGAACCAATGGCACACGTGCCGTTGATGACACGCTAGTGATCAAAATGGTTTGCATTTTTTAAAAAAATTTTAAAGTTCACTATGAATTATTACGAACAAGTGGAAGTTATCGGTCGCTGGGCGGCGGGGAGCACACTCGTTTGTTATTGTCTTGCCTTACGTCGTAGACTACAATTGCTTATGATGTAAAGTTTGTCTACACATAGCATAGTCAATTTCATTGACCCAACTGTATTTTAAAGATTATCTGTGTTATATCTGCTATTTTTAACTGTTATTTAGCATGGCTAGTTTAGCAAAAGAACCAAAAGTTTAAGATAGTAAGTGTAACAGAATTTCAAATCTGGCGGAGGCCGAGGAACATGGCATTATTAGTAAAAGCGACAAATCGGTGTGTTTTTTATGTTCTGGAATAGGGGTATGCAGAACATCGTCTGTAAAACGGTATTTTGAAACCAATCACAAACCCTCTTGTCAAAAAACGTGAACCACATCAAAAATAAAGAATTGCGTAGAAACCGGTTGACAGATGACACCAATATGACTTATTCTAAAAAAAGTAACATCTTACAATCCTAATATAAGTTATTTGTCATCCGATCTGCAATTACAGAAGTCACACTAATGTTACTTTAATTTGAATTACACGAATACAAAAACTAGAACATTTATAACTATATAGTACAAAAGGTATTTTTACGTAGTAAATAGAGTTTTGTGTTATTATTATTTAGTTTTATTGTTTTCCCAATAATTACAAGTCAAAATTATTTGACGGCACGTTGATCCATAAAGGTTCGCCACCCCTGCCCTAGATGAACCAGAAATTTATACACGCCAGTGGCATTTAAAAAGAATGCCGCATCGTAGCTTTAGCGTTTAAAGTACAGTATTACTGAATTCAATACACTGTTATTGTAAGGAGGGGGGGCGATGAAAATTATGTTTGAATATTGGGTTGCAAATACTGAAAGTTTGAGAAGCACTGCTCTAACGTATTGGAATATGCAGCCTGATTTAAAGGAATTCTTGACAGAAAAAAATTCGAAAGATGTAATTGAACAAAATGTTTTAAATTCCATCTGTAAATATAGTGTGTATATATAAAGTCCTGTTTTGTATTATCTTCGATGTTTTTAAATTTACTTTCTAACATTTTTATAGTGCAATAATTACAAATGAATTTTACTACGATTTTATGAATATTAGGTTGTAAATATATACTATTAATGTCTTTATATTTTAAATTTTTAACTGTTGTCTTAAATTCTATGGGAAGTTAGAAACAATGTTTGGCGCAGTATAGCCGAAATCGGCTCTTGAGCCAGTAAACCTCACAATCACTCACTCGCCCTCTTCTAAATCGGGATAGATTTCAGTCATACTTGCTGCTACACATTTGATCATTTAATTCTTCCTCATCACAACCGTGAACAGAATTTCTTCATCCGAAAAAATACTGTAGTACTAGATCTATTAAATTACACTCATGTCCAGAAATTAAGGATAATGAAGTTCAGGCAATGAAAGAGAAAGAAGCAAAACAAATTTGACTTATTTGTAAAGTCTATTTATTAAACAAAAGGTAAAGAGCAAAAAAAAAAGATGCTATAGGTTTGACATAATTAATAAAAATTGCGATTTTTACTCCCTGGAGCAAATTTCAAAAAAGAACCTATTTACAAAAAACAGTATAAAATGGTTAGTCTGATGGTTAATACGGAGTATGACTCCCTGATGATGCAATACAGACTTTACAATGCCTAGGCATGCTGAGTATCAAATTATCAATCTGATCTTGGGAAATATTACACCACTCATCAAGCAATGCACTCCGAAGTTCCGGTAGACAGGTGGGAAGGGGTTGACGGGCTGTAATTCGTCTGCCAAGCATATCCCCCACATCCTCTATTGGATTCAAGTCCGGTGAGTATGCTGGCCAATCCATACGGGTGATATCCTCCGATTGAAGGCATTCGTCTACAATGTTTGCACGGTGAGGACGGGCGTTGTCATCCATAAACAGAAATTCAGCACCCATGGCGCCCCGAAACAAAAAAAAAAGGTACATGTTTTTCCAGAATGACATCCCGATAGATGTAGCCTATCATCGTTACACTCTGAACATGCAGGTCAGTTCTGGAACCAAGAATAATTCCTCCCAAAACGAGCCTTCCTGCACCAGCGTAACGGTGTCGTTCAATGGTGTTCTCTTGGTGGTAACGGGTACCTGGCGCTCTCCATATTAAAATCCGGCGAGAATCAGACTGCAAACTAAACCTGGACTCGTCGGAAAACATCACACAAGGCTACTGTTGTGGTGTCCACAATGCATGCTCTCTACTCCAGGTTAATCGCAGGCGACAGTGAGTTGCGGTAAGTGGAACACATCTGACAGGCCTACGAGCATATAAGCCAATGTGCCCTAAGCGTCTGTACACGGTCTGAAACTGCCGTACCGGTACCTGAAGAGAGCTGACGAGACAGGTCTGATGCTGTTCTCTGTCTGTTTCTTTTGGCAGTAACTGCTAAATACCGGTCCTCATTCGGCGTTGTAACTCGGGGGTGACCAGTGCTGTAACATCTACTCACATTACCATTATCTTGCAATCGTTGCCAAAGCCTGGAGATGACACTCTGGGCAATTCCAAGTTCCTCAGATACTTCCAGCTGGGTACGTCCACATTCCAGCCGTCCAATAATTCTACCACGTAAAAAATCAACCAAATGCTTCCTTTGTGCCATAACTGTGCGGTTATTGTACTGAAAGGCTTTTAAAGCCCTTATGAACAATTTTACTTCTTTGCCACCATTCCTTATATACCCCTCTCTTACGCTCTTGTCATTGTGACGTACTATCCGCGCCATCTGGTGGTTTCCTGTAATTTGCATATTCTTCTTCAAGATGTGTGTGATAATTCTACAGGTGAAATTTTTATTTTAGAGTTAAATTTCTGTGTGATTCTAAATTATCATTAATTTAGGGACATGAGTGTAACTACAAACACAAAATTAACACAGGCATAATCGCCTCAAACTTCACAAAGGAACTCATGGCGATTAGAGAAGCCCTTATATTATACCAACAAGACCCACATGTTATTGATTCTACAGAAGGATTAGTAATCTTCTCAGATTTTCTAAATCAGTTATAGAAGCCGTAAGAAACGGAGAGACCAACATCTCCTGTGATATTATTACCCTTCTAGAAAAGCTGCACAGCAAAAGAAAATCCTGTATCCTGCAATGGATACCCGCACATGTCAACATTGAGGGTAATGAATGTGCCGATATATATATATATATATATATATATATATATATATATATATATATATATATAGTCTCGCCAAAAAGCTAGAGACATCGATCATAAGTGCATCACCATCACACTTGACGATGCTAACGCAGTAGTCAAACACAGAATTATGAATCACACTTTTAGAAACCCCTAGTTACGTAATTTGACTGTTCCCGAACTTTAACATTCACAATTGCCAGATTGAGAACTGAACACCTAAAGGGCATGCAGATTCACCGAGACAAGACAAGATCATATGTTCAATGCAAAAACTGCCCAGATCTTCAACTCACGCCCAATCACATCTTGGAATGCTCAACCGTTGCAACAAAGTTACTAAAAATGGGAATGGTTCCTCTAAGGGACTCTTTGCGGGAAATCCTGTACAGCCCTGATGCTCCCCGAATAGCAGAGGCAGTGATCAAGACTTTCGACGGAATTTAGTGATATTTACTGCATTTATTCATGGACACGAGAACAACAACATTGAAAACTATTGGGATATTTCTAAAATATCTTATTAATCTGATATAATATATATTATTATTATATACAGTGGGCCAAAAAAGTGTTCGTACACTTGCAATTTCTTATAAAATTTAATGTTTTCGACTAATAAAAATTAGTATATTGTAATTGTAATTTTTTTGTGATATCTGCAACTTGTTCTTAATGGAATGACATAATTAAAATTTTTTGAAAATAATATAACTATTTTTTTAGAAAGAAAATAATCAAAATGCTACTGAAAAATTACGCAGCAAAAGTCTTTGTACACTTACCAAAATCTCAACTTAGCTTTAAAAATTGTATTTCTTTCTTAATTTAGTACTTAGTAGGATATATTTTAGTGCCCATAGCAACTTTTAAGCGCCTTGGTATAGATTTAATCAGTTTTTTGTAATTTCTGTGTCGATTTTCCTCCATTCTTTTGTGATTATTGTTTTTACTTCACATTTTGTGTTTATTTGTCATGTTTTCTTTTTTTTTACATCAAAATCTCACCAAACATGTTTTACTGGGCTAAATAAAGTGTATGAGGAGGTTTTTTTTTTTTTTTTTTTTTTTTTTTTCATAATCTGGGGACAGTTATAGAGACATCAGTGGCGTACATTGAGAACATTGCACTTGGCATTATTATCCTGTTAGAAAATGAAATCGTTTCCAATATCCAAATTTTGGGTGGATAATTTAAAATTTCTCTTTAAAATATTTACCCCCCACACAGAAGAACACTTCCACCTCCATGTTTTATTGATCCAACTAGATTCTTGGGATTAAGTTTCAGAAAATTCAAAATTGACAGCAAATTGATTGGAATGGCAGAAAATTCAACATTTTTGGTTTCGAGAGGCCTATAATAGCTTCTAAATGAAAAAATAAGAAGTTAAATCCCATGAATTTATGTGGAACAAAAACTTCTCCATCTCCATATTTTAGTATGGAAGTGAAGGTGTTCTGGCGTGGGGGTGTAAATTGGCCTCAGAATTGGGTAATTTGGTATTTTTTTATGGTATTGGGAATCATGAGCTCTATTTAAGTATTTTAAAGAAAAATTTTAAATTATCTGCCCGAAATTTGGATATTGGAGGCGACTTAATTTTTTAACAGGGTAATGACGCCAAGTGCAATGTTCTCAATGTACGCCACTGGTGTCTCTATAACTGTCCCCAAATTATGAAAACACCTCCTCATACACTTTATTTAGCCCAGTAGAACATATTTGGCGAGATATTGATGTAAAAAAAGAGAAAACATGACAAATAAATATAAAACGTGAAGTAAAAACAATAATCACAGAAGAATGGAGGAAAATCGATGCAGAAATATTACAAAAAACTGATTAAATCTATACCAAGATGCTTAAGTGTTGTTGTGGAGACTAAAAGATATCCTACTAAGTAATAATGAATAAAGAAATATAATATTTAAAGCTAAGTTGAGATTTTTCTTAAGTGTAAGACGACTTTTGTGGCGTAATTTTTTAGTAGCTTTTTGATTATTAATTTTTAAAAAGAATTGTTATACTATTTTTTAAAAAAATAATTATGTCATTCCATTAAGAACAAGTTGCAGATATAAAAAAAAATACAATCACAATATATTAATTTTTATTAGTCAAAAACATTAAATTTTATAAGAAATTGCAAGTGTACGAACACTTTTGTGGCCCACTGTGTATATAATAAACACACAAGCCCAGTAAGTTTTAATTTACAACATATTGATCTTCTGGTTTATAACACACCTTTAATGTGACCACAGTGTTTTGCTTATTTGGATGAAAATTAATGAGATATACATCAGATTCTTGATATTTAACCCTATAAAGTATATTTTACGCTTTTATTTATTTATTTGTTCAGGATCATGATTACATATATGTGATCTCTTCAGGAAACACGGTATGAAATGTGAGATTACGTTTCCCCCTTTCTGAGTCCTGTGTGTGTGATCATACTGGTGCTCCCTGTATTTTATTACAGTAAAGATTTTATAACAATGTACATACAGGAAGCACCATAATAATGAAACAAGTAATTCTTTTATAGATATTGCATTTTTTCAGATAGACCAAGATTTCTGTGTTTTTATTTCTACTGCATTAGTTGGAAAAATATACTTGTTGACATACACTGTTGTGCAAAAATTAAGGACGAAGTCGAAAAATTAGCATATCAGCTGAACGAAGAGGCAGAGCGGACAGAAAGACCAATCAGGAGATTAAGTAAGGTGATGTACGGTAGCACATGCGCAGATATGCAGGTAGACGTAATGGGGGAGAGTCTGAGTAGTATAAAGCATGTTGTCGGTGTAAGATCAGTATTTCTGGCAAAGAGATTGCACGCCGTATAGCAGTTAAAATCACACCGAGTTGCTGCCTCAGCGAGAAATGGCGAATAATCAATCTGTTAGACGACATCTGGATGCTTTTACCCGAGGTCGAATCATTGGGAAGTTGGAGGAAGGCCGCAGTGTGACAAGTGTGGCTGCAGAGTTCGGGATTGCTCACAGCATCGTTTCACGACTTTGGAGACAATTTCAAACTACAGGAACAGCTATCCGGGGGTTCAGTAGTGGTCGTCCACGAGGAACCACACCCGCAGATGACCGGTACACATTGTCTTACAGGCCAGAAGAAACAGGCGACAGACAGCGGGAGAAATCGCTAGACACACAACACAGGCGACTGGACGACCGATATCGCGTTTTATCGTGGCCAGAAGACTGCACGGTGGTGGTCTGTTTGCACGACGCCCTGTACGGTGTGTACCTTTAACGCCTGCCCATCGGAGAAGGCGTTCTCTGTGGTGCCGGGAACACCGGAATTGGAGAGACAATGAATGGGGACGAGTACTCTTTACAGATGAGAGCAGATTCAGTTTGAGTAGCGATTCTCATCGCATACTCATCTGGAGAGAGCGGGGAAGCCGCAATCATCCCTCGAACATCATTGAAAGGGACAGGTATGGAGGTCGCGGTGTTCTCGTTTGGGGAGGCATCATGCTTGGTAGTCGTACAGACCTTCACATCTTCGACGCAGGTTCAGTCAACGGGACCCGTTATTGTAACGAGATTCTTCTTCCATATGTGCGTCTTTTTAGAGGCGCTATGGGTCTGCAGTTCCTTTTCATGGACTACAATGCACCATGTCATCGTACAGTAGCTGCCGAACAGCTCTTAGAGAGTGAGGATATTGAACGTATTGATTGGCCGGCACGATCTCCGGATCTCAATCCCGTCGAGCATGTATGGGATTTTCTAGGCAGACGCTTGGCAGCTCGTACCTTACCACCAGTAACGATTCGAGAGCTTCGATTGGCGCTGCAAGACGAATGGGCAGCAATGCCTCAACAACTCATTGACACCCTCATTCTCAGCATGGGCAGACGCTGTGAAACCTGCCTAGCAGTCAGGGGAGATCATATCCCCTACTAAAGACCGGATGTTTCTTGCTGGACACCCATCACAGGGATGTTTCGGCCTTCAGTCGCATTGCACTCCATGCTACTTTTTCAATAACGCTTCTTTTTATCCCTCTGATTTCTCTTTTAGTAAGTGTTGCTTACATTACACATGTCCTTACGTATTGGGGATCTTACGGTATTAAATGTGTTGATTTGGAAAGCTTTTGTACAAAGTTATATTGAAAGAACCGTCTCGTCCTTAAGTTTTGCATACCAGTGTAAATATTTTTTTCAACAGATTAAAGCATAGATGAAACAAGTTTCTTCTTTTTAGATTATGGGACGTTAGAAACTAATTCGTAAAGCTGACCCTTGATTGTTTCAGTGGGAAAAAAAGTGAAAGACTTGTATCTCAGAAAAAATTATCATTATGTTTATTCATATTCAATTATACTTGTTCGCTATTAATATCAAGTTTCTTCCATGGAATTACAAAAACAGAAAAACAAGATAGGTAGTAGAAAGCATCTTTAAAAGACATTTTTTTTTATATTTCAGGGTAGAAGGGAAAGGAGACAGCTTGTCGTTTTTGAGTATCGAAATTAATGTTCTAATTTGATATCGGTACACTACGTACCGAGTGTTGTTGTTGATAATTGTCAAGTTAGGCGATAACATTACAATATGGTTACCAATACCTTTAAATTTGGTTTTGTGGTTGCCATCCATTGTTTTTTCTTTTATTACATTTTTTAATTTATTCTTTTGTAATTTTATTTTATTATGTATATTATTATTATATTATATTAAAATGAATTTTTTACTGATTTATATTTATGGCAGTATCATAATTAATTTAAATTTTGCACATAGTTCTGATTTTTTTCTTTTTTTATAGATAAAAAATAATTTACAAATTTCATACATTTTACACTTTCTGCCAAAGACCAAGTTTTTGTCGTCATAATACGGGGGGAGCATGTTATTACATTTGTTATGCTAAATTTTGTAAATTGTCATTTAGAATACTATATAATTAAGAACAACATTTGCGGAGATTTTACTCTAACGAGGAAACTTTTAAGATTCCTCTCAGAACCAGCTATCTACAGGGTGTTTCAGTTCCACATTTCAGAACTTCTAAGAGGGGTAGGGTACATCCTGACAACTCGAAATCATATAGCATTGTGGGGTCCGAAATGCTTTCCTGACGCGGTAGATGGCGTTTTGCGAAAATTCCAAGCTTTCGTGCAGGGAATCTTCATTTCGCACAAGAACGCCAAGTTAGTAGGATGGACACGAACGCAGAGTTAGGCGATATGCATTTGGCGTACGGGGCTGCAAATTGTAGTGGGCCAGCCGCACAGCGTTTGTACGCGGAACGATATCCGATGAGGCGTATTCCCAGTCATAATTTCTTTGCAAGACTGCACCAAAGGTTAGCTGAGACAGGTTCATTTGAAAGAGCTGACATGGTCAGGGTAAGAACAGCACGGACTCCAGCCGTCGAACAGAATGTGCTTCAGCATGTAGAGAGGAATCCAAGAACGAGTACACGAAGTGTAGCAAACTCAGTCGGGGTTTCCCATTGCAGCGTCTGGAGGATTCTCCGAGAACAAGACATGCATCCGTTTCACGTGCAGCGTGTCCAGACACAGCAACCGGAAGATTATGCACCTCGTGTTGCTTTCGTACAGTGGTACCTTGGAAAATGTGCTACGAATCCCCTTTTTCCTGATGAAGTGTTGTTTTCCGATGAGGCATCCTTCACAAGGGAAGGAATTTTCAACACGCATAACGACCATATTTGGGCGGTGGAGAATCCGCATGCAATACGACGTCGTGCAGCACAGATTCGATTTTCGGTCAATGTATGGGCCGGTATTATGGGAGATCACCTGATCGGACCTTACCTGTTCCCGTGTCGTCTAACCGGACTTAACTACTTGCTCTTTCTGCAGCAAGTATTGCCACAACTTTTGAGAGATGAACAGATTTCTGCATCGACGCAACAGACAATGTGGTTCCAACACGATGGAGCCCCTGCCCATTTTAGCGGAGACGTTCGTAACTACCTGGATGTCACATTTGGTCAACAGTGGATCGGACGTGGTGGTCCCGTGCGTTGGCCTGCTCGGTCACCCGACCTATCATGTCTTGATTTTTATTTCTGGGGTCATATGAAATCGCTAGTTTATGACACCCCTGTTGACAATGCTGAGGAGCTGGTTGCAAGAATCGCAGTAGCTGCCGGAGAAATTCGAAATTCGCCAGGAGTATTCCAGAATGTTCGGATGTCCATGCGTCGGAGATGTGAGGCGTGCATTGTAGCCCGTGGAAGAAACTTCGAACACTTACTTTAATCCATGTACCTTTTGCTTCTTTTCATGTATTATTAAAACGATTTCTCACTTACGGTCTCTTTTCTTTATGGTACTTCTGTATACAACACCGCTTCAGGAAAGCATTTCCGACCCCACATTGCTATATGATTTCGAGTTGTCAGGATGTACCCTACCCCTCTTAGAAGTTCTGAAATGTGGAACTGAAACACCCTGTATAAATTTTTCAGTATATAATTTAGATGACTCATGTATCCTAACTTGTAATTTATTTTAAACACTGTTTGAAAGACATTTTCATTTATATTTAGTAAGACATGCTATGGGTTTGATAACAATAAAAAAAATCTGTTTAATTATTTGTTTCATTACACATTAGAACTTTCTATATTTAAAATGATAATTTGATGTATATTACATTAAAACATAAGCTAAGCTATGCTATACAAATAAGAATGGAGTTGACTATAATAAGGATTATATAGAGAGAGGTAGTTTTTATAAAAAAAAATCAATAAAAAAATAACTCTTATGGATGAAGGCATATTTTAAAAACCATACTTATATCCTTGTTTTTTTCCTTCAATGTCTGATATGTATGTGTACAATTTCCAGAATAAATATTTCAAAGATATGATTGGTTTTATTTTTCTTGTTTACAGTGAATCATTAAAAAAATGCTGTACACTAGTAAAATGGCTAGATTATGGTTCGACTGGCCCTTAGATGATAATTTTTTCTTCTAAATGGGCGCTGAAAACTTATCTAAAAACTCTTTTCAATTGGTCCAAAATTTGTGCATTTTAAATGTTTTGTAAATGTAAAAATCTACTGTTTTAATTGTTTTTACATTCTTCTAAGGACTAAACTTTTTAAATATTTTAATTTTTGATTTAAAACTACAATATTTGTTTTCTTTGGTGATATAGTATAAAACCAGTTAATATAAAAGTGAGCATGATTTGTAACATATATTACAATGCATTATTTCCATCTTAATGGATTAAAAGGAAGTCCCAGTAGCTCGGTTGATGAGTGTTGAGAGTAGAGGTTGTGTATGTATCGATTTAAACAAAACAATTGATAAAAAAAATACTTACTCACCTGGGGGCCTAATGACTTATTTTAGTCGGGTTTCTAAGTTTTAGGTTTTTTTTTTCTTTTCATGTTACATAATATGTAAAAAAACTACTCCTTTCTTACTTTGTGTTTAAAAATTTTTAATATGAAAAGTCTGTTATTCATCGTAATGTTTCCAAGATACTTATTGAAAGACTGATTTTAAATAAAAGCTAATTTTCTGTTTGTATAGGATTTTAAGGAGACAATATATTGCTTCTAGAAATATAGCTTTTAATGAGCCAAATTGCTTACACATTTGTTTAACTATTGCATCGAATCTGAAAATAACAAAAATAAAGATTTAAATTTGAGGTATAAGTTCAAAAATAATATAGTTTATGATCACATAGCAGTTACATTTTTAAAACGAAAAATTATATTTTTGTTAGAACTTGCGTATCACCTAAAAAATATTTTGGCGACATTATATAAAACGAAGTACACATGGTTGTTAATTCAGCGCGTACGAGACATGGCGAATTATCTTGAACGTTGGCACTTTTGCGATGATATGCAAGTACCTTTTTGCAGCGTAATAAAAGCATAAAGAATTTAGATTTTCGAAGTTAAGTGGTAATATTTGACCCATAAATACTCATAAATGAGTGCATTACACACTCATTTAGTTGTCATATTCTCAAGTTTGATCTAGTAACAGGTTCAAAAATGAGTATGTGATGTTTACAATTTTGAGTATGTAGTCGTTGCCAAAGATGAGAATGGGCTATGCCCAAATTTGAGTATGTATGTATCGGAGCTATTTTGAGTATGTGACGTATTCAAAAGTGAGTATTTTGTTCTTAGTTCTGAATACCAGTTTTTCGCAGCGTAATTGCGAAAATTTTCCTTCTAATTTAAAATCCCTGAAAATATAAATACAGATATCTCTATTGTTATACTTAATAATAATCGTCAATTAAATATACCTTCTGTTAGAAAAATTCTTTAAAAAAATAATCCTCCTAGGTTAACATATTTCAGAGAATTGTTAAATATTCTTAATACAGTAAATGTCTTTGAAGAAATCTGTTCCATTAATTCTGTTCCTCATCATGTTATGGCTATTCAATCGTGGGAAAAGTATATTGAAAATTGTAATGGTGAAAATTTTGAGGCAGCAAATTTGTTTCATTGCTGTTCAATTTAATTTGCTTTCGATATTGATTTTCAACATTAACTTGCGTTTGATTTTGGCTTTCATAATTAATGTTGATTGTTGATGCGTGTTTGTTTTAATGTTATTTTTGTTTCATTGCTGTTCAATTTCATTCGCGTTTGATATTCAATTGTTAATTATTGATTGTTTGATTTGAATGTTTATTTGTTTAGATGTTTGTTTTAATGTTTTCGGTTTCATCACTGTACCAGTTATTTCGCGTTTGATATTGGCTTTCAACATTAATTCGCGTTTGATTTTGGCTTTCATGATTAATGTTGATTGTTGACGAGTGTGTTTGTTGTAATGTGTTATTACTATGTTGGTATGGCAATATAACTGTTTACATAATCAACTATTAAAACAATTTTTTATGAAAACACTTATTTTGCATACTGTGGAGTGACCTGTGGAACAGGCTCTTCACCCATCACTCTGGAAAATGTGCTTTAAATATAATACTTAATTCACAGGCTAATGGTTCCACACAGATTAACTCTAAAAAATGTTAAAAATAATATAATAAATTGACACTTTCATCAATTTTTTTTTAATGTTTAACGTATATTTTATTGATGCACATATGAGTTAGCATTTTTTGATTCTGAAAAATATGCACTATTTCTTAAAACTGCAATAGCCCGTTTAACACAAATAATTTTTGAAAAAGTATATCTTGCTGAGAAGCTTTTTCTTATAAAAGTAGAGAAAGCCCATGCAAAGCCGGGCCATACATCTAGTATATTAAATATAAATTAGGCTACCCAGAAATGTTTAAGGAGATTGCAATATTCATCAAACATATTTTAGATTTCTGGCAAATAATGAATACTAAAAATCTAACTAAGGGTCAAAATCTTAAATTGAAAAACAGTGTTCCTTTTTCATCAATGGATGATGCTAGATTCATTTTTTTTTCAAAATTTGTTCAGTGGCTGGACTGCTGGAAAAATTTAAAACAAAATAAATGAGAAGATTGTTTAAGCGAGGAAACATTTTTTGCTTTGAGGCATACGGTAAATACCATCCCAGAACTAATAAATAATCTTTTTACGGAGCAGAATTTCAAATATGTTTTAACTGGAAACTTCCAAACTGATAATTTAGAATCCAGATTTGAGCAATACAGACAAATGTCCGGAGCAAATTATCATGTCACTGTGCAGGAAATTTTGCAAGCTGTGTGTGTGTGTGTGGAAAAAAAGTTGTGCATTAAAAGTGTGTTAACTTTGCACTCAGATAAATATGGTACTATCTCACTCTAAAAAATTTAATTTCAAATCATTCAGGTGAGATATTTCGTGTTGAAGTAGATATTACAGATTTCAACGAAATACTAAACATTAGAAATAAATTAGATGATATTTCAATAGAAGAGTATCAAGCTTTAATGTATATAGCGGGATATTGTGTGCATAATATAAAATTCGAATGCTCCGATTGCAAACATACATTTGTTTTAGATAAGCAGATTAATTTCGACTCGGAAAATGTCGAAGGGACAAAATATTTGAGACTTCTGGATAGAGGAGGTTTAAAAATGCCCACAGATATTTTTATGAAAGTCATTTCAACGCAATATTTCATTTTTAATTTGTTAATGTCGAAAACATTCGAATCGAAGTTTCTTAAAGTTGATTGCCAATTATCTTGCTTTACAAGCATAACTGAAGCGTATCTGGAACTACACGAGTTGTGGAATGTCTTTCCTTCGATTCATTCACCTTGTGTAAATTGTAACATTCCCCTGCATTTTCATATTTTAAAAAAAGTATTCGTTACATTTGGGAATATATGCTTAGATAATTATTCAAAAAAGCGCAGTGAAGAAATTTTAACCATGAAGGATAACCGAAAAATGAAGAAATTTAAGGCCAATTAAATTAATGTTTGCTTTTTATATTTTTCTGTTTTATTTATTTAAATATTCAATTATCGATTCGTATGTTATTCATTGTGCATGTATATCCTTGTAATTTTTTTATACTACATACATTTTATGAACATGTTTAATTGTTCACATAATTATTATTTGAAGAAAAATTACTTATTTATTTACGTTATTCGTTTAAATTATTTTCATAAAGATTTTAGCATTCAAAGTGTGTAAAATGTTATTTTTTTTTTAAATTTCAAAACTTTTGTTTGATTTTTAGATATTTTTACCATATCATAATATTGAATTTTAATGCATTTGCATAAAAATAATGCAATTAATAATTTAAATAATATCATCACAAATGAAAATGATTCAAAATTTGAAACTAATCAGTACATTGCCTCATTAACGATATATTCCATGAAAAGTTTTTTTTCCCGATTATTTATAGGCAAGTGTATTTACTAATGTATATATACCAGGTGTCCACAATTAAACGACCCTACTTCAAAATTGTCTACAAACGAAACTATTTTTCAGAAAGTTGTAAAATGTTGTGTACGACATAAAGAAGGGATGGGAATTTGTTTGAGCGAATAAAAAAAATTTGTTCAAAATTTCGCCACTAGAGGGCGCTTTTGAATGAAGGCCATCCACAGGACACGATAACACAATAACTGATACTCATTAAAAAACACAATCTCTAAAATGAACTGCAAATTTTAATTAAACTTCGATGACTAATTTTCAAAGGATTTACACGAAGGAAGACGAAAATATGCAAATTTTTTCGACGTCACACAGCAACTGTTATAAAAGCAATAAACTTTCATGGAAGATTAGTTTATTTTCATTGTGCTCGGTATTGCTAATCAGAATGTCATTATGTTTACCAAATCGAACGTTGTTAGTAAAGTTATTCTATCAAAACGATAATTCCGCAATAGTTGCTCTACGGAGATTTCGGACATTAAAGGGATTGCGAAAAGGTCCATTGACTGCTAAAAATCTTCGATTGATGGTAACCAAATTTGAAGAAACAGGATCGTTGAATGTTCGTTCTGGAAGAGGAAAAAAACCTGTTTCCGCGGAAGCAATAAAGTAGCACTTCAGGTGGAAGAGGACAAATCATCCAACGTGCTGGCTAGTACAAGTGTTCGCCGTGTGGAAGAAGCATTGGATTTGCCTTGTTCAACTGTCCAGAAGATCATGCGAAACATCCTCCGTTACTATCCATACAAGCTTCAATTTGTGCAGGAATTGCTTCCACATGATTTCGAGACTCGACATCTGTTCTCACTGCAGTTTCTTGCTCGTTTGGAAGTTGATCCAGAATGGCCTTGGAATATCCTCTGGACAGACGAAGCCCACTTTCATTTGGACGGTTCGGTGAATACTCACAACTGCCGAATTTGGGAAACAGACAATCCGCATTCCACCTTACGAGTTCCGCTACACTCACCAAAAGGGGTTTTCCGCGTCTTTTATTCTTGGCCCGTATTTTTTCGAGGAATTAGGTGCTGGAGGTCCAGTATCATGTTCTATCACTGGACAGCGATATGCATCGTTATTACGGAATAAAATTATTCCAGATCTGCAAGCACGTCAGTGCTTTTCACGCATAATTTTTATGCAAGATGGAGCTCTTTCACACATTACACATTGTGTTACGGACGTTCTCAAACATCACTTCACAGAAGAACGTGTGATCAGCCGCCAATTTCGTCGTATGTGGCCTCCCCAATCGCCTGACCTCAATCCATCCGATTTTTGGCTTTGGGGCCATTTAAAACAGCTGGTAAGTTGTGATCAACCAAAAACTTTACCTGATCTCAAAGACAGTATTTCACGACATGCTCTTAACATTTCCCAGAACACACTGCGGTCAACGGTGGAACATGCTATCTTAAGATTTCAAATAGTAGCTGAAAACGATGGTCATCATGTTGAGCATTTATTGTTGTAACAAAATTTGTAAACTGTTAAAAATGTATGCTTAAGATGATCTCCATTAAAAACGCCCTCTAGTGGTGAAATTTTGAACTAATTATTTTATTCGCTGAAACAAATTCCCATCCCTTCTTTATGTCGTACACAACATTTTACAACTTTCTGAACAATAGTTTCGTCTGTAGACAATTTTGAAGTAGGGTCGTTTAATTGTGGACACCTGGTATTTTTAACGTCCTATATTTTCTATATAATTATTATGGTGTCTAAACTGTTTATGTCATATGCATCTTTTATATATATATATATGTAATAATATGCCTCAAATATATACTTTACTTTTCATATTTTCTTTAAAAGTAAATGCTTTTTTTATTTTATTGGATTGAAATTATTTTATGCTTTTGAATATTTAATGGATGAATTATTTTAATTGAATATTTTTAACGTATATAATCTAGAATCTATTTTTAATATATAATTACTGTGGTGTCTAAAACTGTTTGTCATTTCTATATTTGTATGTATTTTTGCATGCATTTTTTTATAATTCTTTCTTTTGTTATGATACATTGATTCTATGAGCATAAAAAATGTCATTTCACAGGAAAAGGAACTCCAACAAAACGTTTCTAAATTCACAAGATTTTTTAATAATATGCCTCTAATACTCTACTTTTCAAATTTTCTTTGCGAGTAAATGTTTTTCTTTTATTTTATCTGATTAAAATTATTTTATATTGAGTCAATTTTTTCTTAGATTTTTTCTTATACTGTTAGGAGCCTTTCATGAGTAATTTTGTCCCTTTTTCCGGGAAATTTTTATGCATCATTCTAGCGAATTAATACATAACTTTCATCAGAAAATATTTGAAGTGAGAATTAAAAAAGAATAATCAATATAAATGCGGAAATATTATGAGTCTATGACATGAAAAGAAAGAAATGTTCAAAGCTTTATATTCCTCACAGAGTGAATGCGCGTAGAAAAGCTTTCCCTCCTTTCGTGACGTCCTCAAAACTCTGTCACGGCCTAGTTTTTTAAAGGTGCCTTGGTCAAGGACAGCACACGTAATGGGCACCGCTATCCCAAATGTCCTTCAGCCAAGCGCCTTCGCATGGTTCGAGAAGACACAGGGGCCTCGCGTGCATTTCTTACGATGTGGCGGTCTTCTCGACGACTGTTCTGTCGAGGACGTCCTGAGCCTGGTCGCCGTGTAAATGACGTTTTTTCTGTCCACTGGTCCCAACATCTCCTCACAGTCAAATCAGAACAGCCTACTTGACGAGCTGCTTGCCTAGCTGACCACCCAGCTCCCATCATGCCGATGATTCCCCCTTCCTCTAAAACTGCGACAGCTGCTCATATTGTCTTCGAAAATGGCATATCTACCTCCGCTCTAACTTTATAAACGATTCAGCAAACTGAAACAAGCTTTGGTTACCCGTTTTATATCCACGGAGAACTATCCCTCTATCGGCTATACGTAATGCGCAATCACGCTGCATTTCTAATCATTTGCATATCTCTCGGACATGTACCTTCATGCCAAGTTTAGTTACGATCCCGCAATTATTTCTTGGTGCGCTAATTCTTTTGTTCATGAGTGTATTATGACGGTTAAAACGTTTAGTTCTGGAAAACGCGTCAAAATCGATTTAGATTTAAAAAATTGCAAAAAACTAAAAAAATCATTGTTTCACTACAAAAAAAGGAATAGATTGCATTACAGGGGAAGGTACATCATTCATTTGTTTTTTTTAATTAATATTTTTTTAACTAATTGTAATTACGGAATTTAAATAATCAAAAGGGGGGAGGGGAAGTCCTAATATTATTTCCTATTTATTGGAACTTGGTGGGCATGTTTCTGAGTTCAGCGGTTCACGAGATAAGAGCCAAACATACATAGATATATTTATTTATTTACTCTCGAAATTCGATATTACAAATTTTTTACGCAATGTTAAAACACTTCATGTTTAATTTGGTTTTCTTGATAGTTAATTTGTATTTTCTTAAAATAGTATAGTGGGCAAAACATGCTGTCCCAAATACTGTTTTTAGTAATTCTAATGTATATGTTTTATATTCTACTATCGGGGCCGCGGTAGCCGAGTGGTATAGGTAACGGATCGTGGCTTGACTTGTTGTGAGTTCGAGCCCGGTTTTTCAAATATAATTCAAAGGCACACTGAAGTTAAAACAGTATTGGGACACTTTTGAAATGAGATTTATAACAAATATACAGTGCATCAATAGAATTTAATTTCACACTGCTTTCTTAGACTAGAAGTTTAAACACAAATGTTTCAACAGATAAGGTTATTTAGAGAAAAGATTGCGAGAAACAAAGATATATCGATTGATGTGCGAAATATCGTAATAAGTCATTGGAAAGTGGGGAAATCAATTCGCTGTTATAGGAAAAATATTAAAATTGAGCAAGTCTACCGCGTTTTTAACATCATTAATAGGTTCAAGAAAACACAGTGTTGAAAACAAGCAAAGATCAGGGCGTTCAAGGATATTTAATGAACGTGAAGAGATGTGGATTGTGAGACAAGTATACATTCATCCAAGAACTAGTGCATTGAAAATGACTTTGCAATGTAAAAGTAGGTTCGGAAAATCAGTAAATCCTGAAACTGTCAGAAATGTTTTAAGAAAACATAAGTATCATGGCAGAGTACCTCAAAGAAAGCCCTACATCAACAAAGCAAATAGACAAGCAAAGTTAGCATTTGCTAAAATGTATGTAAGGCAGCCAACAGAATATTGGGAAAATATAATTTTTGTTGATGAAAGCAAATACAACATTTTCGGATCGGATGGCAAGCAAAAAGTTTGGTGGAAATCAAATACAGCAATGCATGTCAAAAATGTACGGCCTCCAGTCAAATATAGAAAGGGTAACCCAATTGTCTGGGGCTGCATAGCAAGCTCTGGTGTCGGGAACTTACATTTTATTGATGGTATAATGAATAAATATGTCTATCTTGACATTCTCAAGCTAAATTTGAAGAAAAGTGTGAGCAAACTGGGAATCTCAGGATATTTTAAATTGTACCCAGATAATGACCCGTGACATACTGCAAATATTTGCAAGTAATGGGTCCTCTACCACTGTCCTAGAGTTATTAAAACTCCTGCTCAAAGTCCAGATCCTAATCCCATTGAATATGTGTGAGATTATTTGCAGTAAAAACTATACATGGGCATCAAATTTCTAACAAGCAGGGTCTGAGAAAATATTTGGTCGAAGAGTGGACCAAAATCGATGGATCGTTTTGCCAAAAATTGATCCAATCCATGCCAAATAGACTTTGAGAGGTCATAAAAAGCAAGGAGAGTCCAACAAGATATTAATTTCTAGTTTGAATTTTTTTTCTTAATTTACTGATAAGTGTCCCAATACTTTTTTGAGCCATTTTCTTTTAACTCGATTTCTTTTATTTTCAATTTTAACCATAATTGCATTAATGTATGAGTTTTGTTAAAATTATTATTATTTGTATTTAACAAAATAACGTTTTCTTCTTTTTTTGGTTTAATTTGTATGTTTAAATAAAATATTACGATAAAAATCTATGAACTGCTAGTGTGTCCCAATACTTTTTTGACTGACTGTAGGTTCATGATTCTGGTTTGGATAGACAAACAGTCTATACAAACATCCGTGGATCATCGCATGTTAAGATACGAAAAAAATATAACTCAGACTCTTAAAAAAAATCCTCAACTAGTTCATTCAATTGAATTAAATCTGCCTTCTGCAAGTAGTTTCATACGAAACTGAAACAGAAAAATAATAGTGAGCATCAAAACAGGAAATCGAGAAGTAATATACATGTTGTCGTGTAATTTTATCCTAGGATGCATATAAAATACAAGTGGAAGAATAGAAACATACAATACAAACAGAAGAATATAGACATTTATTACAAATGATGATCCCAGCTTATAAAAAAGGCATGTGCTGCTTTTCATTCGAGACGGGAACCCATTACAGGCGAAAAAGTTCGCCTTCTTTTCCCAAAGAAAGTACATCCATGCCTTACTCGGGATTCGAACCCAATCGGTTACAAGCCGAGGGTCATATCCACCATACCGGCAGCAATGTACATGTAATGATGATATAATTATAGGGTTGAGACGTTAAATTAGAAAATATTGATAAGTTGGTGACAGTAACAAAATGACTGAAGATATATCGGACTGAAATAAACCGATATTTTTTTTTTTCGGTTCGAAGCCCTGCTTTTAATCACATGAACAATTTATTCCCCTGCATCCAATTCCTTTTGGTAGTATCAAGTACAGGAACTTTTAAAGAAAAAGAACTTAATTTTGAATTAGCGTTGCTTCAGAGCAACACGTGAGTTATTGGCGGAAAATCTCGTCATTATGAATCAGTCAAGTCACAGACGGATTTGATATTATATCTCTCTTCCACGTGAAAAAAGTTTTCTAACTTAATTTTTTTTTACCCCGTCATTTCTTAAAACTAAATTTTGAACATGTGTGTGTGTGCTTAGGGCTATAATTCCATCAAATATATTTTCATCAATTAATCAAACCACTAGAGAAAATATTGATTTCTTTTTCAAAAATGCTTATTCATTTAATGCTATTTTTTAAACTTATGAAGGGCTTTGCGTGTATCTGAAAATAATTAAACCTTTTCCGCACTTTTAAAAGTATGCCAATTCCAGTGTGGATTCGATGGATTGTTTACCAACATAGTATTAGAAGCAATACGAGGGTTATTGGCGACTGACGTCATAATTTTGAACCACTGTCTAGGGACAAAGGCTATAACTGAGTTGGAACCTCATTCGCCTGACATCCACAGCATATTTTTGAACCTCAACAGATTTAATATGCATCCGGCCTTGCTACAAGACGGGTCTGTGGTAAATCAGGATTTGAAAGAAACCACGTCGCCTATGAACTCGCGACGATGACCAATTCAACGGCATGCATAAGTCGGGCCTTTGTGTGTGTTGCTCATCTCTCTCCTCCCAATCAATCAATAGTATAAGATGAAATTCTCTCAATGTAATACTTATACTTAGATTAAATAGTTTACGGGACTTTTGAGTAGTGGATGGACCCCTTTTTAAATTACAAATATATTCATTAAGTTCTCTATAACAGAAAATATAAAATGGGGCTTAAAGATCTGTTTATATTACTTCAAAAAGTATCGGATTTTATTAGTAGTTTTTTTTTGTTTTTGAATATTTTTATAAGTGCAACTCTTTTTGTCAGCGAATGGTGTAAGACTACTAATAAATCCCAGATTTTTAAAACATTAGTTTATCCACAAATATTTAGTTCGAATAGTACAAATTTTATAAGTAATTACTTTGGAGAATTGCCTAAGGTACCATTCACACACAGCGCGAATTTTTTCACCTTAGAAATGATATAAACTGCTGTTTGTAAAAAATGCAACACCATGAAAGAATCATCAGAATTATAAATGAAATTTAATGCACATACGACTTGTATTAGTACAAACAAATGACGAAATTTTCAAAGGAAAAAAATATTAAGCGTCCGAAGTCACGCTGCAATAATTGCTGCTATACGACGTGGCATGGAGTCAAACAGATTTTGAATGTCTGCTTGTAGAGAAGAATTCCATATTGCTTGTATGCGCAGCAAAAGTTCGTCTTTTGAAGCTGCAGGACGCGGATCACGAGCGAGATGCCGACCAACCAAACCCCACACGTGCTCAATAGGCGACATATCCGGCGAATAAGCAGGCCAAGGAAGAAGTTGCATGCGTTGGGCTGAACAGAAGCATCGAACAGTCTTTGCAGCATGCATTATCCTTCTGAAAGAGAGCTCCAGGGATGCCTTAAAGGAAGGGAACGACTTCGGGCTGTAGCACTTCACGGACGTTCCTGTTGCTATTGAGATTACCCTCAATTCGTAGCAAATTGGATCGTCCATGATACGAAATCGCACCCCAAACTATAACTCCGGGTGTTAGGGTACTATGTCGTTCGATAACGCACTATGGAAGGCAGCGTTTACCAGCATAGCGTCTAACATTGCAGCAGCCATCATGGTCCCACCAATTGAAGCGTGATTCATCTGAATAGACAACTTGGTGCCAATCAGCTTGCCAGGCTCTGTTCTCACGAGCCCATTGCAGACTCAGCCGTCGATGGTTTGCCGTGAGGGGGATCCTGTATAAAGGCACCCTTGCAAGCAATCCACGGTGCAGCAGACGTCGACGAATTGGCGAAATCGACATTAGTACACCTGTAACAGTGGACCAACGTACTGCCAACTGGAGGAAACTGTACGGTCATTCAGCGCCATGCGGAGCAGGTGTCGATCGTCACGCGCTTACGTCACATTCCATCGTCCACTGCCAGTTTTTCGGTGCTCATCGGTCCACTGCTTTCAAACTCGCATCACTGCGGATCTGTTCCGCTGAATACGAGTTCCTATTGCGCGATAGGAAATTCCTCCTTCTCAAAGGCCGATAATCCTACCCCGTTCAAACTCCGTAAGTTGTTGGATTTTTTCCTTATTTCGTCGTGGAGGCATACTTAGGTCTTACTAAACGTTCGCCACTAACAAATATTCATTAACTACTTTCAACAGAGGTCCTACTACAGCCCTGTATTTTTACGCTTTTAGCATCAGTTCAGAGGGCGCTGCGCACGCCACGCATGCGCGGTGGATCTGAAACTTTACTATTTTACGTAACATCCTATAATTGATATTTGCTGCATTTAATTCTGATGATTCCTTCATGGTGTTGCATTTTTACAGTGTATATATGCATAATGAAGCTTCTAAATCTTTTATCTCTTCCTTAAAGAAGTAAGATTTCTCGGAAGTGAATTGATTTGCTTCTTATGTATAAATGTAAAGTCATCCTTGTTGCAAAAGTAAAGTGAGCTTTATTGTATTATTTGAGGTAATTCCTTTGACACATTTACAGATGAGTTCGAATATTTTTAGAATGGTAATTATGGTATTGTAATAATAAATATATCTTTATAATGATGGCTGACATTTCGAGAAAAAATATTACCAAAAATGTTTTTGCGATAAAAATTATCAGGCATTTGTATATTTACACATTATTGTTCATGGTAGATATACAGAGTGTTTTTTTTCCAGGTATAGAAGTTTAAGTTGGCATTACTTTCCAAGATGGCGACCGATTTAACAGCTGTCAAGTGATTTATTCTCAGTTTGGTTTGGCAATTCATCATGAATAGACTCACGCCTGAACAACGCTTTCAAATTGTGCAATTTTATTTCGAAAATAATGGTCCATTTTCATAAGCGAATTTTGTTTAGCGATGAAACGCACTTCTGGTTGAATGGCTACGTCAACAAACAAAACTGCCGCATTTGGAGTGAAGCTAATCCACAAGTGTATGTCGAAACACCATTACATCCAGAAAAACTGACTTATGGGCTTTTGGGCTGGTGGAATCCTTCTTCAAAAACGATGAAGGCCACAACGTTACAGTCAATGGTGATCGGTATAGAGCCATGATTATTAACTTTTTCATTCCTGAATTGAACAATCATGATGTCCAGAAGCTGTGGTTCCAACAAGACGGCGTAACATGCCACACAGCTCGTGCCACAATCGATTTATTGAAAGACACGTTTGGTGACCGCCTAATTTCACGTTTTGGACCTGTGAATTGGCCTCCCAGATCTTGTGATTTAACACCGCTAGACTATTTTTTGTGGGGCTATGTAAAGTTATTGGTCTATGCGGATAAGCCACAAACGCTTGACCATTTGGAAGACAACATTCGCCGTGTTATTGCCGATATACGGCCACAAATGTTGATTGATTGAATATTAACGTCGCACTGTTCAGCTACACGAGGGCTTTTGGCAACGGACCACGTAATTTTGAACCATGGTCAAGTGACGTGGACGACACCTGAGCTGGCACCTCCCTCTCCTAACTACCACACCACACCACACCAACGGGAGGACGTTTCAGCTCTCGACAGATTTAACGTGCATCGCTGCCCTACACGGCGGGTCTTTAGTGGTACTGGGCTCGAACTCGTGACTAGGCAAGCCGTGGTCCGATACCTATACGACTCTGCTACCGCGGCCCCAATATATGGCCACAAATGTTGGAAAAAGTCATCGAAAATTGGACGTCCAGATTGGACTACATC
This sequence comes from Trichonephila clavipes, assembly GCA_019973935.1. Classification (NCBI taxonomy): domain Eukaryota; kingdom Metazoa; phylum Arthropoda; class Arachnida; order Araneae; family Nephilidae; genus Trichonephila; species Trichonephila clavipes. The sequence goes on from BMAU01014849.1 coordinate 54,686, forward strand.
GAAGCCAGCCGCGGCAGTCTTATGCCAGAAATATATTTAAAATGTAATGCCACAAGATTATCTTTCGAATAAAAAAAATTCATGTCAATCGAATACATCGTTGTTTTATTGCAATTTAAAGTTCTATACCTCTCAAAAAAACACCCTTTACTTTTCTGAAAGTCATTAAAATGTTGAAACTGAAAAGTTAAGGATATAAAACCTTTCAATATAACCTGTAATTTGTCCATGTAAAATTTATGAAATACACTCAAAACCTGTCTTTTGTGTGCGGGAAATAAAAAGGGCATAAAAAATATTCTAGAACTTCATACATAGCTGTAAAATATATTATTTGTAACACAAATTTGGTGTGTGTGTTCTGAAGCGGTATACAGGGACCACATAAAAAACGTCTCATGCAAAAATATGTAAATCAAAACCTTAACGATGTAGTTAGAAATTTGTTTTCCAAACAAGGAAAAATTTAATTTATACACAAACACATTTTAAAATTGTCTTGCTTGCTTTACAAATGTTAGATATATAAAATTTTTCTAAAATGTGCCAATAAAAACTAGTCATCGTAGTCAAAAACGCGGATTTTCTTGTACAGAACAGGTTAAAAATCACTCTTTACTTAAAGGATGCTACTCCCAGTCTTTCAAGAGTTGGCGATACAATGTAGAGTGGGTGATCAGTTTTCACGACGACCGTTTAAAGCTGTCTTCGGTAAAAGTACGAGGGCTTGAACTAAACGCGAAGCACATTTTCCAGACAGAAAAAATTCCTCAATTTCCATGGAAATTTGCAATATTAAAATTCATACCTCTGTTAACAATATAGTGTTTTTAAAAATTCAAATTATTCCATAATTTTTTTTTTTCGTTTTAATACGTGAAGGCATAGCCTATTTAACATTACGGTATAGGAGAAAAAACACGAAGCACATTTCATACCAGAAAAAATAGATCAACTCTGTTAAAAATGAGATGTATGATAAAAAATGCTACTCTCTAAAGGATAGTAAAGCCAGAATATCATATTAATTTTTCATTTCTTTTATATCTCAAAAAATGTTCCAAATTCAGGTCCTATTATTTAACATTGACTTATTCATAATATGCCTTTGATAGATTTTCTTTCAAACATTCAGTATGAAAAATAGTCAAAGAAAAAAAAAAAGAGCACTTAAAAACCGGATTGAGTATACTACAGTCAAAAAACAATAAATCAAACAGTAATGCTAAGCAAATATGAAACATTTTTTAATGACACCATATGCATGTCTATTTTTAACAAAACGTAGAATATGTAGCTATAAAAATTGTTTGCCATTTTATGTCTATCTAAATCAGTGGTTCCCAAAGTGATCTCTACGGACCTCAGGGGTCCCCGATATTGTTCAGAGGGTCCGTGGAAAATTGAAATTAATTTGGGGGTTCCTGAACAACGTCAGGGGGTCCACGCAAAGTTTAATACAAAATAAAAAAAATTTGGATTCATTTTTATTTTTATGAAAATTTAAATAAATAACAATACTTCGCTTAGATAATTTCGACTGGGTGTTGAACCCTTTCATGCGTGGACAAACTCAAATCCAAAACACAAATGAATCCATATTAGTACAGGAACATCTCATGGAAATATCCACAAATGAGGGACTTAAATGCTTGAACAAGGATACCACAAATTCTGATTATAAAAAACAGATCCCAATTTTATATCCTGCATTATGAGTAATTGTACAGAAGTTAATGACTACTTTACCATCTTCCTAATTGGTAGAACGTAGATTCAGTGCCCTAAAAAAAAAAACATATCCCCCCCGAAAAAAAACTAGTGTTAGTGGAGATTTGCGGTCGCTACTCACAAACATTGAGACAGACATAAACACTCATAACATCACACCAAGTTCATCCAAGTCATTAATTCTTTTATTTTATTTTAAACAAAAGTTATAATTTCAATACATAATTCTTCAACAAAATATTTTGTTTTTTAATTTGTTCTTTTTTTCCCTATGCATTTATGTGGCTTTATCACTTAAGGGTCCGTGGGGAAGTTTTGACTATAAAAAGGGCCCATGGGTTAAAAAAATTTGGGAAGTAATGATCTAAATAATGAAGTAAATTGAACTTTTAAAAAGGTGTGCAGTCACTAGAGCTAAGATTTTTAACTGTGTATTACATTTTAATTGGTTGATAATATATTATACAGATTTTATCACAAATCATTGATTTATCATTAAATTTATCTTTTGATTTCAATAATTATTGATTCATCCAAATTAACATAACTGTACATTTGTTAGATCTTTGTTGGGATTCAATTTGATTGTTAACGTCGAATTTAACAACTACAGGCAACAAACAAGGCTACTAACAAGGATTACTGGCAACGAATTTCATAATTAGAATTATGGACAAAACGACACTTGCACCCCACTATTTTCAATGCCAATATGAGGATTTTTTGCATTTCTTGAGTGGGAACTCGAACACAAGGAGTCGTCTGAAGTATTGTTAATCACAAGCTCAAGAACACAAATCTTGGCTGTCTGGATTTTGTTTGAATTAACGTTATTCTAGAGTTGCGAGAGTCGTCACCATTATCCTCGTCTAATTTTGTGTCACAAAAAAATGACAAGGATGGCAGGCGAGTGTCATCACACGTCATTCAGTCTGCAGTACCAGTTTTTGATACGAGTTTTAAAAGGAATGGAGAAGCGAACCTGTGAACTGAGCATCGTCGTCCACGTATGTAATAACAGATTAAAAAGTTTTGAAAAGCTATTTTTGTTACTAGAACTATCAAAAATATGTATACAAAAACAGCAAATACATTTTATGTGTTTGAAAAATCAAAAATAAATAAAACTAATAAGGAAAAATCTACTTTGGCAATTAAGAATTTCAAATTTATTGCATAAAACACTTATATACATCATTACTATTTTCAATTTAAATGCAGCAAAAATTCAAGGCAATTTCACAAGTTACGTAATTATTTTCTTTCAGTAAAATTTTAGTTCCGAGCGAAGCACATTTGTACAAAGGTCATTAAGTAAACAACATTATGATGCGGAACAATTCATAATCTTTTGTTTTTGTTTTGAAGCTGAAATTACTGATCACAAAATTTACATATTGTGCTTACAGAATTTATATTTGGCATTTCATTTTTAACATATTTAAAAATTCAACAGCTCTTTGTTTTTCACTCAATCCCCTTCTAATATTATAAGGCTGCCCATGACATATACAATACATTACAAACGTTTTTACAAAATGTACAAATATCTATAGTAAACAAATGAAAATTTTTTTATGTATATATAATTGGTTTCCATTTTGAGATTCAAAAACTAATAATTCGCAATTCTTGCTCTTTTTTTTAAACTTGTAAATTTGAAAGTATAAATAAATATCTCTTAATTCCAGCTAAAATCTAGAGAAACTGATTAAGAAATTGATATAGGAAACACTGATAAATTTTCCAAAGAGTTCCAAGTTTTGAATTATAAATACAAGCATGAAATATGTAAAAATAAGTTGGCAGATCTATATATATAAATTTATATTTATATATTTATAATAAGCACAAAAAAATAAAGTATTATGAAGAGTACTATGAATTATGTTACAATAAAACAAATGAAATAGTTTTTTCTTTGTTATCCACATAGGCTCCAATTATATCATTAAGCAAAATTAAGATCAATATATATTTCAGAATGTTATTCATCAGTCATGATTAAAATGTGAAATCTCAGCATGTAGCTGCTGAAATGGAGACCTGGGTTAATGATTTGAAAATGATAGCTGCACTAAGATGTTAGAATTTTAAATACGCTTTGTTCCCCCAAAGGAATCGGTATCCAGCAGTATCCATGAGCTTTGTTCAGTTCGTCATTAATGTGGAATGTTCCTTTATCAAGATCGTATAATTTCACGAGTCCGAAGGTTTCATGAGTCTTTCCGTCTTCCCTTCGTTGGCGCCATAATTTTCGAAAATTTCCAGAGTCCAAACAGCTCTCCGCCTTTTTTCCAGCATTTCGTCCATTGAATGACAACGGTCCCAAGTTGCCAGTTTGTTCATGAAATCAGTTGGGTTATGAACATTCTCCTCAGGTGAAGCTGCGGCACCTTAAATATATATATATATAATTGAACATAGAATATATAATATAACAAACAAAGCTATATAGGCATGGATAATTTTCAAATATCAAGCCAATAAATCTAATAAAATACTGTTACTTATGCCACCTGATGAGGCAACGGTAGTCTATTATTTAGGCTGGCGTGTCATGAGATCGAGCCCAGTACCACACTGAACACTCGCCACGTAGGGGAGCGATGCATATTAAATCTGTCAAAAGCTCAAACTTCTTCCCGTTGGTGTGGTGTGGTAGTTAGGAGGGGGTGCCAGCTCAGGTGTCGTCCACGTCACTTGACCATGGTTCAAAATGATGAGGTCCGTCACCAAAAGCCCTCGTGTAGCTGAACAGTGCGACATTAATATTCACTCATTCACACTCATTATGATACCTGATCGACAGTAACATCAGATCAAGGCCCACGAAATTCATCGTGGCAAGGGGCTAGTAGCACATCTGTTGTTAGCCGTAGTTTTGAGCACCATTCAGGTGACAGTCGATTTGGCTTCGTTCCACCATAATTTTGACGGAGAACACCCTGGGGGTGGTCCGAGGCCTCCCACCAACCTCACGAGAGGAATTTAGCTCGACGGTTATTTAGAGTACCACCATGCCGTAAAGGCAATATACATTTACAAACACCCATGCCTTCTCCGGAATTCGAACTCAGGTCCTACGGCACAGCAGTCAGCGTCACTAACCACTATACTGGATGGGCGGCAATTAAAATACTACTATGAAGCAATATACATTCCAGACAACTGGAAAATAAGAAAATTTCTCCACTTGAAATTTTATTAGTAACGAACTCTAAACAACGCGAGGGCTACTGGTAACGGACCACATAATTTTGTAAAGTGACGAGGTCCACACTTGAACTGGCACTTAACCCTCCAAACTTCCACAACACACTAATAAGGCTTCAACAGTTTTAAAGTGCATCGTTCTCTCCACACGTTGGATCTTTAGTGGTCCCAGGATTTGAACCAAGATTTCGCGACCATTATCACTAGACTACCACGGCCACAGAAATCCTTACATGTATGTGTTGGTGTTGTAATAATTTATAAAGTCTAATTTTATATATATATATAAATATTTTTCTTTAAACCTTAAGTTCGAATACAACTTTTGTAAACGCCAGTCTCATTTAATTCCCCGGTTCCTATAAAAATATATTAATAGCTTACAGGTGCCTTACTCTTCGACTACCTGGCACCAAGATTTTTCCTAAAACCACCTATACAGTTTCTAAAAATAACTATTTCTCCCTTCGCTTTACCAAGAGATCATAACATATCTATTGTAATTTCCTATGTAATTTCCCAAGTAAAAAAAGGAGCAGATTTTCGTCTTTTTTAACTGCACGCAAAAAGCCCCTTTCTTCATTTTTAAAATTCGTTTTCTACTCTGCTTTTCTGTTCGTCACGAGTATTTCCAGAACGTATTACATACATACACACAATCAGTGGAGCACACAAGGGGGCTTGGGTCCGGAGCCCCCCAAAGCCCCTGGTTTTTATTCGATCGATTATAATCTTACGTATATACTACGCAAAATTTAATTAAGTATTTGATATTAATAATTTTATTCATTAATTTTAATTATTTATTCAATAATTAATTTTTTACTGTTTTTCTCTAAAATCAACAAAATCAAAATACACTCAGCAACATTGAAAATAGCAACCCAAGAAGGAAGCTAAGTACAATCGCGAAACTTTGCAAATCAGTACAGCGTAATGTGATATGCAAATGACCAAGTTTTGTGCCAATACGCATGCTCATACACGCCGAGGTGGCGCTACAATCAGGAAGAGGGAGCTATATAAGCCAGCGCAAATTCGAAGATTCATAAACGTGACGATTACCCGCCGATTGTAGGAAGACTTTGGTAAGCGAAACATTCCAGGTAAACGTGCTAGAAGACATTTCTCACAGTTAAGAGAGTTTGAGAGAGACCTGATCATCGGGATGAAAACTGCAGGAAGGTTGACGCGCCGTGTTGCTGGCCAGGTGGATCGTTCGGAGTGTGCCGTTAGAAATTGTTGGGAGCAGTGGACACGAGAAGGTACCCACGCGCGGGAAAACCGGGTCTGGAGCGACCAGGAAGACCGCGAGGAGAGAGGATCGAAGGATCGCGCGGCAAGCACTTGTGGACCCCACAGTGACTCGTTTAACGATACGAGCAGACGTAGCAATTGTTCCACAAACAATTTCCAGACACCTTGCAGAAGCAAATATTAAATCCATGCGCCCTTTCCGTGCACTCCCTTTACCACCGGAACATCGGCAACTGCGTCTACGGTGGTGCCAAGCCAGATCAATGTGGGATGTCACTGATTGGCAAAAGGTTTGTTTAATGATGAATCCCGGTTTGTTTTGGGGACAGATGATAACCGTGTACGGGTGTGGAGGCGCCCTGGTAAGTGGTACAATCCCCCCCACTGTTCTACGTCACACTGCCCGCACAGCTGGTGTAATGGTCTGGGAGGGCCATAGCCTATGATAGCCGGTCCACTTTAATTGTGATGCGTGGAACCTTAACGGGCCAATGTTACGTTGATTATATTCTTCGACCCCATATAGGACCTTTCCTAAATGGTCTCCCAGGGGCAATTTTCCAGCAAGATAATGCTCGTCCGCATACAGCAAGAGTTGTTCAAGACTTCCTACGTCATTTTCAGACTTTTCCATAGCCGGTCCGCTCCCCCGATTTGTCCCCTATAGAGCACGTGTGGGATCAGCTAAAACGGCAGATGCCATCGTGTCACTCTGTACATGATTTAGAGTTGGATGTTCAAGATTTGTGGGCCCATCTGCCTCTGGACAACATAAGGTGTCTAATCAACTCAATGCCGGACCGTGTGGCGGCATGTATTGCAGCTGGAGGTGGTCCAACGTGCTATTGAAGTTGCCCAATTTGTGTCGTTGCACACTCTGTATTCGTTTAATTGTCTTGTTTTTGAGATCAAGTGAATCTCTCATATGTGTCATTATGTGTATTAAATTTCATTTCAATCTGATGATTTCTTCTTGGGTCGCTATTTTCAATGTTCCTGAGTGTATGTTGCGCGGAGTATTGGAGCATAAAACGAGAATGATTGACTTACGACCCTGGACCTCCCCCTTGAGAAACTCCTGCGTGTGCTCTGCACACAATACATATACACTAGCAGTATTGCCTGGTGTTGTCGAGCTTTTTCGAGTGTATAATTTTCCCCTTCCGCTCTCGATGTCAGAACTTTTGGGTAATTTCTACATTAATGCCATTATAAAATTCCCTTTTTTTAAATTTCTTCCGTTTTATTTTTAGACCGAAAAGGGGGTGACCTTGAAGGCCTTTCAGAGCAAAGTGATTACGTAATTTGTGGATACAAGAGAAGCCATTAAAACTTTTTTGAAGGGCTTCATATTTTTCAGTTAAATCTTCCAAATTTACAAACTCAACACATAAGTAACAAACAGTAATTTAAAACATACACATGTTCATACATGTATATGAATTAATTGCGAAATTCCAAAACGATGTTAGATAATTATTGTAAAACTCTTAAGTTTCTCATATCAGGAGTTCCTAAAACAAGTTTTTCTATTTGATCTTTTCAGTCTTGGACATTTCCGTTTCCCTGCCTTTGTTGTACAACAACGAAATACTCAATTGTATTATTGATAACTTTTCCCAACCCTTCAGATTACTAGGAAATGCTAATTCTACCCATCTACTAATAGTAATTCATTGCAGAGATTCAAATTCAATTTATCTTTATTTCAAGGAAATTCTTCATTTATCGTGAATAATGTACAAGAGAAAGGAAATATTAAAATTATAATAAAATATTAAGTATGGAAGAAATTATACAAATAATAACCTCGCAAAAAAATTATCTAATTTTTTTTTTTTTAATTCGTAATTTTTAATTAAATTTCTCAGTCTTCGGTCCAAACACGGATAATACGGTTTAACCCACGGGTAAAAAGTTTCGTGCGTTTATTTTCAGAAATTGCATATTTAAGAGCTGTTTAAGTCAAATTTCGAGTAAATAATATTCGAAAAATAGTAAAAAATCAGATATTTTAAATTGCCGAGTTTAAGAGCAAAGCGTACAACACTTTTTCAGGACGTAAGCTCGACTGATCACGACGCTGAGAAAGAGATACAAAGCGATTGGAGCATTATGTCTGTGAAAGAGCGTCAAAATTGACTAAAAAAATTAAAAAGCAAAATACCGTTATTTAGTGCATATACATTTCTATATACCATGTTTTGGCGAAATAAATGGTCACTCAAATTCTGGAATTATTTTTGTCCGACTTCGGTACGAAAGGAAAAACGGTAGTTTTAAAAAAGACGGAAATATATATATATATATATGAAATACTTCTATTAAATATTTCAGGAGAGTGGTAAAATAACTGTAGTACGGGCCAAGTAGGTGATGTTAATGTAGCGAACCAAAGGATAGGGCGTGGCCATTGGAAGTGATTATGGTACGTTGATCATACTTTATGGATTGATTGATTGAATACTAACGTCGCACTGTTCAGCTACTCGAGGGCTTTTGGCGACGGACCACGTAATTTTGAACCATGGTCAAGTGACGTGGACGACACCTGAGCTGGCACCCCCCACTTTCCTAACTACCACACCACACCAACGGGAGGACGTTTCAGCTCTCGACAGATTTAACGTGCATCACTGCCCTACACGGCGGGTCTTTAGGAGTACTGGGCTCGAACTCGTGACAAGGCAAGCCACGGTCCGATACCTATACCACTCGGCTACCGCGGCCACCATACTTATGGAAATGATGAGACAGTTTGGAAAGTTAATCCAGTTTATTTCACATCTTGAAACACTTAGGCATACTGATTACAGTAAGCATGAACAACACAACAAAGAACAAAAACACACAACGCGCGGCAGCCGGCTGGCTACATGTTTACAGAGAGAAGAGATCTTTCCAGATCTCGGTATTTATAGCTGGCGGTGATAAGAACTCTGGTTAAAATGGGCGGGACAGGAATTTCGGATACTAGTTGATTACGATTAAGATTAAGGCATTAGTTTTGAACCAAAGAATTAAAGCTTGTTTAAACATTATTAAAATAGTTAATTAAAAGGATGCTAGAGGGAATTACTACACACACATATATATTGAAGTTTTTAATTAATATCTTCTTAACTGTAATTTCGGAATTTAAATGATCACAATGGATTCCTCGGATTATTTCCCATTTTTTAACACCTTCAGTGTGTTTCTGCGTTCAACGGTTCGCGAAAAAATAGTTTCACATACATAAATACGAAGAGAGAGATAGATATGTTTCCTCTCGAATTTTAATAGAGTAGATGTACTAATACGATGTGTCTCATGTTAATGATAAATTTCGAATCTTTTCTTAAGAGGAATTACTGCAATATCGATTTGTATGGTTAAAAAATATTTAATTAGGAAATATTTTTCGCCAAATGAAATCGGGGACAATGGGTTTCTTCATAAAATTTTGTTTCGTAAAATTGCAGTTCTTTTGTTCTTGAAATTAGCTGTCATTTTTAATTCTTCAGTCATTTCCTTTGTAGTTATTAAACCTTTGAAGAACCTTGATTCAGGATATTTTTCAAAAACTTTTAAAAGGCCTTTTAAATGTAAATAGCAGTACTTATATTTAAACTGGAATTTTAAAATATCTCTATAAGCTTAGTGATAGGATCGAGTCAAAGAGCATCCAACCTTGCCTTGAATTGGACTGGTCCATATGAAATGTGCGTCAATTGCGTGATTGTTTGTTGACGTCGTACATTGTTTTTATATCTCAATATCTATGATGAAGAAGTACATTTCCTTTAAGGAGTCAGGAACCATTAACGTCGAATTTAAAAGAAACACAAGGACTATTGGAGACAGACATCATTTTGAATTAATAAAAATAATTAAAAATATTTTTTATTCAATAAATATTTCAGTATTTAACATAACATTCATTTTGACAAAATATAACCGAGAAGACTTAAACCCAGCAGAGAGTTAATGACAAATTAGAGAATTCGTTTTAAAAGCTATTTTTAATTTTAAAAAAATAAAGCGTTTGGGTTGACAAGAAAAAATTATAATTATTAACTCAAGTTTTTACGTATAATTATTCACAAATTAATCCAAGATGACTAAAAATAATATTTGAGAATTTAAAATTTTAGCATATTTAATGCCACCTTTCAAACATTTAAAAAAATAACAAATGAATTTCAAGATTGAACCATGGGGGTTTTGAGTATATATTTATAAGCATATTATTTATGCATTTGGTTGTTTTGTGAAAGATACTTAAAATTACTTAAATCGATAATTTCAGCAACCTACATATAAAAATTAGTATTGTTAATTTTAATGACTTAGAATACAAGAGGTAATGGTAACTGAACTTAATATAATGTATAACTTAATGTAAGGATTTATATAATGTTGCATATTTCAAAAATGAGTTCACTACTTGAAATCTATTCGATTTAAATGCGACTTATAATAGTTACTTGGTATATTAATAATGTATATTAACGTCACACTTTGAAGGAACAAGTGGCTCTTAATGGCAACGGATCTCGTAATATGAGCAACAGTTAGGTGACGAGGACACCTCAGACGGCATCCCCTCTCCAAACTTCCATACCCCGCCATTGTGAGGACTTAGAGCCTGGACAGATTTAACACACACACACACACACACACACACACACACACACACACACGAGCATCAGCCTCTCTACAAGATGAGTATTCAGTGGCAGTCCCCTCTCTAACTTTTAACAGTTTGGGTCAAGATGCTGATATTGCCTCATTCGTATTAAAATTAATATATTTTATACATAAAATTTCACAGATTGAAAATTGTAATAAACTGCAGAAATAAAAGCAATCTATTTACAGAGTTTAATTCTAAATTTGATTCAAAAAATTTCAAAGACATAATAAACGTATTATAAAACAGATAATTATGACTAATATTTATCATTTGAATTCAAAGCCTTGATTAAATAATTTGAATTTTTTTAAAAATATGCACAACATATTCTAATAATTTTAAAATTATTAAGCGTATAATATAATAAAAAGTGAACATAAATAAAAAACACGGTGCGAAAAATTTTTACTGACACGATACAAAAAGAGCACACACGTAGAAAAAAAATATTAAAAACAGATTACAAGAAACAGTTCATTAGAACTCTAGCGTTTTCATATATAATTATGAAAGATCCTAGAATTTCGAAAAGGTAAACAATGAACAATAAAAATGACGTCATTACTGTCAAATTTCCGAAAGCTTTTATTCGCGATTCTTTATAAAGCTAAGGCAATTCCTTAAACTTACTTCAATCGCATTAAAAATTACACGACGATATTTCATTTCTTCACCTGAAGAACTCATCGAATGCTGATTCCTACAGAAAAACATTTTCATTTCCTTCGAAATAGATAAAAAGAGACAAACGATTGCAAAACAGACTTAATTTCATTGGGGGCGGGGAGGAAATGTTTCAGAGTATTTCATTTCATCTTGAAAATTGTTTCATTTTAAACATATCAGCTTATTTTAACATTAAAGTTATTAGTTTTCGAGGAGCATTTAAAATAATGTTGAGACTATTTATTAAATGATAATATTTTAAGACATTTGAACACAAGATCAATTGGGTTTTTTTTGCAAAGAATCGACCGAGTTTATATAAACTAACCAAGCAAAATAAAAAAAAAAAAGATTAAAAGCGTATAATTTAAGCATGCAATCAAAATATTCGCACACTTTATCTTTGATCATAAGATTTATACGTATATTAATATTTACGGAAGAAGGCTAAGTTAGAATAGTAAAATAGAGGCAATTTCATAAGTGTACAGTTAAAAAGAATGCTCAGTCAGTGGCGCACAAAAAGGGGGGGGGTCCATCCCCCAAAGCCCTTGATTTTTTCCGATCGATTATAATTCTAAGTATATAGTACGCAAAATTTAATCAAGTATTTGTTATTAATGATTAATTTTATTAATTAATGATAATTATTTATTCAACAATTAGTTTTTTTACTGTTTTGTTTTTCCGAAAATCGACAAAATCAAAAAGAGCATGATACAAGAATGGTGAACTTTCAACCCTGGACCCCCTGAAAAATTCCTGTGTGCGCTACTGTGCTTAGTTAATAAATAATCAGAATCAACAACAAAAAAGTTTACTTTAGCTAATTATATTAGAGATTAAAACATATTTGTTTAATTGAAAAATAAGCTACTATTTTTCAGATTAAATAAGATTGTAACAAAAAATGAATACATATATATTCTAAAGTCTTAAATATAACTTAAATTATGTGTGGATCAGCAAATCAATATTAAACCCCAACAACGAAATTTAAGAAGTAAAAGCTCCTGTTACAAAAAATAGATGAAAAAAATCAATACTTTTTATTTGAGTTATAAAGGGTGTTTTTTTAGAGGTATAGAACTTTAAATTGCAATAAAACAACGATGTATTATTCGATTGACGTGAATATTTTTTATTCGAAAGATAATCTTGTGGCATTACATTTTAAATATGATCAAGCAAGGCGTAGATTCGTCGAATGGGCCCAAAACAAGGTTACGGTTGTTCCCGATTTTCAAAAGCGAATTTTGTTTAGCGATGAAGCGCACGTCTGGTTGAATGGATACGTCAACAAACAAAACTGCCGCATTTGGAGTGAAGCTAATCCACAAGTGTATGTCGAAACACCGTTACATCCAGAAAAACTGACTGTTCGGTGCGCTTTATGGGCTGGTGGAATCATTGGTCCGTACTTCTTCAAAAACGATGAAGGCCACAACGTTACAGTCAATGGTGATCGGTATAGAGCCATGATTACTAACTTTTTCATTCCTGAATTGAACAATCATGATGTCCAGGAGCTGTGGTTTCAACAAGACGGCGCAACATGTCACACAGCTCGTGCCACAATCGATTTATTGAAAGACACGTTTGGTGACCACCTAATTTCACGTTTTGGACCTGTGAATTGGCCTCCAAGATCTTGTGATTTAACACCGCTAGACTATTTTCTGTGGGGCTATATAAAGTCATTGGTCTATGCAGATAAGCCACAAACGCTTGACCATTTGGAAGACAACATTCACCGTGTTATTGCCGATGTACGGCCACAAATGTTGGAAAAAGTCATCGAAAATTGGACGTCCAGATTGGACTACATCCGAGCCAGCCGTGGCAGTCCTATGCCACAAATCATATTTAAAATGTAATGCCACAAGATTATCTTTCGAATAAAAAAAATTCATGTCAATCGAATAATACATCGTTGTTTTATTGCAATTTAAAGTTCTATACCTATAAAAAAAACACCCTTTATAAAACTAGCTGTTACACCCATTCTTCACACGGGTGAATTGAAAAATTAAACAATTCAGATTGAAGGATAAAGTTTTTAATGAGTTAATTTTGCGTGAATTGCAATAAGCAACAACAAAAAAAGCTTTTTGCATATCTTAGTTGAAAAACAACAACAACAAAAAATCCTGTTTGTTAAATTTTATGTCCGTAGATCTAATAGCTGATAATAAGGATTTTTTTTTATGTATATAACTAACTCCCCGTAACTCTCTTGTGGGTCGATTTTTGAAAACACCTTCCTAAGCTGATCTCTGCTTAGCAAAAGTAGCACATTGTTATAAATTTTGTGTAATGAACGCTTAAAATAGTATAAATAGTTTAAATCTGGAAGTGTAATACGTTAATATTACTTTGTGTTGTATTTATTTTATGTTAAAATTGTAATCAGCCTAACACTCCACCTGTTCAAGCTTTCGCAGTTCCTGGCATAGACAAAACAAAATGCAAAATTTTGCTTCACACATAAATGATAGATATATGCTGTCGCGGGCTTTTTTGCAGATGGCCAAATTTCTTTCCTACTTTCTTAACAATTATCGTAATATTTTGGACACTTCACACAATCTTTATAACTTATAGCATATGTGTTATTCTGATGTATCTAATATATATTATAAATGTGAAAGTTTGTGAGGATCTTTGTGGGCCTTTCACGCAAAAACAACTTAATGGATTTTAATGAAACTTTACAGTAATATAGCTTATACATCAGAATAACACATAGGCTATAATTTATAAACTAGGCTATAATTTATAAGAATTTGTAAAAAGTGTCGAAAATACACTGCTGGACAATTGCTAAGGACGGATAACACTATCACCCATAGCAACCACAAAATGAAAGGAAGCAAAATGTGGAAAATTAGAATAAGTGCGGTATATTAGTAAGAAGAAGTATGAGTAAGCAAATTTTTTTCCCCACGTCTGTTCATCACGTGATAGCGTTCATAAGAGCTTTAAAGGTTTTGACGCGTGTGGACAGTTGTTGTTTCAAGTCAAAGTTTTACAGGAAAGATTTAATAGACGAACTTAAAATTTTTGGCATGTCTTCCCGACATCACATAGATGATTTTATGCGTGGCCGAATTATTGGAAAGATCGAAGAAGGGCGAAAAATAACAGATGTTGCCAGGGAGTTCGACATCGCTCACAGCGTTGTTTCACGGCTGTGGAAGTCATTGAAAACTACTGGAATGTGTAGTAGACGGCACGGGGGAGGTCGTGTTAGAAGCACGACGCCTGCAGAAGACAGATATATCGTCCTATCAGCAAAAAGGAACAGGCGCACCACAGCTCAGCAGGTGGCAAATCAGTTTCTTGCTGCCTCAGGAAAGCAGATCTCCCGAAAAACTGTTGCCAGACTTTTGAGGGGAGGAGGACTATACGCACGCAGACCTGTTGTGTGTGTCCCATTGACCAGACAGCACCGTACTGCCAGTTTGCAATGGTGTCGTGAGCATCACAATTGGACTGAACAGGACTGGGCATGCGTACTATTCTCAGATGAGAGTAGGTTCAGTCTGTCATCGGATTGTAGACGCCAACTGATCTGGCGCAAGAGTGGTACTGCTTATCGTCCAGAAAATATCCAGGAAAAGGACCGATATCCGACATGCAGTATCATGGTGTGGGCCGGCATCATGATCAATGGCCGCACGCGCCTACATGTGGTTGCGAATGGGACTATGACGGGTCAACGATACAATGATGAAGTTCTACTTCCTCATGTTCGTCTTTTCCGTGGTGCTGTCGGTGATAAATTTGTTTTTATGGACGACAACGCAACATGTCATCGAACACTCGCTGTTCAGGATTGTCTAGACCGCGAGGGTATTCAACGTCTCGTATGGCCAGCGCGTTCTCCAGATCTACACCCCATTGAAAATGTGTGGGATGCTTTGGGGAGGCAAGTTGCTGGTCGAAACTATCCTCCGACAAACAAGAGCACCCTCATCCGTGCACTCACAGAGGAATGGGATAAATTGCCTCAACAGCTGCTGGATAATGTTGTGCAAAGTATGGTACGACGTGTGGAATGTTGCATCACACTCCACGGTGGACATATCCCGTACTGATACCTTTCTTTAAGGTGCCTGCTGACTTTTAGATATATTGTTCCATTTCTCCGTACGCAGATCAAATGAACATTTTTTTTTATTTCAGATGTTTCACAGCTTTTGTACTTTCCAGAACAATAAATATTATTTATTCGAATGTCTGAACAGTGTGGCAACTATATTTTATCCTACTAGGCCTCATGTCTCCCTTAATGTTATGCTACATAGCAATTTGTGATCCATCCTTAGCAATTGTCCAGCAGTGTATAACGATATTTGTCAAGTAGGAAAAACTTCTGGCATCTGCAAGCGCTGCAAAAAAGCCCACGTCAGCATATATCTATATTTTGTTTGTGAAAAACTTTTTGTTTTGGCTACGCAAGGGCCTCGCTTCTAATTAATTCCTGTGATCAGAATAATGCCTATTTTTTTTATTTCAGAATAAAACTAAGTTTTGAAGGGAGAGGTTGTTATAAATCTCTTTATTTTAATGTTTTTTTGATGATTTCATTATGCACATTTGGTAGTAAGAAATTGATCTTTTTTTCAAAATAAATGCTTTTATCAGTTCTGGTACTTAAAGTAAATAAACTTTCTCTTTCACACTGCATCATTTGGACAAATTTTCAAAATTTGTTTGTGGTTAGTAGTTAATTATAACGCAATAATTTTAATTGAATACGCAGATATTGCGTTTTTAAGTATAAAAATAATTATAACTACTGTACTGTATTTTTTGGAGTGTGTGAGTGAGTGAATATTAACATCGCACTGTTCAGCTACACGACGGCTTTTGGCAACGTATCATGTAATTTTGAACCATGGTCAAGTAACGTGGATGACACCTGAACTGGCACCCCCTTCTCCTAACTACCACACCACACCAACTTAGCAGGAATATTCTTTGAAATCCACTCTTCCAAGATATATGGCAGCACGGGTTTTATGATGAGCATTTTAGCGGGGAAGCCGAATAGTTTTGTAGCAGATACTGCGTTTTCAGCGGATTGCAAAGATTATTTTTGTCCCGAAAAAATAGTTTATGTCAAAATTTAAGTGTCTTATGTTTTTGTATGTTAGTGAAGACCTTGGAAAATGATTTCACTACTTATTTTAAGTGAACGGTGTATATAATTTTACAATGGAATATCTTTAATTTATTAACTCTAACGGATTAAATTTTCCAAAGTGGAGTATTTTGTTTATGTATATTCCTTAATTTGTAAATGTAGTGATCCAAAAAAAAATATTGTATGAAAAAAACTGCAGTAAATCATAATGCGGTTGGATAAAGTATTAAAGTGCATTTCTCCCCTACACGGCGGGTCTTACAAAGCTCTAATAAAGCTCGAGCTACGAAAGTAGCTAGGCATTTGCCAACTTGACTCTCGTTAACATTTCGCTATGTTTTTCATTGAATCGCCATTATAATTTAAGAAACGGCGTTGCTTGCGAATTACAATTTTAAAATAAAATAAATACAACAGAAAGTAATATTAATGTATTACACTTTCAGATATAAATTATTTACACTACTTTAAGCGTTCATTACGCAAAACTTTTAACAGTGTGTTACTTTTGCTGAGCAGAGATCAGCTTAGGGAGGTATTTTGAAAAATCGACCCTCAGGAGTGTTACGAGGAATTATAAATAAAAACCTTTTTATCAGCTATTAGATCTACATACTTAAAATTTAACAAAGGTGTTTTTTTCTTTCTTTTTTTGTTTAGCTGAGATATGCAAAAAGCTTTTTTTGTTTAATTTGCAATTCACATAAAATTAACTCATTAAAAACTTCTTTTTCCTTCAATATGTGTTTAATTTTTCAGTTCACCCGTGCGAAGAACGGGTATACCAGCTAGTAAGCTATATTATTGTAAAGTTTCATTAAAATCCATTCAGTTGTTTGAGCGTAATAGAGTACCAAACATCCATACAAACTTTCACGTTTATAATATTCGTAAGGATTCAACTTAGGAAGAGGATCTCCAAGAGCAGCTGTTAAATGTTCGGTATACCTTGGCAGCTGCTTCGTAAGTTCAGTTCGAGGGAAGCAGATGCTGCGTGCCCTAGTTCGATTAATATAGCTATTTTTGACAATTGAGAAAAACGAGCGTTTTCCAAAAGTTTTTTCCCCCTTCAGATTCCTTATGAAAAGAAATTCGCATATAAAGTCGAAAGTTACTTTTCGTTTCCGGTAAATATAATAAACTAAAGCATAAAATTTCTAGAAAAAATATATCGTCGTCTTACATACTTTTTTAACTGTATGCATGAAGAAAAAAAAGCAGGAATCGCATTATTTAACTTAGTTATTAAGAAATGTATCTTTCTCTATCAAAACGCAAAGAAAGGAACAAAGAAATCTATAATTAAAGGAAAGAATGAATGATAATGGAAACAAGACTTTAAACAAAAACGATGAGAAATATTTAAACAAAAATATCCAAACATGCACCAGAGTTCAGAAAGTATTCAAGACTCTCTGGTATAGTTTTTGCCCTGCATGGAAGTAATCTTGTAAAAAAAAAAAAAAATAGGAGTCATTATCGAAAAACCATAAAAACCCAAGCAGTGGCAACATTAATCACAAAGAAAACGACTCAAGCTTGAATAATACATTTGAAAAATAATTTTATTTGAAATAAAGAATCATTTATATATATTGAAAAGTTTAATACACATGAATGCAAGTTTAAAGTCACTTGATCCAGAGCGAAGAAACGTACAGAAAAATAATGTAGATACTTCTAAGTAAACAGAGAAATATTACGATATTGGTTTTCTGAATATAAAATTGGTTGTTTGTCAAATAAATAGGTAAACATAAAGTAAAAAAAAAAAAAAAAAAAAAAACACGAAGACTCAGGAAAATAGATTTTTTTTTTATAGTTTAGCCGAGCTTGAATCATTCTAGAAGAGCATAATGAGCTCTAAATCAAAGCTGACTTCTTACTATTATATTTTTCATGATCCCCTCCCCCCTTCACCTATTGATTATAAAAAAAAAGTTGAATAAAATAATTTAGTATACACTACACAAAAACAAATAACGGTTAAATATATACAGATGTACAAGTACTAAGCAATCCTTGAAACTTTAGTACCTTTAGGAACAAGAAGCATGGGTCGGATTTTCTAACACATTTAACATTTAAAAATGCTTTCTTGCATACATTGATACAAAGCTTCTGCTATCAATAATTTAGGCGAAATGTATCGTCTCTCCAAAACAATTTTTATAAGTTAAAACAGGGATGGACAACCGAAAGTAAAAGCTTGTTCAAATCCAACAAATTGTAATTTAAAGACCCTTGTGTGAGATTAAGATTTGAATAATTATACGAAAAAGTTGCATTTCAAGTCGTCTTCGCTTAATACGACCCTCACTCTGCCACCCCCACCCCCGTTAGATATAAAGAGGATTCAATATTCTAGATCCAATAACAAAAAGCATATTTTAACACACATGCAATCATTAATGTTAGAAATATTTTTTTCCTATACACAATATACGTCTCTATAATTGAATGACAAATGAATAATTTAAAATAAAAGAAATTGATATTTATTGACTATTAAAAAACTTTTAAAAGGTTTAAGCGCATTCCCAACGTGTTCTCAAGACTAACCTCTAGAGCAGGGGTCGGCAATCTATGGCACGCGGTACAATTCTCAGTGTGGCACTCTGCATTACTCTACAAATTTGTCAATTTTTGTGTGGATGGAAGTTGATAAATTTATATATATATATATAATGGACATTATTTGACAAATATCTTCAGAATTATGGACATTTACAGAATTACGAAAAAATTTAAAAGATAACTCTAAAAGATAAATGTACAGCTATTTTGTAAATTATTGAATATCATTGCTAGAGAGATTTAATTGTTTGAAGAGAGAAAATTACATGATTTCTGTTTTCTGCTTTTGGTTCTACATAAAAAATCTTTCCTCATGCGAAAAATATTTCGAGTCTTAAAAGAAACTGTTTAACAACTAAATGCTCAGAATCGTGTCACGAGAATTGAAAGTCCCAAATTATACCCTGATTTTGCCATACGAAACGGGGTCAAAACGGTGCAAGCACTGGTCCGCATCAAAATTTTTTATTTAACTACAGTTGAACCTGTTTTTGTGCGGTTGATAAAAACCGCATAAAAATAACCGCACAAAAAATGCTCGAAAATTTCATTAATTCTTACATATAACAAAATTCGTCGAAATACTGCAGACATTTTTTTATGCGGTCGCACAAAAATAAAATCGCATAAAAAAAGGACCGCACAAAAACAGGTTCTACTGTACAATAAAGGGCAATACTTATACTTTATGTTGTCTATTTCTTATGTATTTTTAAACATGTTTACTAAAATATGAACACTTATAATTTTTATTTTTTTGTTGAAGAAAAAAGTTATTTCTAAACAAAAATAAACAGCATAAAATATATCTTTAAATGATACAAAATTAATACGTAATAAAATTGTAAATCTAAATTATTGACCTCTATTCTCTATTTCTGCATTATCCAGGGAATCGAATTGTTTAAAAAATGTCCTACGTGTGGCACGCTGAATCCTATTGATAGATTGGTTTGGCACGCTACAGCTAACAGGTTGCCGACCCCTGCTTAGAGGAATCTATTATATGGATTGATTTGGAGGAACCTCTCCTTGTGAAGGAACTGGGATAGATACAATCATTAGGTTTGTTATTTATTTTCTGAAGTGAGATCAAGGAGGATGTGTGTTGAGATTGTAGTTGTAAGCGAGAGGTTGAGATTGTCATTGGAAAGTGAGTCTAAATATTTGAATTGTGTCGAGTTAGAGGAAAACTCGTGGATTTAGATGAGACTGGAAATCACTTGGATATGATTCAAGGATTCCAGTGTCAGTTAAATGTATATATTATTGTTTAGGGTTCTATAATTGTTTCGCTCTCATTAAGCGCTAGCCAAATAGATATTAGTTATGTTAAGATTTGGGATTGAATAAAAATTGAGTTTAATAATTGCTCTGGCTCATTTAACCGCAAACACTATTACGAACTCCGGTTCGCGTTTTAGTATACGCTTATATATATATATATGACTTTATACAGAGTGTTTTTTTTCAGGTATAGAAGTTTAAGTTGGCATTACTTTCCAAGATGGCGACCGATTTAACAGCTGTCAAGTGATTTATTCTCAGTTTGGTTTGGCAATTCATCATGAATAGACTCACCCCTGAACAACGCTTTCAAATTGTGCAATTTTATTTCGAAAATAATGGTCGATTTTCATAAGCGAATTTTGTTTAGCGATAAAGCGCACTTCTGGTTGAATGGCTACGTCAACAAACAAAACTGCCGCATTTGGAGTGAAGCTAATCCACAAGTGTCTGTCGAAACACCGTTACATCCAGAAAAACTGACTGTTCGGTGCGCTTTATGGGCTGGTGGAATCCTTCTTCAAAAACGATGAAGGCCACAAAGTTACAGTCAATGGTGATCGGTATAGAGCCATGATTGCTAACTTTTTCATTCCTGAATTGAACACTCATGATGTCCAGGAGCTGTGGTTCCAACAAGACGGCGCAACATGTCACACAGCTCGTGCCACAATCGATTTATTGAAAGACACGTTTGGTGACCGCCTAATTTCACGTTTTGGACCTGTGAATTGGCCTCCAAGATCTTGTGATTTAACACAGCTAGACTATTTTCTGTGGGGCTATGTAAAATCATTGGTCTATGCGGATAAGCCACAAACGCTTGACTATTTGGAAGACAACATTCACCGTGTTATTGCCGATATACGGCTACAAATGTTGGAAAAAGTCATCGAAAATTGGACGTCCAGATTGGACTACATCCGAGCCAGCCGCGGCAGTCCTATGCCAGACATATTTAAAATGTAATGCCACAAGATTATCTTTCGAATAAAAAAAATCATGTCAATCGAATAATATATCGTTTTATTGCAATTTAAACTTCTATACCTCTCAAAAAAACACCCTTTATTAATACCGCTATATTTTTATATCTGAAGAAGTGTTGCAGATTTAAGTCGAATCTCAATGTCATGGCGAAGACAGCCCTAACTTCCAAAAGATAAATCACTATACACATTTTATACGTAAAACGGTAAGGAGATCAAAAATTCTAAACGTATCTTATTGAATAATCTGAATATCTACAAAAAGTGAAAGTAAACTTCTAAACATTCATTCAGAGAATCAATTAAGATTTCCCTATATTAAATGAACCGTGAACATTTTACGCACGAATACTTTTTAGCAATTTCTCTCAGGAAGTGACATAATTTTGAAGTTTAATGCGACGTATATCAAGAATGATTACTGCTACAAATTGAAAACAGCCTGCTATCAATGAATTTGAAAGAAAAACAACTGTACATATACACTTAGTAATTTCCATCCATTTTGTATACAAGAAGCTAAGTGCGTGCGTGCGTACGATGAAGATCTTTTAAAAAGGACAATAAAAAATATGGATGGAGCAGTTGCCAAATTAATCATAATAATCGTTATTAAGAATTGCGTATACAATATAAAACAAGAAATATGCTGAAAACAATAAAATTTAATACATTTAAACAAGTGAAGTTATTGATGCAAAATATAATTTTGTGATACACAGGAGAGAAAAACAGTATTTCTTTCTCTACATAATTATTTGCACAGTTTGTGTAATGTCAAAAGTTCAAGCATATCAGGAATCGATTCAAAAGTCTAAGGTGAACTGAAAGAATATTTTTTGGGTAAAGCACTTTAAAAAATATTTCACACAGAAGGGTGCTATAAATCCGTAAATTAATAGCAATAATTTTTACAAATGATGTGCTCATATGAAATGGATGCTAATATTTCAATGTTTAAATAGAAAATACGCTTTATCTATACTTATCCTAATTTATAATGAAGGAAAAAATAAGCGTGGATTTATGAGGAAATTTAAACACGTCGTCTAGAAAGTAATCAGTGGATGCCAAAGATAATAATCAATGCATTAACTACCCCGAGAGGCAATTACAGTTCCTTTAGATTGATAATTAATATATGGCCCATAATTTGTGAGCATGTGCGATTGTGATCCAAATCTTGAAGTCAGATTAATGAAAATATTACAATGTTTTGTTAAATTTTAAAACAATTGAAAATATTTGAAATGTGAGAATTCGTTAACTCAGCATTATAATACACTACAATTCGAACTATGAAAACATGAAGTAATATAACAATCAAAGCCATTGACAAAGTGCAACAAACAAAAGGTTTATTTTACGCATGAAAATCGGTCTGCACTAATATTTTTTTTTACGCAATATGTATATCCTCTTTGGAAGGTACAGCAATATCAAAGCAGCATAAGGTAGAAGACTAATTTCTAGGAGCGAGCTATACGGTGATTGTTATGTTATAAAATTTAATTAACAGAAAAACTGCATTTTTCACTATATATGGTTAAAAGAAAATGCTAACCAAAATGTAACACCATGAAAGAAACATCCAATAATAGGGAATCTTGATATTATATGCAAATGATTAGCCTTTAGAGTAGTGGTCGCCAAACTTTTTGACCTCACGGACCAGTAAATTCATATTTTAAATCCCGCGGACCACACTAATAGGATTTTTTAAGTGTTAAATATATTTATAAAAAATTGTGATCTAACACACACATAAAAAATGTACCTAGTTAATAAAACGAAACTGTTAATTGTAAACAACTTATGAAAGCTTTATAAATAAATAATAAAATAAAAACTGCGAAAACAAAACTTTTAGCATTATACATTCCTAGAGAGAGTGTGATAGATGTTCCTGCTTGAAATAAGATTATGGATATTTGGACCCAATGCAAGACTGCAAGATGGAGAACTGCATTCATTTCAAGCTGAGATCAGTACCGTGTTTTCATGGCCATGACAGATGAAAAGGCCTTTTCACATAAATAAGTTGTGAAGAATTGGATCCCAGTTTCTATCGCCTGTTTACTAAGAAAAGGGTATTACCTTCTTATGGATAGCCTAAACTGACATCCTGAGAAGGATGAATGAAATTTAAAATTTGAGAGTTTCGTCGGACGATAGGTGGATGAGGCTTTCTTTTAGATGCAGGTTTAAATTATTATCCTGAATTTTCGCTGCAAACGGATCTATTATCCACATATTACCATATTAAAACAGAACGCTGTTCTATCTTGAAACGCTGTTTTCTTTTTCACACTTTTTTGCATAACTGCTTCAGTTGCTTCGTCGAAGAGTGAGAAAGTGGAGCATGTTTCTAAGTTTGACGCAGTAAAAATTGTACCTTAGAGGTTTTGGATTATTCTGCCAAGAAATGTTCGTGTGGTACGAAGGTAAACCACACTGATGTAAATATGGAATCGATGAGCGGTGAAGGTACAGAACAAACGCATCATCTTTAAGAGGGTCGCATCACAAAAATCGTTTAAAATATTGATTTTTCAATTCTGGCAGGGAAAAAAGTTCAGCTTTTTCTGCTTTTAATGTACTCTGCTGGCCACCGTAAATGCAAAACCCTGAAGGAAGCACGCAAATAACATGAAATTTACAACATGCATTAGCGGAGATGAGATATGCAAATGATTAGAATTTAAGTGCAGACACACATCACGCGCGCCTGTGGCGCCACCTCAAAGCGCTACTTAAGGTTTGGATTGCCAGTACTTTAAACAGCCAGCGATACATCTCCGAGGTGTTGGAGCCAGTTGTCCTTCCTTACCTTCAGGGCTTGGCCACAGCCATGTTTCAACAGGATAATGCACGACCACACGTGGCACGCATTGTCCAACGGTTCTTCATCAATCACCAGATTGAATTACTTCCCTGACCGGCTCGCTCTCCAGATCTTTCGCAGATAAAAAAACATGTGGTCCATGGTTGCTCAACGATTGACCCAGATTACACCCCCAGCTGCCACATCAGATCAACTTTGGCAACGTGTGGAAGCTATTTGGTTTGCTGTACCTGAAGAACACATCCAAATTTTCTTTGAATCAATGCCGAGGCGAGTGGCAGCGGTGATCTCCAACAATGGCGGCTACAGATTCTGGCAGGAATCACACTTCACAGAAGTCTATAAATTTAATCATTTGATACTTGGTCAACATGTTATCTACAAAATAAATTTCGTTGTGCTATCTCGACTTTTTTGGTGTCTACGGTGGCCAGCTTCTTCTTTATAAGCGTAACAACCTGTTACAGGTCTTGGCTGACTCCACAGCTGGCTTCCTCCAATTCCAACGATACGCAGCAACTCTCTGCCAGTTTTTAATATTTAGAGTTTTTAAGTCATTTTCAACATCATCTATCCACCTTGTTGGTGGTCTTCCTCTTGTTCGAGATCCCATAGGATTCTTAAATGTGTAAGCTCTGGTCTGGCTGTTTTCAGGGCTTCTCCAGATGTGGCCGAGCATCTCAATCTGTTACTTCGGATGACTTGAGTAACTTGAGGTTCTTTGTAAAGCCTAAATAGCTCGAAATTATATCTAGTACGCCAACATCCTTGATCTTTAACGGGCCCAAATATAGTTCTCAGTGCTTTTTTTCCCGAAAGTTTCCAGAGCTCGTATAGTCTCCAAATTCAATGTCCAGGTTTCGCTAGCATACAGCAACACAGGCAAAATTAATGTCTTATATAATCTTAAATTTGTTTTTCCGCTGATAAATTTCGATCTTTATTGCTTCTTTAGTCCAAAAAAAAAATTTGTTAGCCGATTTTAAACGGTTGTTTATTTCAGCTTTCAGTTTATTTTGGTCAATGGTTCCGAGGTATTTGAACTCACTAACCCTTTCAAAAGAATGACCGTTTACACAAAAAGAGGTGTTGTTTACAGAAGAGGGCAGTGTTTCCATGAACTTTGGCCTCACTATCAACGAGGATAAGACAATGTTTGTGGCTGAGATTTCAAGGGCTTGAAAAGCCTCTTTCACTGATTTTTCAGATTTTCCAATTATGTCAATGTCGTCTGCGTAAGCCAGTAATTGTAGTGACCTATTCCACAGGGTGCCGCTTCGGTCCAAGCCACTGTCTCGGATACATTTCTCCAATACCAGATTGAAGAGCAAGCAGGCCTCTTTCTGTAGTGAAGGGCTCAGACATATATTTTTGTATTTTAATCCTGCAGCGTACATTTTTTAAAGTAGCTTTCGTGAGATTGACAAGTTTTTTGGGTATTTTAAACTCAGTCATTGCTTCAATCATCTTATCTCTTTATGCTGTCATAAGCAGCTTTGAAGTCGACAAATAAATGAAATGTTTTGATGTTATACTCCTTAGTTTTCTCCAAGATTTGTCTCAACGTATGAATCTGGTCAATGGTAGATCTGTGGTCTAAAATTTTCCGATTACTTTGTCAGTATAAGGCTGAAGTCTTGAAAACAGCAAGTTGGAGAATATTTTATATGCCGTGTTAAGGAGAGTAATTCCCCTATAGTTAAGACATTCAAGTTGGTCTCCTTTTTTAAAAATGGGACAGACAGAGCCTTCTTCCCATTCACTGGGAATTTTCTCAGTCTCCCACATATTTTAACCATAATTTTATGCAAGGCATTAACAACTTCTGGTTCATCCACCTTTAAAAGCTCGGATGGAATGCTATCAGGTCCTATTGATCTATTATTTTTTTTAATTTTTTAATAGCAAGGGTTACTTCGGTGATGGAAGGTGGTGGGTTTTCCTCATCTGCTATGATGTCCTGTTCAGTATGGACATTCTGGAGGACAATAGGTTCATCTCTCCCCTCAAGCAGATCTTGAAAGTAGTCTTTCCACACTTTAGTTACTTCATGTGGTTCACTAACGAGTTCTCCCCTCTTATTTCTACGAGTTATAGTTCTTGGCTTGAACTCACTTCTCATTCTATTAATTGATTTATAAAACTTTCGGCACTCATTTTGGCTGTTGTAGTTTCCCAGGTTCTTTAATGAATTCTCGAAAAAGATTTCTTTTTTTCTTCCGAGTAGTTTTTTCCTCTGCTTTTTTCAGTTCTCTATATTTCTCTTCATGAGTTCTTGTGCAGTGCTTTTGCAACTGTAAATATGCTTTATTCTTCATTTCTGTCACTTTTCCGCAGTCCTCATCATACCATTCATTTCTGGCACGACGTTCTAGACCAGGCACAGTCTCATTTGCAGATTTCAAGATTTCCCTTACAGATTTCCAATTGAAATCGTTGCCTGATGAATCCAGTTCTGATATGATTCCCGCTGATAGCTTTAATTTATATTCTTTGAGAATATTCTTCTCCATTAGCTTAGAGGTATCAGGTTTATAGTTGCCGTTCTCCCTCTTTCGGAAAAAATTCTTGCACAATCTAAATCTGACTTTAGACCTGACGAGTATGTGGTCAGTGTCAACATTTGCGCCTCTGTAGCTTCTTATATCCATAATGTTGTTCCAATGTCTCCTATCTATAAGTACATGGTCAATCTGGTTGTGGGTTTGACCATCAGGGGATATCCATGTATATTTGTGTATTTCTTTATGTGGGAAAGCTGTACTAATGATGAATAGGTTTTCTGATTCAGCAAAATCCCAAAGTCTTTGTCCGTTTTCATTGGTTTCTTTGTGTAGGCTATGAAGGCCAGCATTGGAGCTAATAAAAGGTTCTCTCCCGATTTTAGCATTAAAATCTCCGATAACCAGTTTCATATCTTGAGCAGGACATGAATTATAACTTTTCATGAGTAAGTCATAGAAAAGACCCTTCTCTGTTTCGTCTTTATCATCAGTCGGTGCGTGGCCACAGATTAAGGTGGTATTGTAATGTCTTCCTCTCAGTCGGATTTTACACAGTCTCATGGCCTGAAAGTCAATGACAGTATTTCTCAATCTTTTATTCACAATGAAACCTACACCAAAATGGTGAGCTTTCTCCTGACAGCTGTAGTACAGTCTTTTTTATCCAGTATTCCAGTTCCCAGCCATCTAATTTCCTGAATAGCTAGAACATCAATGTGGTAATCCACAAAAACATCAATTAAGTTTTGCAAAGCTCCACCCTTATATAGGGTACAAATATTCCATGTTCCAATACTCAAGTCCTTTTTCATGCCGAGTCGTCTGAGTATATTAGAGCCGGTTTTAGCAATCTGTTGAGGTTTCGTAACAATAGTTTTTTTTTTATGGGGTAGGGCTGTTCACCCTGCGCCCAACCCTATTTTAGTCGCCTCTTACGACATGCATTGGGATACATTGGGACTATTCTTACCCCTTGGTTACCACATGGTAACCTTTGAGGAACCCGGATCACCACACGGGGTACGATGGCCAGCAGTGTAGTTTAAATTATTCTAGCTAAACTAGAAGTATTTTAAAAATTCTTAAAAAAAATGTTTACCTCCCTCAAAATTAAAAACAGCTGACACATGTGACAGCCGACACTCTTTCGAATCTAAACATAATACATGCGCTTCTTTTTAGCCTTATCAAATGATTTTATAAATTCATTAAAGCAATTTCTTTTTATTGGCGACTTGTTGATGAAAGAAGAGAAGTGGACAGAGTTGTATCAGTTTGTTTACTATACTTTAACACATTTTTGTTCTCGCTAGATATATAACTAATTTCTTATGTTTGAATCTGTTTTTCCCTCACCTTAAACTATCTAACAATTATGCATCGGTTTAAGAATCGAATATATATATAAAAGAAAGTCAAGAGAAACGTATAGAGAGGTAATGAAAGCTCGCTGGAAGTTAATGAAGTTGTAGAAGAATCCAATGCTTTCAACATCAATATTTCAACTGAATCAAAGTTAGGTCAGTGTGCAAAAGAGGGAGTATGGTACTTTTTATATTCATCCGATAGCTTTTGTGAAAAAAAATGACACTTTGGTGCATTGTGTATAAAACGCATAAATCAAGGTATATTCACATCAACTTCGGTTGTCAATCTGTCGCCAAAAGTCCTCGTGTAGTTGAACAGAGCGACGTTAATATTCACTCACTCGGTTGGCAAATACGAGGTTTGGCGACAGAACTTTTAAATATTCAGTGACATTTGTAGTTTTATTCAACCAGTTTTCAATACTAGTATAATACAATATTTCAAAAGGAATTTAAACTATACGAAATTAATACTAGATTTCATGCGCTACGAGATCAATTAGCAAACGAGATGCTGCAGCGAAAGCGTTATGCGGAGACTTGCGTCCACCAAAGCGGTTTTATGAATTCATGTACGCATTCCTTTATGTGCAAGAGAAAACCGCATTAGCTGCTATAGAAACTACGTCACTTGATAGAAGCCAAAATGTACCTGTGGCTATCGATAATACCATGAAAAAAGGGGCATTTTTTAAAAAAATTGTACCTTGACTGAGTGAGTGAATATTAATGTCGCCCTATTCAGCTACACGAGGGCTTTTGGCAACGGTCCTCGAAATTTTGAAACATGTGTGACAAATCTATACGGAACTTTATCACTAACCTTCTGAGTCGTCTTTTTTAGGGAAATTTAATTCCCTACCTATTTGCAATCAGCTCCAAAAAGAGGACAGGATTCCTTGTGTTATATGTAGATTAGATAAAGTATTTAAGTCAAACGGAATAGTAAAGTTAGAGCAGTAGGAGAGAGAGAGATTGAAGTAGAAAGTTATAGTGAAGTTAAATTTATTATTGAAGATTTCTTGTTAGATAATTTAATCTCAGAGAAAAGCTGAGCTGAACTGCAGTGTGGTAAATATTAATTAAAGTCTCATTAAAGCTTATTATTACGAGTGAGATTAAAAATTAAATGTTCAATAAGAACATTAAATATAAATCTGGGATCTCTTATCGTGGTAATCTCTGCGTGATCGATATTTTAATTGTTAATTAATTGGATCATTAAATATTTAAGTTTATTTAAAGGAAAGTATCTTTTCAACCTCATAATACTATTTACATATATTTGTTAATAAATCTTTGATTCTATTTGGGAAAGATAACCAAATAAAGAAAGTTATTTATAAAAATGGCTACTGGCTCTTATCTGACTCCTATTTATTCTCGTTCTCAAAGTGAGGTCCAAGGGGACCTTCACACATGGTAAAGTGACGAGGACGGCACTTGTGTGTGAGCTGGTACCCCTTCTCTTAACTTCCACACCAACTGGAGGACGTTTGAGCTCCGACAGATTTAACGTGATTGTATTGTGACAATAGTCAGTGTGGTTACTGGTAAAGTTGTTGAAGCAGAAGTATTTTCAAGAAAATACTCGTGCAATTTGATGAAAGATAATTTATACATAGGGACAAGTGTTAAGCCAATTACTTTGAAAATAGTGGGTGAATGAAAACTGTGTGAAAGAGATCGCTTAGATTCATTTTAAAAATAGTGCAGAACAAGATTTAGGTGATTGTATACTCACACGTTCAAAGTAGTTCCAGACTCCAAAACTTAAAAATAAAAATATTGACATCTTTATATTTTTAATGGCAGATTATGAACAGTTATTACAGAGTTCATTTATCTATTTAGTGCATCACCGAAAACTGGTATCTCCTTTTAGTGCGGCCTCTGAGCTCTGACTGATTGATTGAATATTAACGTCGCACTGTTCAGCTACACCACGTAATTTTGAACCATGGTCAAGTGACGTGGTCGACACCTGAGCTGGCACCCCCTCTCCTAACTACCACACCACACCAACGGGAGGACGTTTCAGCTCTCGACAGATTTAACGTGTATCGCTGCCCTACACGGCGGGTCTTTAGTGGTACTGGGCTCGAACACGTGACAAAGCAAGCCACGGTCCGATACCTATACCACTCGGCTACCGCGACCACACCTGAGCTCTGACGATGCGAACCTGTAATAGGATTTAATTTTGCCTAGAGAACCCACCCAGGAGTCTTTTACATGCCGTATAATCATACGACATGGCCTCTGTCGATTTTCTGCATCATGAAAATCCATCGACTTGGGCCGGGGTCGAACTTGCAACCTTGGGTACAGAAGGCCAGCGACAAACCAACCACGTCACCCAGCCGACAAAGATGTCAATATTGAAAAATTGAAATGCGTTAGTCATGTTGAGAAGAGGATGAGAATACGACTGACAGCATTAAAATCCAAATTAAAAGGCTCGAAGTTTGAGGGGGGGAATCTCAAGGTAGCAGTAGTAGATTGACAGACTCGGAAATGAGATAAATTACAGCGGTACTATGAACTGGCTGTTAGAAATAACCTATGAAATTTCTCGGATATGAGCGAGTAAAAGGTTAAACTTATCAGGTTATATTTTTCCACAAAATCTCCAAGGATTCGAATATATAACATGGTTATGTTCCCTGGATTGAATCGTGAGGCGTAGTTCATACTTAAAGGTAAAACAAATATTACGTACCTGTTGCAATTATTAACTGTATAAAAAATACTTAAGAGATCTATTAAGTCATGAACTTCTGTCTAGATGTTAACATGAAAAATCACAAAAATTCTTACGAAAATTTAAAAACAGTATTTAACTGGGACATAATTCCTAAAAGTGCGTTTATACACTTACGAACTTTAAAGATTGGAGTGTATGAAGCTATTATATATATGTGTGTGTGTGTGTCAAAAGTTCACAACAAAATTAAGGTTTTAAATCAAATACTTAATATTGATTTTACACAGAATATTAGAAGACGCAAATCAAGCATGTATATGGACAGCAAAAACCAGCAGCGGTTTTAAGAACCAAAGAAACCAGAATTCAAAAGAGACAAAAGTGTAGACTAGAAAGTTTCAACAAGATATTGCGAGATCGTACGTGGTACAGAGCATTCAACAAGTCCTTATTGCCTACCAGGTAGCACTGGTACTTAGGCTTAATCATTTATCTGATTTGTCGTCTATCGAACACAAATGGTCAATGATTCGGAAACGACTAGAATTTATTGTTTTTTAAAGTTGCAATTCAAAGCAACACGAGAGCTATTGGCGACGGACTTCGTAATTTTGAATCTCAGCTTAGCGACGCAGACGATACCTGAACTGTGGCACTCCACTCTTCCCATTGCGTTAACGTGAGGACTTTGAGCCTTCATAGATTTACCGAGCATGAGCCCCTCTACAAAGCAGGTCTTTTGTGGCAACAAGATTTGAACCAATGACTCAGCTGAATCAATACCAACCATGATATCGCGAGCATGACCACTCGGCTACCGGGGCCTTAAAAATGACAGACACAGTGGAGTACATAGGAATTTTTCAAGGGGGGTCCAGGGTCGGAAATCCACCATTTTCGTATCATGCTCCAATACACCACCCAAAAAATTCTTTTGATTTTTTCGATTTTCAGGAACAAAAAAACAATAAAAAATTATTGAATAAATAATTAACATTAATTCATAAAATAAATTATTGTGACAAATACATAATTATTTACGTACTATATACATAGGATTATAATAAAGCGAAAAAATCAAGGGCTTTGGGAGGAGGTCCAAACCCGGGGACCCCCTCTCCTTGTGTGTGCCACAACTGAGACAACATACACCACAAGCTACTGCGCCAGATAAATTTTGACATGTGGAAGCAACATGGATTGTCATAACCCTCATACATCTAAAGCCTCTTGGAACGCCTCTCTTTTATGGTGCTACATTTAGGATGGTCATCAGCGTAAATGTAAAATTTTGGGTCATGAAGCAAAAATTTATGCACACTAATCAATTAATCAGTTAAATGCCTAAAAACGAAACTATAAATATACTTTTCAACATATATATTTTTTTTCTTTTAAGATAAAAAATTAGATAAAATTTAATATTCTAAGTTTTGTATATAGAAAATCTTTTCATTAACTGCTAAAATACTTCCTTTGAATAATAAAATTCTGTTGTGTGTGATAGGATATACTTAATACAGTTATTAAAATAACCCCTGCTAATCTATACAAACCGAAACTACAAAACGACGAATGCTTCCTCTACTTCCAGGGAGAAGGTGAATAGGCGTGTGTAAGAATTGCGTGAACAGTTCAAGTATCAGTCCTTATTTCACTTTTTGAAATATTTATTACGACGGCACTAACACATTTCACAACACGAACACACACAATATTGAATATTCATTAAAAAATTCCATTTTGTGGATAGGCACATCACTGATTTCGAGTCACCTCAATCGGCCCAAGTTTCATACAGGCTGATTAAATTTCCCCATCGGTTAGGAAAAGTTCATGCAAATTTCCCTTTAGGGATTACTGTGGAGCAAGTCGCCACAGGGCGTATCAGAATGAAAGCAAAGTATTATATCATACTGGTCGTAATGAACAGAAGTAAATAGTTAAACCCATAAAAGTTAAATTACGCTTTATTTCTTATTATTGTTCTTAGATTCCAAGTTACTTTTTTCATTCTTTGATTGTTCTATTTTTCCTTAACTTCATTCCAATTTCTGATAATTTCTTTTTAACGGCTCTCATGAAATGGAGGAATTCTGTTGTCTCTTCAACCTCCAGTCCCTATTGATTACTTTTCTCCTAATTTCATTGAAAACCAAAGATTGACTCTTTCCTGTAGCCTCTGCAGCCAGCTCAAACCATTTCTTTTACATTTGGAAAGAAATGCCCAATTTTTGCAGTCGGCTGTTTTCCGTAGCATCGTTTTTATGTCTTCATTCATAATCGACGGATGACCTGTCAATGTTTGTACCATTGTTCCTATCGTACAAGTCATAGAAAAGAACTGGTTTTCTTTTTGTTTCAATATATGGTTCTCTTTCCTGTTTGAGGATTATCTATTCTCTTTTCTAACCTGTTATAGTGATCTCTCAAAAACTTCACTCTCGTCTACTTTATATTATATTTTTAATCCAACATTTAATGTACTTTTTAGGATTAACATCACATAGAAAAAAATTATGCACTTATAAACAACTATGTGTACAAAAGCTATTTTAATATAATATTTGCCATAGTTTTCTAAAACTGATTATTTCATTCAAAATTCCAAAGGAATTTTATAGCAGAACTTCCAAAGTGTGGCTACATAAAAAACCATCAAACACACAAATGCAAATAAATACAGCATCAAAATAACATATGCCTTTTAATTAGAGAGTGGATTCAAACTTTATGGTTACGTGGATAAAAAATATTTTAGAATTAATCAAAGAACCATTAAGATATTTCGCATTTCTTATAACACCATTACTCAAATATTATACCATATAATTCAGTGGTTTCCAAAGTGGTGCCTACGGACCCCCCAGGAGTCCAAGGTATTGTTCAGGGGTCAGTTGAAAATTAAAATTAATTTGGGGTCCCTTGAACAAAGTCAGGGGTCAGGGCGCGCAAGGTTTAATGTAAAATAAAAAAAAATTTGACCTATTTTTATTTTTATGGAAATTTAAATTATTAACAATAATTCACTTGGATATTGCCGACTAGGTGTTGAACCCTTTTGCGTGCGGACAAACTCGGATGAATCCATACTAATACAGGAACATCTTATTGAAATATCCACAAACGAGGGAATTAAGCCAATGCTTGAACAAGGATGCTACAAATTCTGGTAACAAAAACAGATCCCAATTTTAGATCCAATATTATGGGTTATTGTACAGAAGTTGTTGACTACTTTATCGAGTTCCTATTTGTGAGAACTTGGACCCAGTGCCGTTATAAACTTCATCACACACACAAAAGAAATCGACTAGAAGTTAGTGCTCGTGGGGATTTGCGGATGCAACTCAAACATTGAGAATGGCATAAATTCACTCATAACATCTCAAGTTCATCCAAAAGTCATTACTTTTTTAAAAATTTTATTTTAAACAAAAGTTATAATTTCAATAAATAATTCAACAAAATGTGTTCTTCTAAATTTATAATTTTTATACTACGCATTTATGTAGTTTTTTCCACTTGGGGGTCCGTGGGCAAGTTTTGACTATAAAAAGGGGTCCATGGGTTAAAAAAGTTTGGGAACCACTGATATATAATTACCGTAAAATCCGGGGTATAACGCGCACCTTTAAAGCAAAAAATAAGGTTGAAAAATACGGGTGCGCGTTATACGCCGGATATGAAAACGAGAGCTTTAAAAATCAAAAAAAGATAAGCATAGAAACAAAAATTAGGCTTCTACATATATCGAAATACTATTTAAAAGAAACGATATTCCTTATGATCTTAAAAGGTTGCAGTTCTAGAAATATACTATTTTTCTCCAAAGCTTGGCATAATACTCGAATAAATGGCTTCAAAACACACACATTAGATCATTGTGTACGTACACATTTCACGTTTCTTCGTTAAAAAACGGGGTGCGCGTTATACGGCGAATATACCTAAAACTTAAGAATTGCAGCTTGGAAGTATAGGTGCGCGTTATACGGCGGCGCGGTTTAAGCCGGATTTTACGGCAGATACATATTCTTATTCCGAATATTCTTTTATATAAGTCATACTCTACAAAATATTATAAAGAAAAGTAGTACAAAGCTTCATAATAAATGATTGTCAATATTTTGTGCTATTTTTTTTAATCAGCAAAATATGCAAAAAACGTTGTTTCGAGAAAAATGCATTTATATTAGAATTAACCACATTTTTAAATGCACATAATTAGTCAATTTACCTGTTTTATAACATACATTCTATTGTCTCATTTTTAACTACGTTTTTTAGCTAATTGATTTTTTCTAGCAATTTTTATCATTCTGAAAGAATATCGCTTTGGTTCTTTTACTCCAACTTCATCGAGTTCCTCAGCACACTGTAAAAAAAACAAGAGTTTCACCAAAATATAATTTCAGAATATCTAGTATAATCCCTGAAATCCCTTATTAAATTGCATCCTACAACATACCCTCACAGTCGTAAAGCAGACGATGTAAGGACATCTTTTGGAAGAAAATTCCACAAAATTTCATTGAAGCATTCGGTTGCATTTTGCGTATTCCCATGAAAAAACTCTTCCAATAATTTTTTTTACGCATGAATTCATAAAAATACTGTGCTTTAATTATTTTAATCTATTTTGTAAATTTTCCCGTTCGATATGGCGCTTGATCTTCGCACCAGCTGTTGGGGGTTCAGTCAGTTGAAAAAACAAAGGTAGCAGTTATTGCTTGTTGTATACCATACAAATTTTGTACACTATTGATAAGGTTATCTTTAAATTTTCCATGACCTCCAAGTCCTTTTTGTTTAGTTTTTAATTTTCACAGTCCGACACACTTCGTATATGTGCTTTCACGGAAATATATCTTTTAGTATCACCCATCCCCCAAAAATAAAATTAACCATTGCAGTTTCCTCATTTCAACCGATCGTTTAAAAGTACGACAAATACCTACAAATTCGATGGCACCAATTGACCTGTATGTTTTACACAAATATGAATGGTGTTTAATTCAACACTTTGTTGTACCCTTGATTCTACATATTTTTGAAGTAATTCAAATATGCAACACCTTCCCGGTATCTGCTGAGGTCACAGAAACATCCGTTCAAAGATGAAAATCCTCTCTATTGCCAAGTGCCATTAATTGAAACACTACACTGAGATTATTTTCGCATCAATTCCACTGCTTTTAAGTTCCAACGAAGCAGCCTTTATAGCTTTGCATGTTAAAATACTGGCAGGAATTTTCATTTTTCTAGGTTGTCAAATGGCTTTCTAAAGGGAAAATTTACATTGATAGCAAAACAGTTTTTATAACCGCAGAAAAAGTCGATTTTAAAATAATTCTTACATTAAAACCGAATGTAAGATTTACATAAAAAGCATTTTCTTTTTACCTTTTGAGTAAGTGTTAATGAACGTTGCAATTAAACCAACACGAGGGGTACTCTGCCAATACCCCCCCGTTTGGCTCTCCGTTTCGGCCACGTCACATGACCGTGGTTTGAAATTACAAGGTCCGTAGCTAATAGCCCTTATAACGACGTTAATAAACACTCTTTCACTCGAAATAAAAGATAAAAAAAAAAAACTAGAGAATAATTTGAAAATCTCTTTCTTTTAACGGTAAGAAAAATTCTTAATAGTGAAAATTTAACAACTTGGATATAAACAATGTTTTGCTAAACTTATTAGCAACGTACATTTTTCTAAAATTATTTAATCTTTTTCTGAAATATTTTAGAGCCCAAAACGCGTTATTTCCAATCAAGCGCAATAATACGTTTAATTCATACACACGAGTTCTCGTTTAAAACAATGTAATAAAAAAATCTGCTCAAATGACTTAGTAAATTTACTTACTCTATCGGTTCTGTGCAACGATTTCCTAGACATACAAAGTTCGTTTTCCAGTTTCCAATAGATTCATGCCAAAATTCTTGTAAAAAAGTTCATATTTATAAAAAAAATTTTATTCTAGAAATATTGCATATAAGGATTCCAATTTCAAATAACTTCTTTCCGACACATTTTTTTTTTTTATTTGTCATGCTAATTTGATATTTTAAGTATTAGACAGAGGTCACCATAATGTACTTTATAAACAATAAAAAAATCGTTTATATTGCATTTAAAATTGGAAGGCTAAAGAAGAATAATAGCTAAGAACACGAATTTTCGGGTAAGCGATGATCCAGTTTTGATTTCAATTAAAAGCCATCACGCGGAATACAAAGAAGCTACTAGTTAGGTCATTTGACCTCGATTTAAAATTACGAAGTCTGTTGATATAATAGCGCGTTATATTACTCTAGAATGACAATACAAACAAATTCCAAAATCTAAGCCTGAGTTAATCCTACATTTTCGGATACTACTAAACAGAAAAAAGAAAGTAATTGTATTTTAAAAACTTATCTGAGAGCAATGCTATTAGATATTTGATTTTATCATTATCTACATCTAAATTCAAAAAGGGCCGAGAACTTTGAACATATACATATATGTAATAACTTTGATTAATATTTTCAGAAAATTCGAATCTTTATATTATCTACTCATAAATCATAATTACGAATATCCTATTTCGAAAACGCTAATTTCATTTCATTTAGTATATTAAAGAATTAACACCTATATTTTGACAGATTAATTCGCGATTCCTCGTTAAAAGGATTCGACCTTGAATTTCTGACATTTATTGGCGATTCCTAATAAAAGAATGTCCTAATAACTTACACGAGTCTTACTGAGAGGTGGAAAACTTTACCCTAAAATAGTGTGTGAAGTAATTTCTTAAAAAAAAAAACTTTATCCCCCGTGATTATATTTCTTTTTTAAGTCTTCCCTACTTTTTTTGGTGTATTTAATGTGAAAATTGAATAATTCTTTCTTGTATTTTTGCACTTGAGCGAAGGGCACGCTCAAAATTATTCTGATGCTAAAATTAAATAAACGATGATGTGATCAATGCCTTATTTTTCCTGTCCTGAAAACAAATAAAATAAGTACCACCTAATCTAAATATTTCATAAGTCGATAGAATAATTTACTTTGGCGAAAAAAAAATGTTTAAAAAAATGTTTTATTCATTAAAATAAAAATACGGAAGAGAGAGAGAGAGAGAGAGTTGCTCTATGAGAGAATGAGCAGAACATCGAAAGCAAGTCACATTTCGCCGCCATGGAGTTCCAGCAAAAACCCTCTTCCTAGAAAGAATGTTATGTCTTCACAAAAAAAAAATCTTAACAGTTTAATTTCCTTTTGAAATATTTAAATGCATGTGTTTTTCCATCAGCAATATAATCAACGGTCATAAAGAAATCAAACGCGTAAAAATGTTTATTATTAAAAAAATTAAGAACAAATCTAAAAGTCTTATGAAAGTAAAGCCTTTACGGAATTTGCCCATTAACTATACAATTTTTCAAAACTTTAGAATATTTTAATATTTTTTCAAAATTTCTTTAACTATTTAAAAAACAAACAAGTTGGAGAAGATTACACCTGGATGATAATAAATAATACTAGCTGGTATACCCGTTCTTCGCACGGGTGAACTGAAAAATGAAACACAGATTGAAGGATAAAGAAGTTTCTAATGAGTTAATTTTACGTGAATTGCAAATTAAACAAAAAAAAGCTTTTTGCATATCTCAGCTAAGCAAAAAAAAGGAAGAAAAAAAAAACCACCTTTGTGTTAAATTTTAAGTCTGTAGATCCAATAGCTGATAAAAAGGAATTTTTTCATTTTATTTATAATTCCCCGTAACACTCTTGAGGGTCGAATTTTGAAAATACCTCCCTAAGCTGATCTCTGCTCAGCAAAAGTAACACATTGTTAAAAGTTTTGTGTAATGAACGCTTAAAATAGTGTAAATTTATATCTGGAAGTGTAATACATTAATATTAATTTCTGTTGTATTTATTTTATGTTAAAATTGTAATATTCGCAAGCAGCGCCGTTTCTTAAATTACAATGGCTATAATGGCGATTCAATGAAAAACAGCGAAATGTTAACGATAGAGTCAAGTTGGCAAATGTCTAGGTACTTTCATAGCTCGAGCTTTATTAGAGCTTTGTAAGACCCACCGTGTAGGGGCGCGATGCACGTTAATACTTTATCCACCGAATTATGATTTACTGCAGTTTTCATACAATATTCTTTTGGGGGGGGGATCACTACATTAAAAATTAAGGGATATACATAAACAAAATACTCCACTTTGGAAAATTTAATCAGTTAGAGCTAATTAATTAATTAAAGATATTCCACTGTAAAATTAATTACATACACCGTTCACTTAAAATAGTCAAATCGTTTTCGAAGGTTTTCATTAACATACAAAAACATAAAGACAGTTAAATTTTGACAAGCTATTTTTTCGGGACAAAAATAATAATCTTTGCAATCCGCTAAAAACGCCGTCAGCTGAAAACGCAATATCTGCTACAAAACTATTCGCCTTCCCCGCCAAAATACTCATCATAGAACCCGTGCTGCCATATATCTTGGAGAAGAGTGGATTTCAAAGAATATTCCTGCTAAGTATTGGTAGAATATTCCTTCTAAGTTGGTGTGGTGTGGTATTTAGGAGAAGGGGATGCCAGCTCAGGTGTCGTCCACGTCACTTAACCATGGTTCAAAATTACGTGGTCCGTTGTCAAAAGCCCTCGTGTAGCTGAACAGTGCGACGTTAATATTCACTCACTCACTCCAAAAAATACAGTACAGTAATTATAATTATTTTTATACTTAAAACTGCATTATCTGCCTATTCAATTAAAATTATAGCGTTATAATTAACTACTAACCACAAACAAATTTTGTCCAAATGATGTAGTGTGAAAGAGAAAGTTTATTTACTTTAAGTACCAGAACTGATAAAAACATTTATTTTGAAAAAAGATCAATTTCTTAATACCAAATGTGCATAATAAAATCATAAAAAAAACAACATTCAAATAAAGAGCGATTTATAACAACCTCTCCCTTAAAAACTTGGTTTTATTCTGAAATAAAAAAAATTAGGGATTTTATGCTGATCACAGGAATTAATTAGAAGCGAGCGCCTTGCGTAGCCAAAACAAAAAGGGTTTCTTCACAAACAAAATATAGATATATGCTGTCGTAGGCTTTTTTGCTGCGCACGCCAGAATTGCTTGCAGATGGCAGGATTTTTTCCTTCTTTATTGACAAATATCGTTATATTTTGGATACTTCACACAATATCTTTATAAATTATAGCCTATGCTATAAATAATAGCCTATGTGTTCTGATGTATAAACTATATTATTGTAAAGTTTCATTAAAATACATTCAGTTGTTTTTGCGTGAAAGACGGCCAAACATCCTCACAAACTTTCGCATTTATAATATATATCTAGATTAAATTAATGGAAATGGCTCACACATTATATGTGAATGAAACTAGGAATACATATAGGGAAATAAGAGATGGGCAGTATAAATTTTGCAGCAAAAATTAAAATAAATGAAAAATGATTTAAATGTTCCTTTTCTTTCTTTCTTTTTTTTTTTGACTATTTGTTTTAATGATTCAAAGTTATACGAATAATGCTGAAGATATAAAAAAACAAAACAAAGACCAAACATTAAGTTATTTCTCACATTTTGTTTATAACCATGCACACAATGACATCAATGCACAGGATGGATTACTACGCAGTTTGTGCTTCCGCATACGTCTCACATGAACTATTCTAACAACGAATCTCTGATTATAATTCATAATACGTCAGTAACACTACGTAAATAAAATAGTCAACAATATCTTGATTACAAACTCTGAGATTGATTGAATATTAACGTCGCACTGTTCAGCTACACGAGGGCTTTTGGCGACGGACCACGTAATTTTGAACCATGGTCAAGTGACGTGGACGACACCTGAGCGGACATCCCCTCTTCTACCAACCACACCAACGGGAGGACGTTTCAGCTCTCGGCAGATTTAACGTGCATCGCTGCCCTACACGGCGGGTCTTTAGTGGTACTGGGCTCGAACTCGTGACAAGGCAAGCCACGATCAGATACCTATACCATTCGGCTACCGCGGCCACGAGATCGATAATAAATCCAAACTATAATTAGATTATAGATATTGTAAGCAACGCAACACAATCGGAGGTACTTTTTTTACTGAATATAGTTTTACAAGTTACTGTCCGAAAAAATCTTTGAATAAAAAAAAGTGCATTTAAAATGAAATGTTGAACACACATAAAAAAACATGGAATAATATTTAATGCTTACGTATTAAATTAATTAAAAAATATTAAAAAATTTTAGAAATAAACAATTTATTGTGATTTATAGTTCGAAAAAGAAAAATAACATTCCCCCGTGTAGATTATTCACATTGCATCTCGTAATTTGGAACTTCAGGGGAACGGACACCTGTGCTGGCACCCTACTTTCCACATCACGCTCTTGTGCTGATTGAGCCTCAGTAGATTTAATGTTTATCAGTCCCTTTAAAAGGAGGGTCCTAGAGACACCAGGACCAAAACCCATGACTCGACAGAAATAACGCCAGCCACGAATTCGCGACCATGATCACTCCGCTACTGCCCGGCATAATAGAGCTATTTAACTAAACACCGTCTCATAACACGCAATTACGAAAATTCAAAACGCGAAAAAATAATAAGATAAAGAAAAATAATAAAGTTATTTTCTTAAAAACGAACTAAAGATAAGATTTTCCCATCCAAGGAAAAACAAAATCAAACACGCAGACCAATAGCTTTCAGTAACAGGGTCAGTCCTCCTTAAGCATTGTCCTGTTTTTAACATTTCAATACAGCTGTTATCCTTGGACCAGTCTTTGTCATAAGATAAACTAGATGGCGAAAAATAACCATCATTCGCCCTGCGGTTGTGTGCCTTATTCGAGTCCATCGTCCGTCCTGATAATAAAAGCGGACCAGCTAACTTCCTGGAATTAACCACGAAAGGGACGGCAGAGAAATCTCCAAGGCAGAGAGCAATTATTCTTGTACACACACAATAGCCACAAGGCACTGCTGACCTAAATAATCTGAATGGGAGCAAAATTCTTTTCTCCACAATCGAAAGTATCTTGACTTCACGCTTCGATTCGTCTAAAATCGTGACATACGGTATTGCGTATAACGAGGATATTCGTTACGCTCATTGAAAACGATCACTTGACATAGTTGCAAACATAAAAAGTAAACAAACATCAGTTAATTTAGCGAAATTTGTAACCCAACTGTAGCTAAAAAAAGAATAAAGAGAAATCTTAAGAGGTAGAAAGAAAAGAGCCTCTAGCCTTATCAGTGGCGCACACAAGGGGGGTCCTGGGTATCCGGACCCCCCAAAGCCCTTGATTTTTTTCCGATTGATTATAATTCTAAGTACATAGTACGTAAAATTTAATTAAGTATTTGTTATTAATTATTAATTTTATTAATTAATGATAATTATTTATTCAATAATTAGTTTTTTACTGTGTTTTGTTCCCTAAAATCGAGAAAATCAAAAGGAGTATGATACAAGAATGGTGAACTTTCGAACCCCCTCCCCTTGAAAAATTCCTGTGTACGCTACTGAGCCTTATAGAAGTGCATAATAAGAAAAATTTTTTTAAAAAAACTTACAGCTGTGTGTTGCAAATACATTGTTTACATTGCATTTATTTGTTATAAATTTAAAAACAAATTGTTTGTCAACTAGGTATGAAAATATTTATGGATTATAGGCAGTGGCATGACGTACCAATTTAGGGTCCCGAAGCCTGACTTTGCACTGTTGCAAATGTTCTGTTATGCCACTGGTTATAGGATGAAAATACAAATAATCTCAAAGCAGAAACTTTCAATTTTCAGATATTTGTAACTTGGCTCACTATTAGTTCAATTTATAACTGTAGCTGATTGAAGGAAAAAGCATTTTCAAGTAGCAATATGTAAGGTTTTTTGACAAAAAATTGATAAGGGTAATTTTAATACTATAAAAAATACATACACATAAGAACTAGAAAAGACCCATCTTCATGTATTTATGCAAATGACCAAGGGAAACATGAAATCAAAATTAAAGTTTCAATTTGTAACATACAGATACATGTAAAAAAGAAAAGGGTATAAGAAATATAAGTCCTCAAAATTACACAAGTTATATACTTATTTAACTACATGCAAGAAAAATTATCCTCTTTTATGGCTTAAGTTTACAAACACACATAAATTTACTAACTAAAAACTACAAAGCAGATATTTTTAGCACCATGAAGTAAGTTATCAAAATAAAAATATATTTCTGCTTAAAGAATTTTGTTCAGCATTTATTAGTTTAAAAGAATTTTCACTTGAATATAGCCAAATCAGAATTTTTATCTCAATTAAATAGAATAAAAAACAATTTTTATAAAACTATAAATAAAAATTTAATAATTCCATTTTAAACAGTGAAAATTATTCCTGCATAACTGATATTTTAAAATATTGTTTAAAAATTGCTGAAAAATATGAACATAGCAAAAATGAATTTTACAATTTACCAAGAAAATTTAATTTACATAAGAATATATGAGCTAAATAAGCTTTTAAAGAAAATTT
Organism: Trichonephila clavipes; assembly: GCA_019973935.1. NCBI lineage: Eukaryota > Metazoa > Arthropoda > Arachnida > Araneae > Nephilidae > Trichonephila > Trichonephila clavipes. The sequence continues at coordinate 98,280 of BMAU01014849.1, forward strand.
TGAGAAGTACTTATTGACAGAAAGGTTTTTATATTCATCATCAAAAGGGAAAAATACTTGGGAAAGTGCGATAGTAATTTCTAATAAGAAATCCTTGATTTTACACAATTCAAAATTTTTTAGCTTAAAGACAGAAAGCTCAAAAGAAGTAATAACTTTCAGAAGTTTTTTTTTTTAGCTTCAAGACATGTTTAACTTAAAGACAGCAGGAAATTAAAAATATATGTACTACCTATGCATATAACATACATTCAGCTTTTAGATCCCAAAATATTTTTAAAAAATGCTTCTCTTACATTTATAAAATATTTAGGCAAAATTATTCTGATGTTTTTGCATTAGTCTACCAAAGAAATATTCATTAAATTATTGTAGTCGATCACAAGGCATAATTCTGAATAGTAAATTTGGTGTAACTCTTTTAGATAAGTATAAAACATTAGTGTATGACATCTTATAATTTGATAACATAATTGTTTTACAATAACATTACTCAAACTATAACTAAAAGATTTCAGGTACTTTACTTCTATAATAAGCATGCCTCATAAAATATTTTTATTGCAATAAGGACAAATAGGTTTTGTACCCGAATTATTATACACATGGATGCAATGGAGAATATTAGGGTCCACCTGCAAAGTCATGTTTTACCTTTAATGTTTGATAAATTGGTTAAATACTTACTTGGCGTCAGTCTGTACATTACATCACTGATTACACACAATACAATAGACATGTAGTATTAAAAATCTGTTTTATGATATTAACATTGAACTTATTGATAATTGGAACTAGCTCAAATCTTACAGAATTGAGTCATGTATGATTTTCCAAAAGTCAAACATTTAAAATAATACATTTATGTGTTTTAATTATCAGTTTCAAGAAAAGAACTGTACTATGTACTCCTTACTCTATGTAAAGAAAATAAAATATTCCGAAAGGAATTCTTTTTAAATGTTTTGGATATGATATTTTCACTTCAATACAGTTAGGTTAAACTTACTACAAATATCAGTATATATAAAAATAAAATGACAAATTTTGGGAATAGTTATGAAATAATTATTTTGTTTAGACACTAAATCACAATACATCAAATATCTTAATTCTGTGTGAATCTTAAAATTTAAAATGCCCTTAAAATTTAAGGAAAAAAATACATATGTGCTTATTTTCATATTTGTAAATTTTACAGCATTAGTTTAATTCTGATTCAGATGTAATGAAAAATCTTCAAAAATAGTAATAAGGACATTCTATATATATAAGCTATATAAAATCTCTATACAATTTTTCTTTAGATTATAAATAAAACTTGCAAACTGCAAACATATTGAAGTTTCCCTTTTAAATGACATACCATTAAACTATGATATAATCAATGTTTACAACCTTAGGTGTTACGTTATATACAGTTAATATCAAAAATTTCTCCTTCCACCAGCTTTTAACTATGAATTTTGATACAATGTCAATTACTTCATGAAAAATGCTTTTTTTTAATTTAATTTTTAAAATCCCTTTTTGAATATATCTGTTTTTAAACAAATAGAGATCCACTATTTTCCTTAACTTAATGCTACAAACATCTAGCACAAATTATAAAATGACGATCGAAAATTTTCCAATTCCACTACAGTTCATGAATTAAAATATACTTCTATATTAAAAGCTACTTTTAACTTATTTTTAGTCATCTCATCCATAAGAAAGCCAGTAATTTTAAGATAATCTTTATCAACAAATGAAGCACTCATGAAATTGTAAAGAAAACAAATATGATTCTTAATATATCGTTAAAGGAATTAGATTTTACAAAATCAGAAAATTGTTCAATGATAATTTAACAAATATTCAAATTTCTATATAAGCTCAACATAAGCTAGGCATAAAATTTTATGTGAAGTATGTCTCAAATTTTATAAATATGACAATAAAGGAAATATGAGTTTTACAAAAGGAACTAAAAAAGAGAACACTTAATCAAATCGAAAGAATATTCACTAGACTGCATCTTTGCAATTATGGGGAAAAAAATGTTGAACAAAGCATAAATACTCTTTGTATCAAAATAAAAAAAAAACATTAACATTTTCTAGTAATCACTATCCACTTAGTAACAGAAGATATTACGAACTACATTTTTTATTGAGAAATAATCCGAATATTAAAACAAATAGAACAAATCAAATGTTCCTAACGGTTAAAAAAAAAAAAAACCTGAATAAGACTACATTAAAAATTTATAAACATTCAGAAAATTAAAACTGGTTCTATTAACATGTATGAAAACAATTGAATGAAATTAGAGGAGTTTAAAATGTTTGTCAGAAACAAGACTCATTTTTTTAACAGATCCCCTAACCCAAATATGAAAGAAAAACTTAATAGAAACAAGAACCAGATCAACGCACATTTTTTATTTATTTCAGTTTTATAGCATTCACATTTGTTCGCTAAAAATTCGAACAAAGTTTAATACACAACTTTCTTATAGACACTTCTTAAGGTTTTATTTTTTTTTAAATAAAAAAAAGGAAAAAGAACAACGAAATAATGGTTCAAGTTGTGAGAGCTAGGAATCAATTTATGAACCTTTTTTTAAAAAAAAATAGCTTTTACATGACAATAAAAAACCGAAAAACAATCAGTTAAAAACTTACTTATTTCAGAAATAAATTTAAAATGAGAAAACTTACCTCCCAGAGATGCCAAAATATGTCTTCTCCGACGGAGACCATAGACGACGGAAGCAATGCACAAAATAACTAATACAGATCCGATAGAGATCAAAATTATTGCTGCTTCACCTATACTTTCTGAATTCCCTAACTGGGAAATTTGGGGTGATTCTTCTAACTGGTTGATCATGGCAGTTTATTTGGCCAGAACTATAAAAAAAATTACACAACACCCCCACACAGTTTACTTCAGCTCGCTGTCTGACACTTGAAAGACAGATGTTTCGGAAAACGATCACAGAGAACTCAAGCTTGCTCTGTCCTTGGTAAGTGCTCTCATTTTCAGATCTTTCTGTTACAACACTGCCCTCTATCGGTGATGTCTAAAACTTTTCAGTGTAATTCACACACAGAAAATATTAATGCTATGTTACAAATTCGCTGTGTTAGTTATATTCAATGAGTATTTTTGGTATATACAGTTAAAATAGGAAATTAGAAGAGGATTAGCGGCTTGCTATTAATAGAAAACTTAATCGTTGTTTCATTTGAACATATTTCAAAAGGAAGAATCAGATGACGTTAAATGTTAGAAAACAAAAGTATAAGCAAAAATAGCTGTAAATAGTTATAGTAAATAAAAATTTATTGAAAATATAAATCTTATGCTATCAAAAGATTTTGTGTATTGAAGTGACGTTATGTGGATTGCATATTTATTAAAAAAAATCATTAATAATCAATCTTAATACTGAGTGAATGAAAGCAAAGCAGTTGTATTTTGAAAACAAAATGTGACAAATTACCGGATGTTTTGAATAGCAAATGATTGAAGGGGAACTGATCAATCTTATTATATAATTTTCGTTTTATTCTTTCAAAATATTTTTTAATATGAGAATGATGAGGGAAAAGTATATTTGAGAGCCAAATTGAATACCAAATTGATTGAATACCAAAAATACGTTTACCATACACAAGAGCAGGGGTCGGCAACTTACGGCACGCGTGCCACATATGGCACGCGGTACAAATCTAGAGGCAGTCTGCATTACTCTTCACATTTGTTAATTTTTAAGTGGATGGAAGTTGATAAATTTGTACAGGACCGAATTTAACAAACATCTTCAGAATTATGAATATTTACGGAATTAAAATTCATCTTTCATAATTTTTCTTAAGATAAATTTACAGTTATTTTGTAAATTTTTGAATGTCATTGCTGGAGAAGTTTAATTGTTTGAAGGTGAAAATTACATTTACTCTTCTTTCCGCTCTTGTTTCTACATATCCAAGTAAAAAAAATCTTTCCTCATATACCAAATTTCTAGTATGTAAAGAAATTGTTTAACAACTGAATGCTCAGAATTGTGTCAAATAGAAAGTAACAAATTATACCACTGATGTTGCAATTTGAAAGAGTAGAGCAAAAAAATACTAGGTTTCGTTTAAAAATTTAAAATTTTTTATTTAACTATAATGTAGGTAAATAGTTATATTTTATATTGTCCACTTGTTTTAATAAATATGTTCAAAAATACATGTACAACTTTATTTTTTATTTTTGTTGAAGAAATAATTATATTTTCTTATGCTGTTTATTTTTAGAAATATCTTTAAATGATGCAAAATTAATATATAATATAAAACTTTTATATCTATATTATTGATCGCTGTTCAGAGCTTCGTAAAAACAAATTGTCGAAATGGAAATTAATTCTTCAAAAACAACAAAGAGTATTCACTAAATTTGTTGAAGAGATAAAACAGCTGCTGTAAAATTTAATTCATATTGTCACATTTAATCGAGACAGTTACTGAAGAAGAATTTATTAGTGAAAACTCAATTAAAGCGGCGAAAGTATTATGTCTCTTACAAATAAAAAAATAATAAATTTAAAACTGCGAGTCACGAAATATTGTAGCTAGCAGAGTTGATAAAATTGCAGAGAATTTGAGAAATCTACATAATTCAACAATATCAACAACTCAAGCCTAATGTACTGAAATTGAGGGCCATGTTAGCCTAGCGATTAAGATCATGAGCTCGAGGCTTACTTTGTCGAGCCCTCATGCCATTGAAGACTCACCGTGCAAAGGGACTGATGCACGTTCAATCTGTCGAGGCTCAAAATCCTCCCGTTGGCTTGGTGTGGTAGTTTGGAGAGGGAATGCAGCTGAGATATCGTCCGTCACCAATAGCCCTCGTGTGGCCTTATAGTGCGATGTTAATTAACACTCTCTCGCTATTACAACTGATGAAAGTCTACAAATTCGAAATATTCCTTCCATTCTTATTCGCAGATTAAAAATAAGAAGAAAAACAACCCCTGGAGCTGGTATTTTGGATGCAGTTACAGACATTTTGAAGTCACAACACCAGAAAAATTGATTTGTCTTGCCACTGATGATTTGTGTTGATACCTAGTATAGTTCTACTATTGTCGCGCCCTCTACAACTCTCATTTAATTTCTTATTCTTACCGAGCAGATGTACAATACCGGTTGTCTGGATGTTCAGAAGTGTTTGTTGGCGAGTGTTTATTATCCTGGGAACATATGAAATACAAGAGAACAAAAAGCATACAATACCACAGAAGAATATACACATTTCTTACCGATGATGATCCCAGCATATAACAAGAAGGGGTGCGCTGCTTTTCCTTTCGAGACGGGAATCCATTTCAGGTGAAAGACCGACTTCTTTCCCGAAGAAGATACAACCATGTCTTACTTGAGATTCGAACCCACTCGGTTACAAGCCGAGGGTCATAGCCACCATACTGGATGGGCGACACGGAAGTGCTTATTGTCATAAAATACTTTTCCTACGAAATATATTGTTGATACTGATTGCTTCATGTTTGGGATAATTTAAGTTTGTATTAGATTAAAGTTCATTTTTCTCTCCAAAACTGAAAATTATCGACTTTGATTTTAATGCTAGCTTGCCACCGCATTTAAAACCAAATTCATGTCAAGTACCAGTTTTAATGAACCTTATTTTGTAATAAGAGAATACAGATTAGAAGTTGTTAATGGTTTCAGATATTTAGAGGCTCTGAACTTAACACACTCAATGACATAACCCCAGGTGGCTGCGGTAGCCGAGTGGTATAGGCATCGGATCGTGGCTGGCTTTGTCACGAGTTCGAGCCCAGTACCACTAAAGACCCGCCGTGTAGGGCAGCGATGCACGCTAAATCTGTCGAGAGCTGAAACGTCCTCCCGTTGGTGTTGTGTGGTAGTTAGGAGAGGGGGGTGCCAGCTCAGGTGTCGTCCACGTCACTTGACCATGGTTCAAAATTACGCGGTCCGTCGCCAAAAGCCCTCGTGCAGCTGAACAGTGCGACGTTAATCTTCACTCACTCACTCACTGACATAACCCCAGAGGTTCACGTGTGTGAATATCAACGTCGCAATGTTCAGCTACACGAGGGCTTTTGGCGACAGACCGCGTAATTTTGAACCATGATCAAGTGACGAGGACGACACCTAAGCTGCACCCCCTCTCCCAACTGCCACACCACGCGAACGGGAGGACGTTTGAGCCCTCGACAGATTTTCCGGGAATCGCGCCCCTACACGGCGGGTCTTTAATAGTAGTGGGCTCAAACTCGTGACAACCTTGACCACTAGGCTACAGTGGCCACCCCAGAGGTTCTCAATAGAGTCACTACTGCCAAAAGGTGTTTTTATTGATTTCAAAAATATTTAAAATTCCATTTCATCAGCAGAAGAATAAGACTACTATTTTACAAGTCATTAGCAGAAAACGCGGGCAATGACCGAGATAGACAATAAGACTCTTGCTATAATTCTAAGAAGTGTTATTGGAAGTTAGAAATATGATAATGTTTGGAGAAAAAAAGTTTGTGTGTGTACTTACGTACGCACGTAAGAAGTTATACTTCTTTGGCGTAACAAGATTAAAATCTTTCTAAACATCTTTAGCAGGGCACGCTGGGCCAAGGACGAAAGGCAGTCAGAGTTGAACGATACTAACCTTCGGTCAATTGGATCAGCCAAACCTGAGATAATCACGATTTAAATAAATTTAAACACCCCTGCACAGGGACAATATGACCAATAACATGGGGGGTATCAGACTGTATCTGAAGATGAAGTTAACCAAATGTGACACCTGAGGCTTCATACTGAATGTCTCGGCGGGAAGAATCGTTCCTGAGAAAATTAAGACATCCGCTTGAAGAGCCCCCGAGTTATGGTCATTTTAAAATAATTAAAACATTTAAAACAATTAAATAAAATAGAAGCAGGGCACCCAGCAACTCGAACCTGGGACTGGTTGCGAGCAAACACAAGAGTAATCCATTAGAACCGGTCCGGAGTTTGTAGTTGCAAATGGGGCGGCGCTAGCCAAGGTGGCCTTGTTCAAACCCGGGTGTTCCCTTTTTCAGGGAAGTGAAGAGAAATATTTTCCTGAGAATTTCGAAGGCGGGAATGATCTGTCCCATTCTGTATTTTTCTAGACAAAGCGTTTTCGCATCCATGACGAGTTTACGTCACATCCGTGACGGTGTGCGCACGCATCGTAAAAATTTATCCTCATCCAATTTTTCAAACGCCTCAAAAGAAGTATAACTTCAAAAAAAAATATTTAGAAATTTATAAACTTTTTAAAAACCCAGATATTGTTAAATACAAAGATTAAAATGGGCAGGACACCTGATAAGAATGGACGACAATTGAGTCTCGAAAAAGATCTTTGTAGACCGAGCAAGTGAGTGATTATTAACGTCGCACTGTTCAGCTACACGAGGGCTTTTGGTGACGGACCACGTAATTTTGAGCCATGATCAAGTGACGTGGACGACGCCTGAGCTGGCACCCCTCTCCTAACTACCACACCACACCAACGGGAGGACGTTTGAGCTCTCGACAGGTATAACGTGCATCGCTCCCCTACACGGCGGGTTTTCAGTGGTACTAGGTTCAAATTTATGAGCGCCGGGCACGAATCCGATACCTTGACCACTAGGCTACCGCGGCCGCAGCCCACGTGTAGCTTATTACGTTAGTAAAAAAATCAAGTCAACATAACATGAAGATAACATTCAATTAAAAAAAAACTGTTTCGCGTACAATACAAATTTTGCAATATCAAATATTTCTTAGAAATTTAAATGAAATATTTCTTTTGTTTCCTGTTATTTTTCTCATCCCATTTCCGTAGTGAACAATTGACGTAAAATTATTTCACACAAAGTGTTTGGTTTATTTAACCTTGCATTCAGGCAACTCATTTTATACGTAGGTTATTGTGGATAGATCTCGAAATTTTATATCCTGGTCTGGTGATCAAGACAACTACGGAACAATAGAATGCCGAAAACCTCTTTTTAATCAACCTAGATAGGATTTTTAAATTCTCACATTAAGTAAATTTCTTTTAACTAATGAAGCATTTTAATAAAGGAAGTTGTGTGAAATATTTATTGTACATAGAAATGATTTTCATTTAAGCTCATGGATTCAAATTCTTAGTGTGTTCTTTCTTTTTTACAGAGTATCTTCAACTCTCCCTGTTTCTCTTTCTGTGTAGAAAAACTTTTACTATCATTGTACCGATGTTTGACTTTTTAGAATGCAATCTAAGTCACCAATACATCATATTTTTTATTACCTTCATTGCGACTGACTCTTCCAAGTTTATTTTCGAGGCACAGTCACTTCATAATTTACGACTGTTTCTGGCGCTTTGTTTTCATATCTTCTTTAGAAATTTTTCATGTTTAGTGTAATCTGCATTCACACACAGTTTAGTTTCTATTCTTTTTTTTCTTTTGTTGACAAAGGATATGATTAATTCAAAAGTTCCGACTTTGCGCATCCTTAAGGAATAAATGGTAGTCACGCCAAAGCCGAGTGGTAATCGGGAACGTCTTACTTCTTGAGGACCTGAGCCCCTAAAGAAATGTATGTCCCTCCCATGACCCTTTAAGGTATCCGACTACTTGCGACAACTTTTTTTTAAAAAAAATGGAGATATAGAGATTTTTTTGTGATTTTTAGATTTATTCAGTACATTTTAAGAAAAAAAAAGCTTAATATTAAGAAGAGAAAAATAAATTACTACTAAAATGGGGGAAATGACATAAACGGGGCCCGCTCTGAACAAATAGTAAAAGAACATATTCTCAATTTTGATATATTTCTTTACTCTTCCTTTTTGAAATGTCCTTCAGGATAAGAGATATTTTAATTTTTATAAAAAACTACAGCACTTTATATTAGATATTATATAAAATTGCTTAAAAAAACAATGATCATATTTACATAAAGAACTGTAAATTCTGTAATAAAACAGTGATTGATAAATCTGATTGTTAAAACACTTCTACTGTTATACAGAACATACAGAAAAATGTCAGCAAATTATTTTCAAAACTTTTTGAGCAATCGCTGTCCCCGTTTGAGCGTTTCGAAAAAAATACATTTCGAGTAAAATGCATTTTAAAGTTTAACATCTTATGTAAAGTTATGGCATCTGTTTTTACTAAAACAGCTGTAGTTTTTGTTCTAGGGAATGGAAAGTAAGAAACTTGGTATTTTTATAAATATAATTGGATCGCCTACAAAATAAAATCATAAAAAAATCGTCAGTTTTTTTTAAATCATGATTTTAGGGGAATCGGATACCTTAAAGTATACAGTACATCATACAGTAGCGCACACAGGGATTTTTTTACGGGGTGTGTCCAGGGTTGCTCCTTTTGATTTTGTCGATTTTCAGGAGCAAAAAAAAAAATAAATAAGAACTAATTATTGAACAAATAATTAGCATTAATTAATAAAGTTAATCATTAATAACAAATACTTAAATAAATTTTACGTACTATATACTTCGAATTATAATCGATAGAAAAAAAAATTAAGGGTTTGTGGAGGGCGTATCTCTAGAACCCCCCCTTATGTGCGCCACTAAGTACATAGCATACCTTGTCAAATACTCGTCCAAACAATAACCCGAAACAAATACACGTGCTTGATTTGCAATCGCACAAACCAGCTCTACCAACTGACACCTTTTGACTGAATGAGTGGCCGCGGTAGCCGAGTGGTATAGGTATCGGATCGTGGCTTGCCTTGTCACGAGTTCGAGCCCAGTACCACTAAAGACCCGCCGTGTAGGGCAGCGATGCACGTTAAATCTGTCGAGAGCTGAAACGTCCTCCCGTTGGTGTGGTAGTTAGGAGAGGGGGTGCCAGCTCAGGTGTCGTCCACGTCACTTGACCATGGTTCAAAATTAGGTGGTCCGTCGCCAAAAGCCCTCGTGCAGCTGAACAGTGCGACGTTAATATTCAATCAATCAATCATTGACTGAATGAGTAATGATGATGTATGGTGGTAGTCCTAGGCCTGTACGTGGGCGACAGTCATCACATGTAGTCAGTTGACATATCGTCCAAAATTCCCCGTTTTTCGGAGAATACGACCGGAAATAACATGTGAACGTTGAAATTATTCGAATTATGATCTTAGTAAGGCTGAGTCGAAAATGAGATGAGGCCCTCAATGTGGCCGAGGCTCTGGGCCCGAACCTAGTTGACTCATGCCTTAAGACGTTCCTGGGGGTAATGGTGGCGAACTTGGACCAGTGTTGTCGAGTCGTGTGTTCGAATCTTGGTGCCACGGAATTCTCGGCATTTAAATCGGTATTGATGCATAATTAATCTATCAAGGCACAAAGTACTCACGTTGTCGAGGTGTGACAGTTTGAAGAGTGGAGTGCTAGCTCAGGTGTCGTCCTCGTTACTTGATCGAGTTCCAGAGACGTTCATCGCCAATAGAACTCGAGTTGCTTTAGAGAAGTTAATAAAAATCAAAAGGAAATTTGGGAAAAAATGACAGTCTTCGAATTTTAGTGAATTATTTTTTAAAGATTATTTATATACTCAATCGAAATTCTCATTTACACATGTGATAAAATATCCGGATTCAATTTCTATAGTAAAATATGGAACTTAAGAGGGAGTTGAGTGTATATTAACATTGCACTGTAAGCAACATGAATGCTATTGGCAACGGACCTCGTAATTTTGAGTCTCGATCAAGTGACGAGGATGACACTTGAACTGGCTTCCTCTCTCCTAACAACCACAACACCTTAACAGGAGAGTTTTGAGCTCGACAGATTTAACGTACATCGGTCTCTTCTGCATGGTGGGTCTTCAGTGATACCAGGACTCGAATTCGCGACACTCCGGTCACGAGTTGGTGACCGCGGCCACTAGGGGACTTAATGTATTATACGTCGAAGAATTTCGCTCAATCGAAAACATGCCAATACTGTCATCGTTTCTACACATGCGCAGAAACAAATTTTCGAGCATGCTTTCTTTTCATTAGCCCGTCGACGTCCCTTTGATTACTTTTACAGTTGAACTGAATGCGAGCTTTGTTTCTGATCGCTGTCTATAGGGCTTGGTCTGTAGGATCTTTTTTGAATATTATTTTAAAAATATTTTTAGATTAAAAAACAAAACTTTAATGAAATCTAATGGTTTGAAAGACTTTAATAAGCCCATTACCTAAGCAAAATGAGAAGAATTCTTGATTTCGCTCGTTAAAGTAGCAAATCGGTTACCCTGCAGATTAGCTAGATAATGTGCATATTTACGGCTTTCGAACTTAAGCGGTAAAATGCACGCACATATAAAGGACATTAATGACTGTAAATATCAAGAATATGTCACAGCGCTTCCTGAAAATGAGTTATTTACTTTTCAGATTACACAATTAGCTGCCGATGAAAAAAAAAAGAAAAACTTGTGTTTGGTGAGAATTTCCCAATCAAGTCAATTAAAGTTAGTATATGATTTAAAAAGTTTAAAATGAGCAGACAAAGAGAGAGTTGAATGTAAATCATTCAGTTTAGATGTATCTCACAGTGGGTAGAAAAACACAGTGATTATATTGCTCAGGATAAGTTCTCCCAGAAAAAAAGGGGGATGATTATAAATCTAATGCGTCCAGTTCACAGATGAGTTAAAATGGCCTCTTCCCATCTATAAGATGTCTAGTTGTGTTATAAGTTCTGATATAAAGGAATAAAAATGTCGCCCAACGGGTATAGTGGTTAGCGACGCTGACTGCGATGCCGTAGGGACTGGGTTCGAATCCCGGAGAAGACATGGATGTTTGTAAATGTATAGTGCCTTTGCGGCATGGGGGTACTCTAAATAGCCGTCGAGCCGCAAGTTTGGTGGAAGGGGAAGAGAGGTGGGAGGCCCCTGACCACCCCCAGGGTTTTCTCCCTCTAAATTGGGGTGGAACCGAGCAAAAACGTACTGTCACCTGCATGGTGCTCAAGGCTAAAGCTAACGAGAGGCGTAAAATTCTAGCCCTTAGCCGCAATGAATTTCGCGGGCCTCGACCTGACGCCGTCAGGCAGGTGGCATTAGTCACAACACAACAACAGGAGTAAAAATAAAAACTTGTATATAAACAAACCTATAAAAATAATTTTTAAAGCTTTATTTTTACATTAAATTTAACACATTGCACCTTTTATTCGAAAGGATTGCCTTTTGACTTACACGGGCTTTGAGTCTCTGTCTAATCATTTATCAAGGCACACATTATTTCCATGGGAATTTCCATCGCTGCTTTCCTTAAAGAACATTTAAAACTATACTAATAGGGATACTATTTTAGGCGCATCTTTGCCTCCAATACCGTTCACAATTTATAGTGCAGTAGATTTAAATCCAGTCTGCTGGAAGGCCATGTTCTATGAAGTCCAGCACATTCCCTTTCAACTCCCACTTCGTCGTCTTTGCCTTATGAGTCGCAGCAGAGTCCTGCTAAAAAAACAATTGTTTGCGTTGAATATGTTTACTTTCAGGGGCTTCACTATTGGTTCTATGATAGTGTTTTGATAAACTTTTGCAGTGGTTTTTATTCCTTTCTGGCAAAAATGAATGTCCGACGCCTTCACAGTAAAACAACCCACCAAACCATTACGGAAGCCGATTGATGAACTCTCTGCTAGCATTTTTTCTTCTCTTTAGCTCTTCTTGGGCAATCCTTACATATACATGGTCATTCTTGTAGTTGAGAGGTTCTTCAATGTCAAAAATTTTCTTGTTGGTGAACAGAATTCGTCTGGCCGTTATGAGCGTGCCACCGCTACAGTGCTTTTGCTTTAAGGTACCACTGGCACTTTAATTCCTACGTAAGAAAATGACCAACTATTTTTAGATAACCTCTTAGTTTAAGGTATTTGTTTTCTATGAGAGAATTTTTTAATTACACTCACCTGTTTAGCAAGAACAGTCTTCTTTCGACAAGGATTTCGACGAGTTCTCACCTTGACTGCTTTCACGAGAGCTGAGGTTCTCGCCGATCGCGAAAGACTACATCTACTACGGTCTACAATGCTGTTGATCTTAGAAAATCTCTTATTGGTTTGATAAATAAATAACATTTTGATGTCTAATTGTTTCAGAGCCTTAAGAAACTCCTTTGGTATCTTCTATTTGTGATGAAGAGAAATATCTTTTGCATGCTGCTGTTCAAAGTGTTATAGCTTTGACTAATTTAGAACAACACACGTGAAGGACAACAATTATCTGAAAAATATTATAGATGATCTGTATCGATGAAATTTAAAGTCGTCTACTACGTTTGAGTCAAGTAGACAATCTTAAATTTTAATACAAGAACGTGTAACACGACAAGGTAGATAGTTTCAGTGACAAATGATGGACCTTACGTAGTGTAGTTTTTATCACTTATTTTATAATTCTATTAATGTTGTCAATGGACTTGGGCAGCTGAGATTTGATACATTTTTTTACAATAATACAGTACTAAATTGTAGAAAAGAGATTACATCAAATTTAGAAGCACTGACTGTCGTTCCATAGTCATCACTTGAAGACAATAATATTATAGAAGATATTTACTTTTCTGAATTTGGCAGAGATCTGAGTAATAAAAATTTAGAAGGTAATTAGAGTAGTGATATTGTAATCAATGTACCAGATGAAGAGATAACTGAAAAAAAATAGTTATAACCGTTTTTATATGAGGAAAAATAAAGTTTCAAAATAAAAAAAAATTCAAATTCCTGTAATATTAAGAAGAAAACTACTGAGAAAATAAAACAAAATATAAGTTTAACAGTATATGCAAGGGAAACTCCTTCTGAAATTCACACTTGAGAAATGAACGAGATATAAATGGAAGAAATTCCTCAAGTACATTTATGTCTGTAAATTATTATTAAATTCTAATAATATTTTAAATAATGTAAAACATGAAATGTGTGGATTAATAAGGAAATTAAAAATTCCATAATAGTTTTCTTGCGCCATTTATATCTACAATTCACGCAAAAATGCTCTGCTTCACTAAAGCAAATTCATCTTAGGCCTTTCTTCATAATTTTTCTTTACATAATTTTTTGCTGTACTCATTTCATTACATTAAATTTCTGTGGAAAACACAGGTATGTAAAATTATATGATTTTAGCTTAAATTCAATGATTGTTTATTTTTACAATATTCAAACTAGTTTGTTACATATATACCTACGGGTAGCCAAATATTAAACTTTAAAAAGAATTTGAAAATATGACACTGGGAAAAAAAGTGTATTTCAGATGGGAACACACACACAATTGATTCTGAAATTCTTTGGTAATTATGTAAGTTTAATTTGGTGCTTCTAGATGCTCCTCCTTTTCTTCTCTGAGTTACGACCTTGTATACCGGATTATTAAAGGTAAGTGCCGGACAAGCAAAAAATAAATAAATAAATAAATAAAATTACTGGTAAATAAAAATTTTTTAATTTGTGACAAAAGAGGATTGATTGATTTTAAAAATTGATCAGTCGCATATATCAATGATTCTTAAACTCTGCTGTTGATTTTTTTTAAATTGAGACTTCTTCCTCTGTATTTTATTTCATAATATGCATTTGCTCTCTTTTATAAAGAAGAAAGAATATAAAGTCAAGTACGAAAAACTTCTACTTTCCTAAATTATATACACTAAAAAACAGTAAGACTTTTTACACATAAAACTGATTACAATTTTTATGCCAACAATTTTTTTTTCTATTCGATTGCGACAAGTGGCCGTGGGGTCCTGGTCGTGAAATCGTAGTCGACATTGTCGAGTCGTGGGTACGAAGTCTAGTGCCCCTGAAGACCCGCCGGATGAGCTGATGCACATTAAGTCTGTAGAGCAGTGATTCCCAAAGTGGTCTATATCGATCCCCAGGAGTCTATGATACTCTCCACATCAGCGAAAAAATAATCTGCAGGTTCATGAGGTGTAAATGGGGGTATACGACAGAGGCTCTCATTAAACCAGATCGTGACTTTAATTTTAAAAGAAAATTTAATCAAATGGGGAAACCTGATTTTACCTATTTAACAAATTTATTTACTAAATTTAATGAGGTTAATTTGCAGTTACAAGGTGACGGCATACATTTTTTTTATATAAACAAGGACCTTCATTCCAGCGTTTCTTGCCAGAATTAAGCTAAAGGAGTACAATATTGGACATCGCGAATTTTCCCAGTTTCTCAGTAGGCCACAGACAATCTGCCAGGAAAATGACGTTTTAACCTACATTCAACATTTATTTGCCCTTTATTCAGATTTTGAAAGTAGGTTTGAGAATGTTTAGGCAATTGTAATTACCACAATAGATTATTAATTCATATGGTCATATTGAAAAAAAATGCCACGTTTAAAGAGGAAATGATCGGAATAAAGAGAGGCAGTAACTTAGATCTTAAAGTAAAGTTTAGAAACGGATGTCAGCACAAGTTTGGCTTTAAAAATACACCTGATATTTATCCCGAATTATGGATTATTGTGAGAAAATTTTTAATTACTTTTCCTAGTTAGAATGCGTTTCAGTGCGGTTGCCTTAATCCGAAATGGAAATAAAATGAAGTAAAAGAATTGGCACTATTAAACGAAGAGATTTGGAGTGAAACTTGACAAGATTGATGCCAAATATTGAGAATTTGTTACTGAAGTACCAGATTCATTTTTACTACTATAAACATTTGTTTGTTGATAGATTACTTTATGTATTAATTAAATTTTAATTTAATTGACATGTGTTTCATAAGTTTTATAAACACTATGCTCCACTACAGTTAAAAATTTAAATTTTTTAATGTAAGTAGTTGTATACACACAGAGCTATCGAAAAGACATTTAAGCTGATCAATTTGCAGAAATTCAACATTAGGTAAGCCGGGGGGCTAAAAAAATCGAAAACATGAGTAAAGGTCTATGAGACAAAAATTTTGGTAACCTCTGCTGCAAAGACTCTAAGTCTTCCCATTGGCATGGTGTGGCAGTTTGGAGAGGGAGGACAGCTCAGATTGTCTTCGCCACTTGATCGTAGTTCAGAGTTACGAGATCTGTTACCAATAGCCCTCGTGTTTCTTCGCCTAACGACATAAATTGAAATCAAATGAAATGTGACAATAGTATAAAAGAAAAGCGACACTTACAGAAGAGATCACAAGCTCAAAAATTAATTCGAATGTTTTGAAGACATATATGATACTTTTAGAAATTACGTGGGCTTAAAACATTCTGAGTAATGATCTTTCAGATTCACAAATAATTGGTTATTCATATAACATATTGTGAGGAAATACTAAAAGTAGCCGGTAAAATTCTTCCCATTTTCATTTTGTACATTGATTAATTTAATTATTTTATAAGAATGTAATGAAAAGCCCCTTCGAAATTAAAAAAGTATCCAAATACATAATTTTTCTTATCCTGATATTACATAGATTATTCAATTCTTGTTAGATTATTGAATCCCCTATTATTATAGTGATTCTCAACCTTTTTTTGTTGTTGCGGCACACTTTAAACAATTTCAAAATTTGGCGGCATACTAACAATAAAATGTTTAAAAGAATTTTACTTATCTGTAATACACACTTCCATCTATCCACGAAAATATAAATTAAATGCACCACGAATAACCTTAGTTTATTTCCTTAAAGCAGCCGAATGATTCGCGGTTCCTGATTTTAATTTTTTCTCAGAGTATGATTAATAATTTTAAAAAAAATTGGTGACACAAACACACACACACGCAACACAAAAGTAACGCGGCACAGTGGTTGAGAATCACTGCTCTTTTACATCACACACATTTGTTGTATTTACTATAATTTCTCTCTCTCAATTCGTATATTTTAAATAATTCTATAGAATATTAGGAACTGAAGCGTTTTATCAATGGAAGAAACATTACTTCGAATAAAGTAGAATCATAAGTTTGTCTGCTAAAAAAAGAACAATATAAAATTTTCCTTGTCAGTTTTGTCGTGTGACCTTCACATTTAATTATCCTTCTCTTCATTACTCTCTGATATCCGACTGCTTCTTTATAACAAGTAGAAACTAATCATATGCAAGAATACAGATTTCAACAACTACAATTATCTTTTAATAATGTTTTAATTGTTATAATTAGTTTAATTTTTATTAAGGACAGACTCTTTTGTGTATGCACTTGCGCTTTCGTTTACCGGCATATAAAAACAAATAAAATCCTTATTAAATTAGTACGATCCGAAGTTCTTATATTCTCTATAAGCCATGAGACTAGCATTTAAGTTATTACTCTTTTTATGTATTTTTTTCACGAAGTAATGTTACATTCAGCTGTCACGTGTAACCAGTATTAAAACCCATAATTTACAGCAAATTCCTTTTGTTAATAATGATACTTGAAACTCTGAATAGAGTGGACATGATAACCGAATAGTTATGGCTACACATTCAGGGGCGATATAATTGCTGTTGAAGAATAAGCTTTATAATCCTGGTACTAGTGAAGACCCACAATGTAGAGAGTTGATACAAGTTAAATTTGTCGAGGCTCAAAGTCCTCATGTCGGTGTAGTGTGAAAGTTACAGGGCCGATCCTAGTAGGTGTGCAGCGCGTGCACCGCACGCGGACGGCCATGCCAAGGGACGGCCACAGGCCTTATATGGTTCTATCAATCATAAACAAATTTTTTTACGAATTTCTAAAAATTACACTTATAATAAATCGGATATATATGCTGAATTTTTTTTGAATAGTTATTGGAAAATCAAGTCCCGACACACACAGCATAGTTAAAAAAATAGAATGTTAGTGTGTTGGCAGAGATTGTTCATAAATGTCTACTACTCTTTACTAACATCCTTCATTTGACAGCAAAATTCGTGTTGGAGCCGACAACACCGCTTTAAAAAAGGTGTGTTTTTTTCTGTTTGTTTGTTTAAGACTACACAGTACCCTAAAAATTTCATTTTTACCGAATTTTTTTTTTTTTTTTTTTTTTTTTTGCATGTTTTGGCGGCCCATATCATTGAGATGCTTGCCACGAAATTTCAGAGATCTGTTAGCAAATTAGTTTTTAAGATATTTGAAGTTTTATGAGCTATATGGTTTTGGTTTCAGCTTCCTTTTAAAGCATTTTTTCACACTTAAGTTGAATTAATTAAAAATATTTTTGAGCTTTTAGTTTGAAATGGTTATTAATTCCAATTTTCATTATTAAAATCATTTCTGCTTGATTATGTTTTGAGTTTTTTGAGTTCTCATAATTAATTAATAAAGATAAATTTCATGGCCAATTTTTGCTTTAAAAATAGTTTATATAACTTAAAAGCTTCATCATTAATTTTTTCCTGTAGAGAAAATGTCATGGCAAATGCGTTCTGGGTTTCTATGAGAAGCAATATTTCGAAGAGATGGAATACTACTGAAAATAATGTATCTAAAAATCAGTCCTCAGCAGATTCTGCACTTAGACTTCCGAATACAAGTATTCTGAATACAAATGCTGCAGATATAACTGAATATTTCCTTGGTGTGCCAAACTACATTGTACTAAATATATTGTAGTACTATATTTTAGCAGTTTAAAGTCGTACGACAAGAGCTAAAACTTCCCCAATTTAAAACTGAAAAGAATTAAATTTTATGAGCAAACCTGACTATTTTGAGCTTAAGTTAGTATCATTATTATTTTGTATATAAATGCTTCGTGTTTCAAAACTTTTGTAAAATATTAGGTTAAGATAAAGCTGAATAAACTGACGTCTTAACAAATGCTATCAATATTATGCAAAAATATATTTTGAATTAAAAATACAATTTTCAGTCATATTTAATAAAAATAGTGTTTTAATGTAAAACATACATTGGAAAATAACATAGTAAAAAATTAGAGTTTTACGGGCATTATAAGTTTTTGTTTTATGACTTTACAAACTTTAAATGCGTTTTTCTCAGACTTTCAATTTTGAAGATATAAGTGTTTTCTAATCCCTAAGGGCGTTTTTCCTGTTCAAGATAGAGCCTTGAATTTTTTTTGTATATACTCCCAAATGTATGTTCTATAAAAGTTAGTATGGATTTAGGGCTGTGTGAGAATTCTAGTTATTTTTCTAAAAAATGCTGAAGTTGATAATTAAAAAATTTTCGCGTTTTTTCCAGGTTTTTCTAGAAAAATAATTATTAAAAATCAACAAGGAATAGATTTTCAAATCCATACTAAATATTGTTTGTAATAATCTAAGAATCATAAATAACTTAAAATGACTAAAAAAATTTAAAAATTGAATATTTTATCAGAGTTTGAAAAAACTTCAAAAATTCGTAATTTTTTAAAAATGTAAAATAATGGGGCTGGTCAAACTGACTTTTTGCTTACAAAATCAACTTAGTAATATAATCTAAATATAAAACATGAATTATTTTTACTGTAACTGTCTCCAAAAAATTTCTTTGAAAAAGGGTCCCGTGTAGTCTTAATAGCTGCACAGGCAGTAAGTACACTGCGGTTCGATGCTTAATAAAGGCATCTCAAAAAGGATTTTTTCTCAAGTTGCTTTACGAAAATATTTAATAATGTTTACATTTAATAGGAATTTGTGGACACACCTTTCAATTTAGAGAAACAAAATAGGGGAAATAAGTGATTTTTGCCTATGGCTTTGTAACGCTTATAAACAATGCTTGTTTTCCTTTTTAGGGATTTATAAAGGGTGTTTTTTTAGAGGTATAGAACTTTAAATTGCAATAAAACAACGATGTATTATTCGATTGACATGAATTTTTTTTATTCGAAAGATAATCTTGTGGCATTACATTTTAAATATGATTTGTGGCATAGGACTGCCACGGCTGGCTCGGATGTAGTACAATCTGGACGTCCAATTTTCGATGACTTTTTCCAACATTTGTGGCCGTATATCGGCAATAACACGGTGAATGTTGTCTTCCAAATGGTCACGAGTTTGTGGCTTATCCGCATAGACCAATGACTTTACATAGCCCCACAGAAAATAGTCTACCGGTGTTAAATCACAAGATCTTGGAGGCCAATTCACAGGTCCAAAACGTGAAATTAGGCGGTCACCAAACGTGTCTTTCAATAAATCGATTGTGGCACGAGCTGTGTGACATGTTGCGCCGTCTTGTTGGAACCACAGCTCCTGGACACCATGATTGTTCAATTCAGGAATGAAAAAGTTAGTAATCGTGGCTCTATACCGATCACCATTGACTGTAACGTTGTGGCCTTCATCGTTTTTGCAGAAGTACGAACCAATGATTCCACCAGTCCATAAAGTGCACCAAACAGTCAGTTTTTCTGGATGTAACGGTGTTTCGACATACACTTGTGGATTAGCTTCACTCCAAATGCGGCAGTTTTGTTTGTTGACGTAGCCATTCAACACTAGAAGTGCGCTTCATCGCTAAACAAAATTTGCTTATGAAAATCGGGAACAACGGCAATCTCGTTTTGAGCCCATTCGACGAATCTGCGCCTTGCTTGATCATATTTAAAATGTAATGCCACAAGATTATCTTTCGAATAAAAAAAATCCATGTCAATCGAATAATGCATCGTTGTTTTAATGCAATTTAAAGTTCTATTCCTCTAAAAAAAACACCCTATACCTCTATCAAAAGGTAGTTTTTAGTAGTTTTATTTGGTATTATAAGAGAAAGAATCTCTTGCGCCTTATTTTAAATGAATGGTTTTCTTTACAAAGCCTGTTTGAAAAACACTTCAATATTCCACAGTATTATTAATGTTAGAGAAGTTCTAAATTTAATTTTATGTTGTAGAGTAACTTAATGGCACTTTAGTACTATGCGAAAAATTGCTAGTTTTATGCATTTTTTTTTAAAAAAAGTCTTAATTGCAACCAGATGCCATATAATCAAACAGGTGAATCAAGCAATTCACAACATAGCGCTAAAATACAGAATAAAAGAAAACATAAATTAAAAGCTAAACCTGATCTACACTGTTGGCCATCGTAAATGCAACACCTTGAAGGAAGCATGCAAATAACAAGAAATTTACAACATGCATTAGCCGAGGTCAGATATGCAAATGATTAGAATTTCAGTGCCGATACACATCACTTGCTCCTATGGCGCCGCCTCAAAGCTCTATTTAAAGCTTGGAGACTTCGACGATTTCAAGTTTGGCAATTGTGTTTTTCTTGTGGTTTTTTCAAAAAACGATCAGTTATGTCTCATAGAAAACAGCGATCAGCTTTTGATCAAGTATCCGAGTTCGACAGAGGAAGGATAGTGGTCTACCGAGATTGTGGATTATCTTTCAGGGAAATCGGTAGTCGTGTTGGACGAAACCAAACAACTGTAATGCGGATATTGGACCGTTGGATGCAGGAGGGTACGACGGACCGACGTGGTCGACCGCATCCACCTCAGTGCACCACTTCACGTGAGGACAGGCAAATTGTGTGCATGGCACTGACGGATCGTTCAGTCACATCACGAACCATAGTACAGCACATTGAGTCTGTAACGAATCATTCAGTGTCTGCGCGTATCATTCGACGCCGTTTACAGCAGAGTGGTCTGTCCGCAAGACGTCCATTGCTTGGTCTACCCTTGACGCAGAACCACAAACGTCTCACCGCCAATTGTGCGATGAAAGAAGGATGTGGGTGGCAGAATAGAAGGAAGTTGTCTTTACTGAGGAGTCACGCACCTGTCTGCAACACTACGATGGTCGGATTCGAGTCTGGAGACACCGTGGAGTGAGGATGCTGAACAGCTACGTTATGCACCGCCACACTGGTCCTGCAACGGGTATTATGGTATGGGGCGGTATTGGATATCACTCTCGCACTCCTCTAGTACGCATTTCCGGTGCTTTAAACAGCCAGCGCTACATCTCCGAGGTGTTGGAGCCAGTTGTCCGTTCTTACCTTCAGAGCTTGGCCAAGCCATATTTCAACAGAATAATGCGCGACCACACGTGACACGCATTGTCCAAAGGTTCTTCGTCAATCACCAGATTGAATTACTTCCCTGGCCAGCTCACTCTCCGAATCTTTCGCCGATAGAAAATATGCGGTCCATGGTTGCTTAGTGATTGTCCCAGATTACACCCCAGCTGCCACAACAGATCAACTTTGGCAACGTGGGGAAGCTGCTTGGTCTGCTGTACCCCCAAAACACATCCAATGTCTCTTTGAATCAATGCCGAGGCTTGCGGCAGCGGTGATCTTCAACAATGGCGGCTACTCTGGCAGGAAACACACTTCACAGAAGTCTATAAATTTAATCATTTGATACTTGGTCAATATGTTATCTACAAAATAAATTTTGTTGTGCTATCTCTTGTCTTTCTTGGTGTTGCATTTACGGTGGCCAGCAGTGTATATGTATCTGCCCGCTTTCATGTGTACTCCTAGTTGGAGAGTAATTTCATATGATCTAATCCCCTTAGCCCTGCGTTTCTCAAACTGTGGGGTGCCCCCCCCCCCGTTAGGGAGGCGTGAGCATATTGAAAAGTCGAAAACAAGAGATTATTTTAGAACAGATTTTTTATTTACAGAAAGCAAGCGAAATACATTCTGATATAATAAAAAATGAAACACAAATTTATATTGATATAAAACACTTTTAAAATACTTTGTGTACATTTTTACTTATTTAACGATACTAAGTTAAGAACAAGTTTAATAATTACCAGTGAGCCCATGGGCTTGTCATATATAAAATTATATACAAAATTTAACACTTTTCTTGATAATTTGTACGGTTTATAATCAACTGCTGACTAAAAGTTGCACGATTCGCTCCCCAATGCCACCATTTTTCAACACGTAGACGAGTGCATGTGGTGTATTGGGGGAGAGAAAAGTAATAAATAATCAATTCCTTTGAAATAAGTAAATCCTTAGCAAGCATCGTCAAGGTCCTATTATTGCATCCCAAAGCCTTCGGCATAATTTTATGGATAGCAGTACAAAGAAAAGATCGGACTTCCGAAAGACGTATATATACGTTCGGGACAATTAACATTTTGGCTGAGTGAGACGTTCATATATACGCTTGTGGCACTTAAGAGGTTAAAGTCGTATTGCAGTTATAGCGTCAAAGTGTAGTATTTTTGAATTCAATGCATTATATTTATGTGTTGGGGGCATGATGAAAATTATGATTGGATATTGGGTCGCAAGTATTGAAACTTTGAGAAGCACTTCCCGTGTTTACTATTATCTCTATGTTAGCAGCAGGGGCGACTGTAGGGCCGGGAAAAGTGGTCGCATGTCCGAGGCGACATTTGGACCGAATTTGAAAAACACTTTTTTTTTCGTTACGAAAAAGTATTGCAATAAGTAATTAAATATATAAGTATTATAATAAATAAGTAAATATGTAAGTATTGTAATAAGTAGTTAAATATGTAAGTATTATAATAAATAAGTAAATATGCAAGTATTGTAATAAGTAATTAAATATATAATTATTATAATAAATAAGTAAATATGCAAGTATTGTAATAAGTAATTAAATATATAAGTATTAGACAAAATATGAAAAATTCTCTAGAGGGGCGGCTCATTAGGCCTTCGCACATGGGCGGCCGACACCCTAGGATCGGCCCTGGGAAGTTAGGAGAGTGGAGTCCAGCCAATATGTAGTCCTCTTCACTTGACCATGATTCAGAACTATGAGGATCATTGTAAATAACCATCGTCTAGCATCAGTATATTAATAAAAACACAATCAACTAAAGTTGAATGGGAAAAAATGGAGTGTACATCCCTTTTATAATGCACTGTTTGTTTTCTTTATTTATCAGTGAATAATATATTAAATCCTGTGATTCAGTGCTGGCAGATATACAAAAAATATTATGAAATGCTCACAATCCCTTATAGTTGGTATTTTAATAATTTCTTCAAAAATAATTACGATTACAGCTAATTTTGAAAAAAATCCACCCATCAGGTATAGTGCCTAGCGACACTGATTGTTGAGTCGTAAAGCCTGGGTTCGAATCCCAGAGAAGGCATGGATGTTTGTAAATGTATAGCGTGGTATGGATGCACTCTAAATAGCCGTCGAGCTGCAAGTCCTCTTGTGAGGTTGGTGGAAGGGGAAGAGAAGTGGGTGGCCCCTGAACACCTTCAGGGTGTTCTTCAAAATTGGTGTGGAACCGAGCCAAATTGAACTGTTCCCTGTATGAGGCTCAAAGCTATGACTAACGACAAGCGTACATCAAACCTTTTGCCGCAATAAATTTCGTGGGTCTTGATCTGACTCCGTCAGACAGGTGGCATTAGCAACAACAAAGCAAAAGATCCGATAAACAATCTCAACAATAAGAAAGCTATATTAATGAAATTAATTTATATATCTAAGGGCAATAAAGATATGAAGAAAGTACTTCAATTAATTTAAATTGAGCTTTTTTGTAAAATTATTATTTTAACTTTTTAAATTGAGTTAAGCGGAACTGTAATACTTCACTACAGTAAAAAATTTGCATCGAATCAAATTCAAAAAACTAGAATAATAAATCTTGAATTGGTTTTATTAGATGTCTAACTCGCCGTGAGCAATAGAATTCTGGACGTTTCATCTAAGCAGTGCAACCTTTAACTCCCATTGTCCAGTTCACTGGAAACATCTTCGATATCCCCTTTCACTCTCAGTGGAGTTGTCTCGTGTCTCCGTGTATTTGAACTAGTCTCAGTCCATTTGTAGTGTTGATCAGTGATACTGGTAACTTCGTATCTTGTAGCTCAAAAATGTCAAAATGTAAGTGCTTGAGCATCAAAGAGATACATTTAATTCTTCAGGAAGTGGATAAAGGCTTCAAGAAAATTTCCTTGGACTTTTTTTTCTTTTTTTTTGATAGGTAAGATACATAAAATAAATTTATATTAATTTACAAAAAAGGTGCGAATAATAATTTTTTTTATATATATAATGTTTATGAATTTAAAACTTGTTTTATGTGGCTTATCAAGAAAATTGAAAGATGAACCTCTTTCTAACGAATTTTCCACATAACGAACTTTTTTTGGGGGTTAAGTGACTTCGTTATATAGAGGTCCGACTGTATATATAAATCAGTCCTTTCACTAATACTGCAATAAGATTTCCGAATATAAGCATTCTGATTACAAATGTTGCAGAAAACACTGAATATTTTCATGATGTGCCAAACTACATTATAGTAAAAATATAATAGTACTATATTTTGGGGTAAATGAGTTCTAATTAAGTGACTTTAAAACTTACTAAACTTCAGGGATTTTCCGCCGCCAAATCCTCTTTTCTAGCCAAAGGTGTATCCTTGAGAACCGGAGCCGTGGTTTTCGGGTTCCTAACCTCTACATAATCCTGGATCTGAGGTTCGAGCCGAACTGTTCAATTCTCACAACTTATTTAAAAATCTCTAAACTAAGTGCGAAATAAATGATGTGGCTACGAGTGTTTCTCAATTTAAATAAAACATTTATTAAGTATTTACAAGGATGCATATAAAAAAGGTTAAATATTATCGTGCACGCTCATAGCCGTCCACTTCCTCCAAACGCATCTAGAGGAATCCCCTTTCGGAGTGCTTTTCCTCCCCCCTGCTGCCACTCGAGAGAAGAGAAAACTAGTCGGCGCTCACCACTCTTCGGGTCAACCACCCCTTCGCTCTTTGGTGCTTTCACACACACACACACAACACGAACAAATATATAATCTACCAAAACTTCT
Organism: Trichonephila clavipes; assembly: GCA_019973935.1. Lineage (NCBI taxonomy): Eukaryota > Metazoa > Arthropoda > Arachnida > Araneae > Nephilidae > Trichonephila > Trichonephila clavipes. The sequence goes on from BMAU01014849.1 coordinate 124,049, forward strand.
TCCGACATACCAAGTTCGAGCTTTTAGTGGATCTTCAAAAGATCATAAATAAAATCGGTCGGCTCTTGACCCTTGCTCTGTTGGGACGAGTAAAACTGAATTTCCAAATCCTTTCTGTTACGGACAACAGGGAAGGTTTTCGTCAATGCCTCTTTTAATTGCGCAAAGTCCATGGCTGTATTCTGCTCTAACGCTGACTCAAATATTTTGTACTGATCTCGGGCCCTCCCAAGGAGATGACATTTCAAATAAGCACATGCTAAATCACTGGGTATCTCTGGCAATTTCATATGATTATCTAGGCCCTCTATAAAATCATCTACATTCTTGGACCCAGAAAAATATACCTCCGGCAAAACTCTTAACCCTGCTGCACCTCCTACATCGGGGTTAGGGAAATTAAATCTAGATGGGCGCCATTGTAAGGCATGTCCCCGTAGGTGTTGTCCTACTTCTACATTTTCCTCGCGACCTAGAGGTGAGGGAGTGAAAGAAGAACCAGACGTCGCCATAATCTTAATATATATTTATTAAGATCTTAACTTAAACAATATACAATAATAATATTTATATTTAAACCAAACGAATCTGTGGTGAGGAGACACACAATACGTATTACCAAATAATCGCGTCACTGACCACTATGTTGAACTTTACCGGTTAATCCTAATCTCAATAAACACACTGTTCCTAGTACTTTAAATAAATTTTCTTATCGTTCTATCTGGGGTAAGTAGCAATTCGCTTGAATCCTAACTGACGTCTCTTTAACTCGCGGGGAATGGTATCCACCTTTAACTTGAACGTACTGGCCCGGATATATTAAATCTTGAACGTGGGATTGCCTCTCACTTTAGTTTAATCACTTGTACACATGGACCTCGTATAATCCCTTCCCGTAGCCATCTCGCGAACGCTAAACTTCTACTATTTATAAGATCTCTAATTTGAATATTTCTCTCGTTTCACTTCCCGAGTTGGTTGGAAAGGGCCCCAAGGAAACCCAAAAGGAGATATAGTGGAAATCGCGATGAGCCCGTCACACAGCTTCACACACAGTGTAGGCAACTAAATTTTTGTGAATGAATTCGATATAATTTTTTGTACACTTTGATTGGGTGAGATATAAATAGTAACCATTAGAATCATTTGTCAATTTTCTGCTCTACATTTCGCTGTACACATTTCTCCGATACATGACTCATTAAACTCAAATGATTCAATAGAAAGAATCCCACCATTCATTTTCCTTAAAAGTGGTGGCGTGTGTGGGGGGAGAGCCTCGTTTAGTGGAAGCAAGGAACTTCACTTTCATGGAATATTGTGGGGGGGACAAGCTACCGCATTTCATGTTTTTGGGAGTGGCGAGGGGAGGGGGATAACATTTGGCAACTCTATACTTTCCTTGACAACAAGAGTGCTCCCCCCAAAAAAAAATTGCCAATTTTTTCAAAAAAGTCTTTATATCGAATTTGTTCCTTCATTTTTCGATTATCCATCGCCGTTAAAATTTCTTCATTGCTCTATTTTGTATAATTATTTAAGCATATACTGCCAAATATAATGAATATTTTTTTAAAAATGAAAATGCAGGTGTGTTATAGTTTACAGAAGATGAATTAAACGAATGCAAGACATTCCACATTTCATGTAATTCCAGATATTCTTCTGTTATGCTTGTAAAATAAGATAACTGGTAATCAACTTTAATATATTTTAATTCTAATTTTTTCGATATACAAATTAAAAATAATATATTGTGTTGAAATGATTTTTATAACAATATCTGTGAGCATTTTTAAACCTCCTCTATCCAGAAGTCTCAAATATTTTGCCCCTTCAACATTTTCTGAATCGAAATTGATTTTTTATCTACAACAAATCTTTATTTGTAATTGTAGCGTTCGAATTTTATATTATGAACGCAATAACTTGCTATGTACTTCAAATTTGATACTCTTCTATTGAAATATCATCTGATTTATTTTTAAATTTCCTAAGGATTGTCCCTTTTGAAGTTTGCATCAATTGTTCATCTTTTGGGAAACAAAAAACTGAAACGTATGGTTGCCAAGTTTATTAGATGACCAGTTAGGCACACAACAATAACGATGCATTAATATAAAATGTGTGCAGCTTTAGGGCAAGTAATTAATAACATTTTTAAGTTAATTAATATTTGACAGAATAAACAAACACTAAATGTCTCATATGAAACAAAATATCTTAAATTTATACATAATTAGGGATGTTGGCATAAATGGAGTAATTTATTATATCGTGCCCTCAAAACTAAAAAAGAAAGAAATTCAATAATGACACAAAAATAAAGTTATACAAAAATATAACTATCGTACCTTTCTTTATAGTTATTCCTACTGATATATCTTGAATAATAAAAAGCATACAAGAAGGAAAACAGTACTAACCCGGGAAGAACGTCCCTCTTTCAGTCACGTGATTTCTTTTTAGAGGTGGACAATCTTGTCGGAACAAGTTTTCCGAATACAGGCGAAAAAAGCCGAATGAGTGTTACATTCCCGCGAGGGTGACATTCATTCAAGTTCACTCTCCAGCAAATCGCACCAATAGAAGTTATCACTTCAAAAATCAAATTGCAAGATAACAAAACATAAGATTTTAGAAAGGAAATATTAGAAATTAAAATAATAGACTTTAAAATATAAAATGTATGGGGATGGCTACAGTATTATAAACATTGCTGACTTAGGAATGCTCTTATTTATAAAATAATTTATATAAAAGTGGGGTTGAACATGTTTTTTGGCCAGCCAACCATCCCCCTTTCTGTTAATAATACTGAGCAAAAACCTATTGAAAATAATGGATAGAATATCTAAATCCATTACAAGACAAAGATAACTTACCTAAAAATTGCATTCAAAAATGCAGAGCCCGCGCTAAATCTGAATACAATAAGCAAGTTGTTGCCAGATTCTGGACCCAAATACAAACTTAAGGCATGAGAATGTCTGAATAGTAGCACTTAACAGAAGTATGAAAAGAATAGAAATAAAAAATTAAAAAGTGTGTACACATACTACCATTACTTACCAATACTACCATACTATAAATAAATTTAAATATTTAAAAAGAAAAATTGCTACGGTTAAAATAAAACTAAGGTAATAAGTAATTTTATCTAATATTAGAATATGGAGGTGTAACTATATCTATCTAGGAAAAAAGATAAATTCATAATAATAAACTATTAATGAACTAAGGAATTTTAATCCTTACTATTTAGAATTTCTTTATACAAATGACTATTCACAAAATTAATTGGGCATTTTTGAATCAAGCAATATTTAGTGAAATGTTTATAGTTTTTTATTATTTTTTCTGATTTGTTTAAACAAGAGAGAAATTTATTGCGTTGTATGTAATTAATAATAATATTTCTGAATATTTATTTATTTTTATTTATCCAACGACCATGCTTGGCCTCTTGACGATTTGACGCCGAGCCTCCCAGTACCGACTGACGATGTCGTCAGTCGGGTATTCATCGAGTCCAGTAGTCCAGTGTATTGGAGCAAGTGGTCACCCGCAGATTGGGCTGGCTTCATTAGCAGCCACGACAAGCTAATGGATGTATGCTCCCAAAAAGTCATGTCCAGTAGTTAGGCGAAAGCGGGTAACAGTCTCGGCTCTCTCCAGGTGCCTCGGTTTTGGGTCCACAGTGGCCAGAATTTCCCATGGCTTTCCAAAACTCTTCGTATTTTTGGGTCATACCAGTATACTTGTCAATGTAGGTGGAGATAATGTCCTTTGCTATTCTAAGGTCAAGGTGACTTCCAGTTGAGTCGACTCGGCTCTCTGCTTGGCTTTTTGGTCGGCTCTTTTATTGCCGGTAACCCCTACATGACTTGGGACCCACTGTCAGGCCGCAGTCCAGCCATATGAGATGAACTCCGCAGTTTTAGTTTGGCCCTGAATTGTATTAAGACAGTCAGTAGGTGTATCACTGCTTGAAGCTAAAATTGCAGCTTGGGAGTCTATGAAGAAAACAACTTTCGCTGGAGCTAGGCCAGCAGATAGTAATTGTGTTGTAGCTTCACAGACAGCCAAGACCTCGCCATAGTAGTTGGTGGTGTTCTTTCGCACGGCCAATGAGCCCTCAAACGGCCGACAGAACCATTCCGCGCCGACTCTGAATATGGAAACATGTACATTACTCTCCCAATAATATATATATATATATATATATATATATATATATATATATATATATATATATATATATATATATATACTGCTCAAAACAATTAAAGGGTATTGTAAGTTTTATATAAAATAAAGATATAAGCGAATTTTTTTTTTGCCGAAAATGGAAGAAGAGAATCACAAATGCAAATTTTTCTGATTTTCAAACTGTGGAGTATGCTAATTTTGAGTTCGACGTCAAAAACGTCGCTTCAGCGGCAGCGAATGAAATGTGACTTTCAACTGAAATGAAGACAAGGATGATCGGCATTCAGTGACTGCTTTGTTTCGATGAGTACGATGTCTCAGCGAAGTCATTTAACTGATTCAGAAGCTTGGAGAGTTGTTGGCAGGTTAGAAGGGGGCCAAACTCAAGCCGAAGTAGCACAAGCCATTGGAGTGTCACAAAGTGTGATTTCCAGGATCTGGAACCGTTTTTTGTACACTGGAAGTGCAGGCCGAAGACCAGGACAAGGTCGTAGATGGGCAACAACGCCCAATGAAGATCGTTATTTAGTGTTAACGGGTCGGAGACACCGAAATATGAACGCTACTCTTCTCCAACAACACCTTCGCTCGGCTACTGGCACCACGGTTTCAACTCAGACTGTCCGAAACCGGCTCCATGGTGTAGGTCTGTATGCTCACCGACCGATGGTATGTGTTAGACTAGCATCAAGGCATCGTCGCGACCGCAGGGAGTGGGCAACAGAGCATGTGAACTGGAGGAGAAATGAATGGAGCAATGTTCTTTTTTCTGACGAGTCCCGTTTTTCTGTTCATCCGGATAATAGGCGTATTTTTATCTGGAGGGCCGTGGCAGTAGGAATAATCCTGCGTTCGTCCACGAAAGTGTCAGATTTGGCGGTGGGTGAGTGTTGGTGTAGGGTGGCATCTCCATTGACGGGCACACAGACCTCTACATCATTTGAGATGGACCTCTGACTGCTCGCCGATATAGGGATGAGATCCTCAGACCTATTGTAGTCCCTTACGCTGCAGCAATTCAAGATGACTTCATTTTAATGGACGATAACTGCAGGCCACCTCGTGCTAACCTGGTGGAGGATTTCCTTTTCGAGGAAGGAATCGTACGAATGGAATGACCAGCGTGTTTTACAGACATGGATCCAATAGAGAACGTTTGGGACGCTCTAGGAAGACGAGTTGCTGGCCGCCAACCCCCCAAACTCTCCAAGAACTGGAAAGAGCTCTTCTGGAAGAGTGGGACAGAATCCCCCAACTCGTGATTAATAGCCACATTGACTCCATGCCTTAGAGGTGCTCAACGTTGCTGGCCGTCCGTGGAAACCATACTCCCTACTGAAAATGATTTTCTTTGAAGAAAACTTCTTTTCTTATTTTTTTTTTCTCATATGCACAAATTGTGTTTTTTTCCTTTTGTCACAAATGCGCAATAAAATGCATTTTTTCTGCCAAACATGTGTAATTTATTCTCATATAACCTACTACGTCTGTCGACCATGTATCAATCAGTCGAACATGCATAAAAAGTTTCCCAGCCACAAGATCCACCTAAAACCGCAATATCCTTTAATTATTTTGAGCAGTATATATATATATATATATATATATATATATATATATATATATATATATATATATATATATAACGGGTCTCAACAAAAGAAACGTGGCCGCGGTAGCCGAGTGGTATAGGTATCGGACCGTGGCTTGCTTTGTCACGGGTTCGAGCCCAGTACCACTAAAGACCCGCCGTGTAGGGCAGCGATGCACGTTAAATCTGTCGAGAGCTGAAACGTCCTCCCGTTGGTGTGGTGCGGTAGTTAGGAGAGGGGGTGCCAGCTCAGGTGTCGTCCACGTCACTTGATCATGGTTCAAAATTACGTGGTCCGTCGCCAAAGGCCCTCGTGTAGCTGAACAGTGCGACGTTAATATTCAATCAATCAATCAATCAATCAACAAAAGAAACAAGCTTACTAAATTCGTAGACTTTCGATGTCTAATAGTTCAAAAGTGGTATATTTATCCATAGCTCCCCTCTAAACCCCCTTAGAAGTCAATTTTTGCAAAACCCGTTCTTAACGAATCTTTACTCCATGGAAGATACATGCCTGCCAAATTTCGAGTCCATAGGTCTAATAATTCGAAAACGGGAATATATGTTTATCTGTAACGCCCCTTAAGCCCTCGTAACCTCTTTTGGAGGATCAGTTTGGGCAAAACCCATTTTGTGTGTGTAGTGGATGTCTACTCCATAAAGGGAACATGCCTGAAATTTCAAGTATGTAGGTCTAATAGCTCCTGAGGTATTATGAGGAGTGTGTAGCTTTTCTCTTATATATGTATACATTAATATTCTCTTATGAAATATTTTAAAATAAAAAATACTTGATTTATTTTATGATCTGATGGTAAATGAAACTGAGATAAAAAAAGAAATCATTGAATTACCATACAAGCTAAGTTAAACATCAATTTTTAAGCATAATTATGAGTTGTATCTGCAGTTCTTTTTTCATTATAAATTCTATATGTACACTCATGTCCATAAATTAAGGATAATAAAGTTCAGGCAAAGAAAGAGACAGAAGCAAAACAAAAATTTGACTTATTTGTAAAGTCTATTTATTAAATAAAAGGTAAAAAGCAAAAAAGATGCTATATCTTTGTCATAATTAATAAAAATTGCGATTTTTACTCCCTGGAGCAAATTTCAAAAAAGAACCTATTTACAAAAAACAGTATAACATGGTTAGTATGATGGAAAATACGGAGTATATCTCCCGGGCGATGCAATACAGGTCTTACAACGCCTAGGCATGCTGAGTATCAAATTATCAATCTGATATTGGCGAATATTACACCACTCATCAAGCAATGCACTCCGAAGTTCCGGTAGACAGGTAGGAGGGGGTTGACGGGCTGTAATTCGTATGCCAAGCATATCCCCCACATCCTCTATTAGATTCAAGTCCGGTGAGTATGCTGGCCAATCCATACGGGTGATATCCTCCGATTGAAGGCATTCGTCTACAATGTTTGCACGGTGAGGACGGGCGTTGTCATCCATAAACAGAAATTCAGCACCCATGGCGCCCCGAAACAAACGTACATGTTGTTCCAGAATGACATCCCGATAGATGAGGCCTGTCATCATTACACTCTGAACATGCAGGTCAGTTCTGGAACCAAGAATAATTCCTCCCCAAACGCGAGCTATCCTACACCACCGTAACTGTGTCGTTCAATGGTGTTCTCTTGGTGGTAACGGGTACCTGGCGCTCTCCATATTAAAGTCCGGCGAGACTCAGGCTGCAAACTAAACCTGGACTCGTCGGAAAACATCACACAAGACCACAGTTGGGGTGTCCACAATGCATGCTTTCTACTCCAGGTTAATCGCAGGCGACAGTGAGTTGCGGTAAGTGGAACACATCTGACAGGCCTACGAGCATATAGGCCAATGTGCCCTAAGCGTCTGTACACGGTCTGCCTTGAAACTGTCGTACCCGTAGCTGAAGAGAGTTGACGAGACAGGCCTGATGCTGTACTCCGTCTGTTTCTTTTAGCAGTAACTGCTAAATACCAGTCCTCATTCGGCGTTGTAACTCGGGGGCGACCTGTGCTGTAACATCTACTCACATTACCATCATCTTGGAATCGTTGCCAAAGCCTGGAGATGACACTCTGGGCGATTCCAAGTTCCTCGGATACTTCCAGCTGGGTACGTCCATATTCCAGCCGTACAATAATTCTACCACGTAAAAAATCATCCAAATTCTTCTTTTGTGCCATAACTATGCGGTTATTGCACTGAAAGGCTTTTAAAGCACTTGTGAACAATTTTACTTCTTTGCCACCATTCCTTATATACCCCTCTCTTACACTCTTGTCATTGTGACGTACTCTCCGCGCCATCTGGTGGTTTCCTGTAATTTTCATATTCTTCTTAAGATGTGTGTAATAATTCTACAGGTGAAATTTTTATTTTAATGTTCAATTTCTACGTGATTCTGAATTATCCTTAATTTATGGACATGAGTGTATTTTGAAGGTACTATGTAAGATTTTTCTGAAAACGTTTAGTATAAATAGTTGTAGATGTATGAAAATTTTCAATTATTGCTTCCATAGTTATTTTAAATTTAAATCCCTTAATTTTTTTTTAATAAAAGGAATTCCAGTTTTTTAATTTTTCTTTTGTATATAGCATTGAAATGTGTGTGTGTGTTGTTTCAATTCATAGTAATCAAGAATTTTTGATGAAAAATCTCGTCTTGAATTTGTGGAAGTTTGTTTTTGTTTTTTTACGCTGAATAATAATCGAGAGAATTATAAGATTATATTATTTATATTTTTGCTAATTATGTGGTTCTAAAATAAAAATCTACATTTTTTTTAAAGCAAAAAATTACCCTACAATCTGTATTAAATAAATTATGATACTTTATTAGTAATCTTGTTAATCAATAGATTGAAAAATGTATGTATATAATGCAGACTATTCACAGCAAATTTAAACATATTCAGTAAGCAGTACATATGCTATCAGAACACATATAAAATAGTTACTGAGTATTTTTAATACGGGAATCAATTTTTTGTGTTTCAGAAAAAGTTTCTCTTAATTTAGGTAAATGCAACATTCCTCCCCGTCCTTTTTCTGACGATGAAGAAGCGCAAAGAGTACAAAATGCATATAATCAATGATCACACATGTTTACTATTACTATGACCTCTTGCCTTCTATCTGAAAGGGGAAAGAATCTCAAGTTAATAAACTTTTGAGATTTGTAATGAAAAAAGTCTTGGCTAGCAGTTTTCCCATCATAAAGATCATCAAAGATTTTTCGGTAAAAGTGTTCATCAACATTCTAAACAGGAGATATTCAGTAGGTACCAAGTCAGAAGAATAGGGAAAGTGTAGAGGCCAGTACCTCTCACCCAAATTCCACGATGTTTAAACGAGTAATGATAGCTGAATGGTACTTCGCATTATCTTAATGTTGAATAACACAATGTTCATATGCTTTTATTATTACAAACAGGCCTTTAAAAGTAAATAGTTATCGTTTCATAATTTTAGCTCTCTCAGCGTGTCAAAAGAATCATTTAATGAATGAAGATTATGTTGCTAAATGAATTCCCTTGGGTTTGACGGAGGAAAATGATACCCAAAAACTATTACATATTTTTACCTGTGAATTATTTTCCGAAGAAAATCTGAAACCATTCGAGCTGCTGAGTATTTTAATGACATGATTTGAAACCTATAAAACAAACAGTTAATAATTTGAAGTCTAATAGGATCACTGTATTAATATAACAGTGGTAGTACATTTATCTCTGAAGCAGTCCAGAAACTTTTGCTTGATACTTCGTACAAAGTACTATATGCTATCGAAATTTATGAGACAATGTTAAGTTACAGAAGTCAAAAAAGAAAATCAACAGATTATTTTGTTTAAAGTCATAATTCCTTTCCGCACTCTTAAAATGAGCCAAGAGATTTTATAGCACTTAAAAGAGACATCAATGCAAAAAACAGGGTTCTTGAAACATGCGCTCGAGATTTATTAAATAAAGTATTAGTGCAAAAAGTCATTGATAGATGTCGCTGCATGTGCATTATAACATGTTTTGGGGCAGTACACTACAGATCATATGTTTTTGCTGTTGGGGAGACCGAAAGATTATGATAATGATCATGTCCAAGTTCTCAGACTCATTTCCTCAATGTCATTGAAGAACCTCAGTCTCTACAACCAAAGCTTAATACATATTATGCACTCTTGATTTGAGAAATAAAAAATATAATGTGACATATCATTGCTGGGTAGAGTTTAAACACTTGCAGCCTGGTCGTGACGTAAATGAACCGAGCTCTTTGTAACTCTACAGCTCTTCCTAACGAATATTTCTTAAACTACTCTTTATTGAATAAATTTTGAGTGAAGTGGACATAATCTCAAATACCTGTGACTTAAATTTCACACCATTATGACCCGTAGAACACTCTGCATATTATAATTTATGTACTGCACACACAGTGGTATAACGTGCACACCCGCTTCACGAGGGGGAGGGAGAGGCTGGATACTAGGGGCCCCAAACCCTAATGTTATGATTTTGCATTTCTTTGAAAGATCCGGCTTGGGGCCCAAAACCTGACTTTGCAGGGGAAGGGGGGGCCTAACATTTTCTGTTATGCCACTGTGCACACACACACTCGATGTGTCTAAAAAGCAAGCTGTTACGGCTGTTTTAGTTTTGTTACAAAAACTGCAGGATTTCGATGTGGATTCGTATAATATGTATAATATATATAAATTTACTAGATTCTAATATTGTGAAATTTTCTTATTGTTTTTTACAAATTAATTTTATGAATATTAAAATACTTCTTAAATGTTAATCAATTTTACTTTGATAAACTGTCAAGTACTTTTTCATGAAAAGTTTGATGCCTTAATCATATTATTTATTAGTTTTGGTTCTAAACACTTTAGAATAGTGCGAGAGTATATAAGATTTATATATAATATATATTTTTATCATTATCTGAAAACGAATAATATGTGCGCAGCATTTTAGATCAGAAATTTACGATAGAGTAAGTTAAGTAGAGGAATGTGAAATTTATATTTTGCTTAGGATTATTATTTTTAGATCAAAATATTGAAGAGTGATAATTTCGATAAAATGTTCTACTTGCAATGACTAAAAAGAGAGGGCAGCACGAGTCCTAACACGCTTGCATTAATATTTATTCTGCCACGTATATTAATAATATTAATTCTTGAGAAATTTTTGACGCTATTCAAAATATGAGTTCAATTTTTTAAATTTGTTTTTTTTTCATTCTTTTGCTTTGTTAAAGTCAGGTTGCATAGCAGCTCTCTTTTTTTCCGAAGAAATGTAATTTAAAAAAATAAAGTAATCACTTCTTATGAAATCTTTTTTTTTTTAAATTTCATCGCTATTCAAGTAAAAAAGAAGAAACAGTAGAAGCATTGTGTGAACGAATATGCCCTTCGCGTAACAAAGTCGTAGCTTCTTTTTCTTCAGCTTTTTTTTTTTTGTACTTGTAACATTAAACATTTAATTAGAACGTAGACGATATCGCATCAGTTACTTCTAACAAATTAGCTCTAAATTAACTATAACAAGTGATATTTTTTTTAAAACTGAAAAGATCACGTGTGATGCTCGTTATTTCTCTTATTTTCAATTATTCCGAGGAGAAAAATATAAATTAAGGGAAAATATATAAAGATTCGAAAGATAGTGAAATATTAGTTTTAATATTTCTAAAAAACATGCTGAAGATTTCTTCACGAAGGAGTTTTATATTTCTATGTATTGCTTTTTGTTTTCTTTCGATGATAAAAAAAATTCTTATGAAAGTCATTTCTTTACTTTTTTCAGGAGTTGTATATGTATGGATGTCTAGTAGAGTTTCCGAGATTTTGCCATTTTTTCCCTTCTCAGAAATTTACGCGAAATTCCGGGTTCGTAATAGTCATTCCTGGAATACCTGGGAATACATCAAAATTTCGAAAAATTTAAGAACACCTTATTTTTTTAATTGACATCATAAAAATTACGTAAAATAAGGATACATATGAATTCCAAAATTTATACTCAATTATACACTCAGTTAAAAATGAAAAATATATCAAATATGTCAAATATTAATTTTTAAAGTGTGATTTGCGTAAACATAAGTAATTTGGGCTTTCATCACTCAGCCTAGTTCTAAGTTTTGTTATGAATAACCGCGCACAGCAGAAATTCCTCTCTCAAGTTCAGCTGATGTCTGAGGAATTGTTTTCAAACATTCACCCAGCTTCATGTTTGAAGATCGATTTTCAATTATTTTTGAATCAATCCTGAATCAGTTATTTTTCTAATGCTGGTACTAAGAGATAAAAATATTAACACACACACACACACACTAAAATTTATTTGCTGCTGGAGTAATGATCCCGCAAGTTAAAAATATTAATTCTTGTATTTAAGAGGTTTTATTTGTGCAACTGATTTCTTGTTTATTAAATTGTTCTATATTTTTGTTACATAAAATTAACTAAATACTAATGTAAGAATCTCATACAAGAAAGTTTGGTTAAAAAAAATAAGCAGTTTCGAGATTTTTAAAAAATTGTCTTCTCACAAACAGTTAGTGGGTTCATACCTTTCTTTAACTCTGATTCAATTAAACAGTTTGTACAGTAGACACAAGTATTGGAATTTTTTCAAAAATAGATTAAAAAAATAACAGTTTTAAGTACAAGCACTCTTACGTTATCATTGTAAATCCAAATATCTGAATTTCATCAAAATACTCGTGCTGGTAGACTATGAAATAATGTTCCTTTAAAGATTAAATACTTTTAGATATAAAGAATCGATGTTCGACAGACAGAGAGGAACTGAATATATTTCATATATTTTCTCTTTCCTACGACAAGCAACAAAAGTTCTCCCCAATCCTTCGTGGGCGTAACTGTTTGTCTTATAACCCCATTGTTGAGGGCTCAAACAGATATTTCTCCTTTCAAGAAATTCCGGGTGAATGATCTAAAAATTGCAACTGTGAGGTCAGCTAAAATTTATATCGGAGGTCGAAATCCACAGTAAAGTCAAAACTAGCTACTTCAGATTATTTCAGCCTCGTGTCGTTCCCGGGAATGAAGTACACTGGCCTCAAAAAGTTAAGGTACAACATGTTTTTCAAAGCTCACCATAAAAAAAAATGGCAGTAATAATAAAATGCATAGTTTACATGAATGATAATAACGAACTTTAAAAACATTAATGCAAAAACGATTGCTACAACTTTTATTTTACAGAAAAGAACGTATATTTATGAGTGAGAGAAAAATATGCAAATATCAAGCTTTCGTACTTTTTGTGTGTAAGTTGTGTTGATTTTCAACAGTTGTTGGCAGTTTCGGTGACAATAGTCAATAGAGTTTAGAAAATGTCTCAGAGACGTCGTTTACCCAATTCGTTAAGGTGGCGGGCAGTTGGATGGATGGAAATGGGATTGTCGCAGGCTGATGCTGCTAGACGTCTCAATGTGTCTCGTAGTGTTGTTCAGCGACTTTGGGATCAATACCAATCCGAAGATTCTGTGTCCAGAAGACCACGAGCTACAACACCTGCAGAAGACCGTTTTCTAGCTCTTTCGGCACGAAGAAGAAGAACCACTACTGTGCCGCAGCTCGTTGCAGACCACTTTCAAGCATCAGGAAGAAGAATCTCCGCTACTACGGTGCGAAATCATTTCACAATGCAGGTCTGTATGCAAGAAGACCAGTTGTGTGCGTTCCCCTCAACGGACGACAGCGAAGGAACCGCTTATGCTGGGCAAGAGAACATGTTTCTTGGACGAAGCAACAATGGGCTTCTGTGCTGTTCACAGACGAGTCCAGATTTACAATGGAGAGTGATTCAGGGCGTCTACTGATCTGGAGGGAACAGCGCACTAGATACCATCAATCCAACACTGTTGAAAGACACAGTTATAGAGGTGGTGGAATCCTGGTTTGGGCAGGGATCTCGCTCGGTGGCCACACTGACCTGCATGTGTTCCATGGAGGAACCGTAACTGGTCTTAGATATCGGGATGAGATCCCTGATCCATATGTCCGCCCATATGCTGCTGCTATTGGTAACGACTTCATTCTGATGGATGATAATGCACGACCTCACCGAGCTCGGATTGTTGAGGAGTATCTGGAGGATCACGGTTTGGAACGAATGGAATGGCCAGCTCGATCTCCAGACCTGAATTTGATAGAACATCTTTGGGACTATCTTGGCAGAGAGGTTGCTGCATTAAATCCTCCTCCAAGGTCGTTACATGAGCTGAAACAAGGCTTACTCTGTGTCTGGTCTTCGCTTCCTATTCCGGTGTCCGACAACTTAATAAACTGCATGGGAAATCGATGCCGCCAATGCATTCAAGTTAGGGGTGGACACATTCCTTATTAGAACCCATTTTTGTATTGTTTTTATGCCATTTTACCACATAACACTGCAATGTGCTGTTTTCTCCAAGAATGGACTTTTCCGCAGAGATTGCTTTTTTTTTTTTTTGTTATAAATCGTTTTTGCAATACACTTATACAAATTTCTATGACGCATTCAATAAAAAACTATTTAATGCACATATCCTCCAAATTTTTTGTTTCTACATTCATTCATTTGCAAATTAGATACAAAAACCCGGTTGTACCTTAACTTTTTGAGGCCAGTGTATAATTCCCCCGGGGATACAAAAATTACGGAAATCTTATAATTTACCGGGAATTCGGGATCTCGGGTTCCCAGGAAAGAAACCCTAATGTCTAGTCCAAGGTTGAAGACACTTTCAGCATTGAAGATTACTTTAAAATTAATTATTTTATTTTTAAGTAATCTATTCCCGGACTAACTCAAGTTCAATAAAGACTTTATATTTAAAACATATTGTCGAAGTTACTGCTGAGCTCATCTTTTTTTTATGAGGGGGAAGGTGAAACTGAGACAAATTTTTTACCAGATTTTAACAAAAATACTATAATTAATACAAAAACATCATACTTTCTTAGATAATTTTTTAGACTAATATTTTTTTAAAGAAAAGGAGATGAGGAAATCGAAACCATTTGCTGACTGTGAATTTATTTTGCAGCACACGGAAAACATATGACAGGTATATATTGTCCTGATAAAAAATAAATAGCTTTCTAAAAATCAGTCGACCTTCCTAAAATAAAACTCGTCAAAGGTTTTATGCTATCGCTAGATGATCTGTAGAAAGTGAATTGCATATAATAAGATGTCTGAAACTCAAATAAATAAATAAATACGCATTTTATTCTACAAGAATTGAAAGGGCATCGATATAATTACATGCTCTATCCAGATATTGGAAAATTTAAGTATCTTTGGAAGATTTTATGAAATACTTTTACGTTCATACCAAAATATATATATATATATATATATATATACAATGGTGTGCAAAAATTAAGGACGAGACGGTTTTTTCAATATAACTTTGTACAAAAGCTTTCCAAATCAACACATTTAATACCGTAAGATCCCCAATACATAAGGACATGTGTAATATGTAAGCAATACTTACTAAAAGAGAAATCAGAGGGACAAAAAGAAGCCTGATTGAAAAAGTAGCATGGAGCGCAATGCGACTGAATGCCGAAACATCCCTGTGATGGGTGTCCAGCAAGAAACATCCGGTCTTTAGTAGGGGATATGATCTCCCTGACTGCTAGGCAGGTTTCACAGCGTCTGCCCATGCTGAGAATGAGGGTGTCAATGACTTGTTGAGGCATTGCTGCCCATTCGTCTTGCAGCGCCAATCGAAGCTCCCGAATCGTTACTGGTGGTAAGGTACGAGCTGCCAAGCGTCTGTCTAGAAAATCCCATACATGCTCGATGGTATTGAGATCCGGAGATCGTGCCGGCCAATCCATACGTTCAATATCCTCACTCTCTAAGAGCTGTTCGGCAGCTACTGTGCGATGACATGGTGCATTGTCGTTCATGAAAAGGAACTGCAGACCCATAGCGCCTCTAAAAAGACGCACATATGGAAGAAGAATCTCGTTACAATAACGGGTCCCGTTGACTGAACCTGCGTCGAAGATGTGAAGGTCTGTACGACTACCAAGCATGATGCCTCCCCAAACGAGAACACCGCGACCTCCTTACCTGTCCCTTTCAATGATGTTCGAGGGATGATTGCGGCTTCCCCGCTCTCTCCAGATGAGTATGCGATGAGAATCGCTACTCAAACTGAATCTGCTCTCATCTGTAAAGAGTACTCGTCCCCTTTCATTGTCTCTCGAATTCCGGTGTTCCCGGCACCACAGAGAACGCCTTCTCCGATGGGCAGGCGTTAAAGCTACACACCGTACAGGGCATCGTGCAAACAGACCACCACCGTGCAGTCTTCTGGCCACGGTAAAACGCGATATCGGTCGTCCAGTCACCTGTGTCGTGTGTCTAGCGATTTCCCCCGCTGTCTGCCGCCTGTTTCTTCTGGCCTGTAAGACAATGTACCGGTCATCTGCGGGTGTGGTTCCTCGTGGGCGACCACTACTGAACCCCCGGATAGCTGTTCCTGTAGTTTGAAATTGTCTCCAAAGTCGTGAAACGATGCTGTGAGCAATCCCGAACTCTGCAGCCACACTTGTCACGCTGCGGCCTTCCTCCAACTTCCCAATGATTCGACCTCGGGTAAAAGCATCCAGATGTCGTCTAACAGATTGATTATTCGCCATTTCTTGCTGAGGCAGCAACTCGGTGTGATTTTAACTGCTATACGGCGTGCAATCTCTTTGCCAGAAATATTGATCTTACACCGACAACATGCTTTATACTACTCAGACACTCCCCCATTACGTCTACCTGCATATCTGCGCATGTGCTACCGTACATCACCTTACTTAATCTCCTGATTGGTCTTTCTGTCCGCTCTGCCTCATCGTTCAGCTGATATGCTAATTTTTCGACTTCGTCCTTAATGTTTGCACACCAGTGTATATATACTAGCTGGTATACCCGTTCTTCACACGGGTGAAATGAAAAATTAAACAACACAGATTGAAGGATAAAGAAGTTTTTAATGAGTTAATTTTACGTAAATTGCAAATTAAACAAAAAAAAGCTTTTGGCGTAACTCAGGTAACAAAAAAAAAAAGAGAGAAATAAAACATCTTTGTTAAATTTTAAGTATGTAGGTCTAATAGCTGATAAAAAGGATTTTTTTTATTTATAACTCCCCGTAACACTCTTGAGGGTTGATTTTTGAAAATACCTTCCTAAGCTGATCTCTGCTCAGCAAAAGTAACACATTGTTAAAAGTTTTGTGTAATGAACGCTTAAAATAGTGTAAATAATTTTTATCTGAAAGTATAATACATTAATATTACTTTCTGTAGTACTTATTTTATGTTAAAATTGTAATATTCGCAAGCAACGCCGTTTCTTAAATTATAATGACGATCCAATGAAAAACATAGCGAAATGTTAACGATAGAGTCAAGTTGGCAAATGCCTAGCTACTTTCATAACTCGAGCTTTATTAGAGCTTTGTAAGACCCACCCTGTAGGGGAGCGATGCACGTTAACTCTTTATCCACCGCATAATGATTTACTGCAGTTTTTTTCATACAATAATTTTTTTGATCACTACATTGAAAATTAAGGGATATACAGTACAGTCCCGCTAATCCGAACACGGCTAATCCGAACATCCGGTTAATCCGAACGGCTCCGCGGAAATTTTTTTATAATTTTAAGGACGAAAAAAAAAATCGGTGAATATTTCAATATAAAACAGTATAAACCTTAATTCAAAACAGTTCTTTATTTAATATTCACACACTGTACATCAAGTTATGGTACAAATTTTAAAATGGAATAAACTACAGAACAGAACACTAATGTTTAGTATGAAAAATTGTACAACGTAACCCGTACTCCCAGTTCAAATAGTGATTTCGCTGTTACTCCGGCTAATCCGAACAATCACGTAATCCGAACAGGGGTCGGTCCGATATTGTTCGGATTATCGGGACTGTACTGTACATAAACAAAATACTCCACTTTGAGAAATTTAATCCGTTAGAGCTAATAAATTAAATAAAGATATTCCACTGTAAAATTAATTATATATACCGTTCACTTAAAATAAGTAGTCAAATCATTTTCTAATGTCTTCATTAACATACAAAAACATAAGACACTTAAATTTTGACAAACTATTTTTTCCGCTAAAATACTCATCATGGAACCCGTACTGCCATATATCTTGGAAGAGTGGATTTCAAAGAATATTCCTGCTAATTATTGGTAGAATATTCCTTCTAAGTTGGTGTGGTGTGGTAGTTAGGAGAAAGAGGTGCCAGCTCAGATGTCGTCCACGTTACTTGACTATGGTTCAAAATTACGTGATCCGTTGCCAAAAGCCCTCGTGTAGCTGAACAGTGCAACATTAATATTCACTCACTCTCACACTCCAAGAAATACAGAACAATAGTTATTGCGTTTTTAAGTGTAAAAATAATTATATCTGCCTATACAATTAAAATTATAGCGTTATAATTAACTACTAATCACAAACAAATTTTGTCCAAATGATGCAGTGTGAAAGAGAAAGCTTATTTACTTTAAGTATCAGAACTGATAAAAGCATTTATTTGGAAAAAAGATCAATTTCTTACTACCAAATGTGCATAATAAGATGTTAAAAAAAACATTAAAATAAAGAGAGATTTATAACAACCTCTCCCTTCAAAACTTAGTTTGATTCTGAAATAAAAAAATAGGCATTATATCAGAGGAATTAATTAGAGGCGAGCACCTTGCGTAGCCAAAACAAAAAAGGTTTTTCACAAACAAAAGATAGATATATGCAGACGTGTTTTTTTTTTTTTTTTTTTGCAGCGCATGCCAGAATTGCAAGCAGAAGGCAGAATTTTTCCTACTTACTTGACAAATATCGTTATATTTTTGACACTTTTCGCAAATCTTTATAAATTATAGTCTATGCTATAAATTATAGCCTATGTGCTATTCTGATGTATAAGCTATATATTACTGTTAAGTTTCATTAAAATCCATTCAGTAGTTTTTGCGTGAAAGAGACTAACAAAGATTTTCACGCAAACTTATATATATATATATATATATATATATATATATATGATCTCTTTATATTAAAATATAAAACCTAAAACTATATATCAAAAAATATTTAGTATTCTACTCTCTCTTTCAGTTAAAACTAATTTAAAGAGAAAAATATAATGGAAATAACTAATAAAAATGATTATCAGAGATTAACGTTCATAATTACAGTAGTTCGAGTAAAAAAACAATGAGAGAGAAAAATTTAAAAAAAAAAGTTTTTACATTGTATGATTTATACCCTTGTTACCATTTTTATACTCATAAAAGTGGTAGGGGTATATTTAAAATATACATAAATGTACTAATAAAGGCCTTTTTTGACAATAGATTGTTGGAAAATTCTATTAAAACTAACAGCTTCAATTTTTAATGCAGAACCATTAAAATTGCGTTCGCACACATAATCTTCGAGTGTTTTAGATTCAATACTTTTAGATATATCTTAAATCTTTCCACTTGTCTAGCAATATGATGGCATTTTTTTCAATGAACATCACCTTACCTGTGTCATTTGACAAATCAGCGACACACCCATTCAAAGAGGTATAACCTCTGCGCTACTATCAACTGAAATACCACATTTAGCTTGCCACGGTGCTGCACTGTTGAGGTCGCTGTTAAAGCCAGATCACGTCAGTAAAAGGCTGCGTTAGGACGACATTGACATGCTCGTTGAAAGGAACCTTGATAGGTCACTGTGAGTGGGAGTCCAAGCGAATCTGGAACTCATTCGGGGAGAGAGTTCATTGGAGTGAGTTGGGACGTCGTAGAGTGTTGAAGCGTCTAGAAGCATCGTAGAGTATTTAATCATGTAAAAGTATCTCTCTAGCGTCTGTGAAGCCCCTTAGTTTCCCCTTTTCATGTCTCTTAAAAATAGAATTCATCACGCCCTTCCAAGCCTCACGTGAGTCAGAATCACTTCTGTTTGGACATTGCCAAGATTACTATTGGGCTATTAATCCTTGTCACTCCTCATGCGGTGGACTTTGAAACCAGAGATTGGCGTGGGAACTGCACCGGTCACCTCTCTGTCGGCTGGATAAAGGGAGGTCAAAGGTTGACTTGCCTTACGTCGCAGTGTCCGGTCTTGGATACTTACTCACATGAAACTACATGACCGTTGAGACATCATTACCCTAACAGGAAATCGGTCCTTTGGTGGAGATCATAGCAAGCATTTTATTTTTAAAAGAAATCACGATGGGGATGGTCCACTCATTTCTTAAATCACTGACGTAAGTTTGTTTTCATGATTAATGTGTATGCATTTTTACTGAACTTGTGGATAGCTTGTAAATGTGCAGATGTAGCAAATAATTTAAACGCAGCAAAGGAAAAAAAACTTAACAATTTGTCGTATTTTAAAAACAAATCTTGATTTTATCTCAGGACAGTGTGAAGTTTTTTTTAGCTGGAAAGACGGCCATGGTAGCCAAGTGGTTATGGTCACAAACTCGTAGCCGGCGTTGTTGTGTCACTGGTTCGAAACCTACTGAAGACCCACTGTGTAGAGAGGCTAAATCTTTCTAGGCTCAAAGTCCTGAAATTGGAAAGGTGTGGAAGTTTGCAGAGTAGGGTACTAGCTCAGGTGTCATCCTCGTTACTTTACCGTAATCCAGACATAGGAGCTTCATCAACAATAGACCTAGTATAACTTCAAAGGGAAACGTTACACTATCAATCTGTTAATCTTATTTCGAAACTCCTTTCAAAACTAAACGTATGGACTACATCTTACTTTCATTTACTTATACCGGCTATCTTGATTCTGATTCTGTTCGGATTATACATATAATAAATTTATGATGCGACCATAATTGATAAATTATAGCAAAATCGTGTGTGCGTGTGAGATGTCGTAAGATGATTAACTAAAGATTGGAATTAAGGCTCATTATACTGATTAACACATGAATTTAACTTTCTTATTTCGTTTTAGAAAATTTGCAAAATCATTTCTAACTAAAACTAAAAAAACTACACTTAAGGTACCAAATATTATTCAACACTGTAGACAGTGGCGTAACGGAAAACATTAGCTCTCCCCTGCAAAGATAGGCCCCAAGTCGGATTTTACAAAAGATTGCAAAATCATACATACTTGGCGTCCGTCAGGTTTTGGGCCTCCAAGAACCCTGCCCTGCGATGCAGGGGTGTACGGTACGCCACTGTAGATGCATTTATTATTTCCTGGTCACTTAATAATGATTTCTAAAAACGGGGGAAAAACTCCTTGTTTATAGTAGAATAGTAAGAGAAAAGAATTCATTTCATAAAAAATTCGGCAGTATCTCTCAAAATGCCTGTAAATATTAACAATTTAAACAACTTGAATCGTATATAATAAAAAAAGCAGGAAATTCTCGTTTCAATATTTAACATGGGATTCGATAATTTTAAGTTAGTCCATAATCAATTTTGAAAACTAGATAAAAAGTGTTGAATAGACTCATTTTGCATCTTAAAATGTAGAGTGAACTCAATTGGTCAAGTAATAGAAATAAAAATTAACAATGCGAAATATTACTTCTCGTGTCATTCTTAGAAAAATCAACATACAGAGAGAATCCGCATAGAAAGGTCATTTTTTTGTGCGCAATGTAGCTTATATAGTGGGTATAAAATTCGATCAATTTATGGAAGTAATCAATTCTGGGAGTTATATTGGGTAATGAAAATTATGGTGATATGCAATTTAGCGACGATTCAGAACTTTTGAGAAATTTCGTGAAGATTTGCAGTTCAGATAAAAAACTTGAAAAAATGAATTTTAGCGAACCCCTTCATTAACAGTTTAATATTGTTTTAGTGAAACTTAGATTAAGAATTTTCCCATTTCTTTTTATCTGTAATTTACGTATAAATACATTCATTGCTATAATATTTTGCGCACCCATAAATAGCATTCAGGATTCGCAACAAGACTTGGCATGAAAATATGTACCAAGGCACATATGCCAATGATTGGATATGTAGAGTTATTGCGCATTGCAAAACGACGCCAGGAGATGTTTGCTGAGCTTTATTCTCTTTGAAATGTTAGAAAAAGGTATGCAGGTATTTAATCTGCTGAGAGAGAGAGAGAGAGAATAGGGACACTTTTTCACTAAGAATGCCGTTACGCCGCCATCGAAGACAAGGCGATCAGATGTCAGAGTTAAGGACTGGACGAATCATCTGTCAAGGGTACTCAACCTTTTTTTTCAGCAGGGCCGCATACATATGTCAGCCATACAACGCGGGCCGCATAAATATGCTAGCTATTTCACGCGGGCCGCAACTTGAGGTTAAACTGGGGGGGGAATGCTTTAAGATCAAGATAACATTGGAAATTTAAAATGTGGAAAATGGATCAAAATATTACAACTCTCGTTCTGCTTCTTTTAATTATTATTTTTAAATTTTTTTCTTTATTTTTGTCACTAGCGCTAAATTAAAAAAAATTCAGAAACGCTCCTTCACAATTTTCGCATCAGTAAGCGGTTTCATATGGTTGTCAATAATAAAACAAACTTTATAGGATGTCTCTGTTCCTGCTGTGACATTACGACTGTCACAACACTTTGTTGCTGTTGTAAAGAGTATTCAATAAAGCCTATTTACATCTCTTGAAAGGGATCTTGGTGGGAAAGTGTCATTGAATGATTCCTGTCTACTGGCATTTTTAAATGCCGCACTTTCATGGCAAATCAAACAAGTACTGATCCATGTTTGTTTTTCACTACAAAACAGTTAACCTCCAAAACGCGTTCGAATATTTTTCGCTTGCAAAGTATGAAGGGTTGTTAAAAATTAGTTCCACCCATAATATTGACGCTACTCTACTCTTGTCTGTTACCACTAACCGTAACCGTTATAAATAGAAAAAAGAATATCAATTCGTAGCCGTACGACTTCGACCGCAAAAAAGCAAAATCTATATATTTGCTTTCTTCTTAAAGAATTTCTCACCAAATTTTTAATACATTGTTCTTAAATAACTGAATTTTTCAGAGCAATGGGTCATGACCGGGCCACTTAAATAGGTTCGGTGGGCTGCACGTCGAGTATCGCTGATCTAAGTGGTGCTTTAATTGATTGAATGTTTATTATTATCGTACTGTGAAGCAACTCGATTGATAAAGGAACTCATAATTTTAAACAATCGCTGTCACGTGATGATGACTATTCCTGATATGGCACCCAACTCTTCAAACTTTCGCTATACAGCAACGCGAGAACTTTGGACTTCGACAGATTTCACATGCATCAAGGTCAACACTTTGGGTGCTGAGTTCTATCAGGACTTGAATCCATGCCTTGACGGAGGTGATGTCAGTTCCGAGTTCACGACCAGGGCATCTGGGCTACCGCGGCCATTTGAGATTATGGGTAGCAGGGGGCAGGAGTGAGCTCATTATCTGCATACGTGGGGAAGAAGATAGCATAAGAATGTTAAACTTCGTGTTGATTGCTTTGTTTTATTTCAGTTGTTTGTAGTTTATAATATGCGTCTCTTTTAATGTAATATAAAATAACTAAATGGAGAGAGAGAGAGAGAAATTATGAAGACACACACACACGCACACACACACGCACACACAATTAATAAAAGAAGGGGTTTTTTGTAAATAAGAAAAAAAAGTATTCTATTAATATATAAAAACCCTCATTCTTAAAACAAGTAATTACATATACATGATACAAAAAAGTATATGTGGATAATTATTTAAAATTTCGCCAACTATACATATAGCGGTTTCATCGGACTGGAAGTGTTCTATCTGAAGTTAATACTCTGAAATCTTTTTCAATTGGCAAATGAGACTTTTATTTCACCCTCCATGCAGCTACAGCGGAACATCTAGTTTCTTGAGTGCAATGAGAGTTGAAGAAAGTAAAAGCTTACGAAAAACGCCTTTCCTTTCAATATGAAAATCGGAAGTTCATTCCTGCGTGAAATTTAAAGATATGCCTAGTGTTGAATTATCCTTTAATTTTTGTTTGTCGTGAAACATAGTCCTTAGCAATAGGCTATACATAAAAATCATAAGATAAAAAAATATTAGGACACATGAAAAAACATTAAGAGCTCTTAAAAGTTATTTAAAAAGATGTACAATTGAAACTGATGTAGCAATAGTTAATTCTTTATTAACATCGCATTTTGAAGCAGCAAGAAGGTTATTGGTGATGGATGTCATAATTTTAAACCACTCTCAAGTGAGGAAGAAACTAATAAAACTAATAAATCTAAAGACTGAAAATCAATTCCTTCGGCCTTATTGATAGCTACTCAAATAAAACCTAAAATGGATATTTTGTGCTAAATCATAGGCTCTCAAAGGGGTTCCTACGGATCCCTGAAGGTTCTTATATCTGTTGAGGGGGTCCTTAGTAAATTAAAATTAATTTGTGGGGGTGTGTGGACAACGATAGAAGGTCCACAAAAGATTTAATATAAAGTAAAATATTTTGGGACCTATTCCCATTGTTATGAAAGTTAAAATAAATTATTAATGAGATTATTACTGGTTAAAAATTTTTAAAGTAAAATGTTACAAATAGGTACATAAAAAACAAGTAATGAGACGCGCATGGCGGAAGTCAGGCCGTTTATGCGGTTTTAAATAGAAACGGAAACTCACCGCTATCTGTAATAACGTCTAAAATAAGGCAATTGTGCATCTATAGTCAAAAGTTTAGTTTTATTTTGTGCATATTTCAGAGATTTTGATGAGCATACAACAAATTTTTCTTAGTTTTGAATAGAAAGTAGTATTGTTTTTTATTATTACGAAGTAAAATACGCTACGTATTTTTGAATACTTTGATACCTTCTTGTACGTAAAATTATCAACCGAAGTTATACTTCTGTTGAAGTTAATTTACAACATAGCCGTATTATTGAATAATTATCAACATTATTTTCGTTTATCTTTCTTAGAACATCAATGGTAATTCTTTTTTCAATCATGCATTGGAATAGAATTATTTGACTTGGGGCCCATGAACAAAATTTTGGTACAAAAGGGGTCAATGCTGTGGCGTACCGCACACCCCTTCAAACCCTGCATCGCGGGAGCCCAAACCCTGTGTTATCTTATGGTTTTTCAATCCTTTCAAAGATCCTTCTTGGGGCCCAAAACTTGACTTTGCAGGGAGCCCTAATATTCTCCGTTACGCAACTGGATCCATGGGCACAAGAAGTTTGGGAACCACTATGCTAAATAATTCTTTTAAAGTTTAATGTTAATTATAACTTATTTTAATTGCAATTTTCTGTAGGTTTTTGTTAAATTTTATTCAGGTAGCCCCTTCAAATCTCGTATTGTAATATTTTGTATTATTATTATCGAATGTTAACTTCGGGAGAGGAAAAAAAATTCTTTTACTATAGAATATCTAACTATAAATACAAAATGTTTTTTTTATAACAGTTAAATTATATAGATTTTTATTAAGGTATCTGATTACGTTCGAAACTGTGATTTTAAAAAGCGCATAAATGGATAGTTTTCATGATATTTAGTGTCACTTGGATTAGAATACATGCATAAACTTCTTTTAAGGACATTATGACAAATAAAATTATTTAAATGCAATATTTTGGCAAAAAATTAACTTAAAATAATCTTTTTTCAAAATGTTCTCCTTTTATAAAAATGCTTCTAAAATAATAATATTTCACTTATATAAAGTAAAGACTTCTCTAGAGAGTCAGAACTAGGATTTTTTGAAAAAATTCACATTGTTTTCCCAGTTACCACCAACTGGAATAATTATCGGTGTTTTTCCTTAAAATTGCTCCCATCTGTTGTTGTAAAATATGGATAAACCCACTTCTAAGTTATATATATTTCAAAAATGATAGTTGGGCCGCTGTAGAGAGGTCTGAGCTATATACAGGCAAAATATCATTATAATAGAAACATTTTTCACAAAAGGAGAATATTTTGAAAATGGGTCATTCTATGTTCATTTTTTGTCAAAATATTGTACTTAAATAATTTTTATTGTAATACTATTCTTAAAAATATTTTATATACGTTTTCTAGTCTAAGTGACACTAAATGTCATAAATAATATCCATTTATACGCTTTTGCAAAATCACGGTTCCGAACGTAGTCGGATACCTTAAAATGAATATCGTAACTTGCTTCTCTGAGTATTATTTTTTGAAATTGTAAACTGTAGACCAAAAGAAAATTTCCTTGAGCCACTCGGACAAACCAATCGGAAAGCACCTAATTCGAAGCCATATAGGCGACAATACTTTTGGGGCTGCGGTAGCCCAGTGGTTAAGGTATCCAACCATGGCAGGCATGTCATGAGTTCGATCCCAGTACCACTAAAGACCCGCCGTGTAGGGCAGCGATGCACGTTAAATCTGTCGAGAGCTGAAATGTCCTTCCGTTGGTGTGGTGTGGTAGTTAGGAGAGGGGGGTGCCAGCTCAGGTGTCGTCCACGTCACTTGACCATGGTTCAAAATTACGTGGTCCGTCGCCAAAAGCCCTCGTGTAGCTGAACAGTGCGACGTTAATACTAACTCACTGAACTCACTCACGCGACAATACTTTTATTTCAAAACATCTCTGGTCACTCGAAACCGCGAAGCTCGAAAAGCCAATGAAATCTGCGATATGGATTCTCTCTTATGTCTGAAGTGTTTCGGACATTCATAGGATGGGGGAAGAATTGGTGAAAAAAAAATCGGTGGCGCTGTTTCAGCAGAGTGGCCGTCATCCTGACAGCTCGCTTCCTTTTTGTGGATACGGCTGGAAGGTGAATGCAATTCCGATCGGATGCGGAGGAGATGTTCCAGCTGGTGGACTTTTCTCCCTCCTTTCTTTTTCTCTTGAATGATTCATACCTGCGTCTATCCTCCTGACAATGACTCGCGCCTTGCCGGACCAGCTGTTGCACACACAAACATTAGCATTTTCTCCTGCCGACCATCAGCTACAACCATTAATATTGTACAACCGTGAGCCTCCTCATCTCCATCTTCTCAATGACGACTCTGTCTCATCAGATTCCATTTTCCGCTGCTGGAAGGATCCGTGGGGAAGGAGGAAGGAAAAGTTTTTTAGAGTGTGCCGCCCCTCCCGCTAGCAAGTCCTCCTCTTTGATTTGTCTTTAGGAAATGCGTCGTTTTTTCCTATCCAACTTTTCGCGTTTGATTTGTATTTAGTAGATTGCTGTTCTGGCAGAGACTGAAATGAATTACATATTTACATTTTTTTCGAGCGAAGTAAGTAACGGGTAAGAAAAAAGGATGTATGTTCCTGAAAGTAACAAAATGTACTTTGGTGGGACGGTTGATAGGGTGATGTGTTGAAATAAATAAATTATTCAGTAGTACTTTATATATGTGTCTCAAGTTACTTATACGCGTTGCGGGACCCTCAAAACATATCAGAATATGACAAATATTCGTAGGCTTAAGGAACTAATTATGAAAGCAACTTAAGAAATTTCACTTAAAAAATGTTTATAACTTAATAAATGATAATTTGTGGGGTATGTTTGTGTGCCCGTTTCCTTATTTTTTACTGCTCATATAACTGCGAGACAATTATCGGTACTCATAAGATTTATTTATTATTATTATTATTTTGATCAATTTATTAAAGGGCATATACACTGCTAGCCACCGTAAATGCAACACCCTGAAGGAAGCATGCAAATAACATGAAATTTACAACATGCATTAGCGGAGATGACATATGCAAATGATTAGAATTTCAGTGCAGACACACATCACGCTCGCCTGTGGCGCCACCTCAAAGCACTATTTAAAGCTTGGAGACTTCGACGATTTCAAGTTCGGTAATTGTGTTTTTCTTGTGTTTTTTTTCAAAAACCGATCAGTTATGTCTCATAGAAAACAGCGATCAGCTTTTGATCAAGTATCCGAGTTCGACAGAGTAAGGATAGTGGCCTACCGAGATTGTGGATTATCTTTCAGAGAAATCGGTAGTCGTGTTGGACGAAACCAAACAACCGTAATGCGGATATGTGACCGTTGGATGCAGGAGGGTATGACGGGCCGACGTGGTCGATCGCATCTACCTCAGTGCACCACTTCATGTGAGGACAGGCAAATTGTGCGCATGGCAGTGACGGATCGCTCAGTCACATCACGAACCATAGCACAGCACATTCAGTCTGTAACGAATCATTCAGTGTCTGCGCGTATCATTCGACGCCGTTTACAGCAGAGTGGTCTGTCCGCAAGACGTCCATTGCTTGGTCTACCCTTGACGCAGAACCACAGACGTCTCACCGCCAATGGTGCGATGGCAGAATGGAATGAAGTTTTCTTTTCTGACGAGTCACGCATCTGTGTGCAACACCACGATGGTCGGATTCGAGTCTGGAGACACCGTGGAGAGAGGATGCTGAACAGCTGCGTTATGCACCGCCACACTGGTCCTGCAACGGGTATTATGGTATGGGGCGGTATTGGATATCACTCTCGCACTCCTCTTGTACGCATTTCCGGTACTTTAAACAGCCAGCACTACATCTCCGAGGTGTTGGAGCCAGTTGTCCTTCTTTACCTTTAGGGCTTGGCCAAGCCATATTTCAACAGAATAATGCGCGACCACACGTGACACGCATTGTCCAAAGGTTCTTCGTCAATCACCAGATTGAATTACTTCCCTGGCCAGCTCACTCTCCGAATCTTTCGCCGATAGAAAATATGCGGTCCATGGTTGCTTAGTGATTGTCCCAGATTACACCCCAGCTGCCACATCAGATCAACTTTGGCAACGTGTGGAAGGTGCTTGGTCTGCTTTACCCCAAGAACACATTCAAAGTATCTTTGAATCAATGCGAGGCGTGTGGCAGCGGTGATCTCCAACAATGGCGGCTACTCTGACTACTGATTCTGGCAGGAACCACACTTCAGAGAAGTCTATAAATTTAATCATTTGATACTTGGTCAACATGTTATCTACAAAATAAATTTTGTTGTGCTATCTTTTGTCTTTCTTGGTGTTGCATTTACGGTGGACAACAGTGTATTTTAAAATACCAGTTCATCAAAGTAATAGTTACATAAAAAACCGAGTTTTAAAGAATATTACATTAGATCACATAAAGATATTTTTAATGAAATCACATGAGGGGATGAGGGTGGGGCGGGGTGGAGAAAGAAATCTCTTCCTAAAAACTCCTAAAAGTTTCTCTTTCCTAAAAAATCTCTCGCATTTATATGGCTTACTTGGCATGGTTCCCATAAATTTCCAAGATTAACCCCTTAAATGCCGAGAAAAATGTACGAAATTCATCCTCGCAATGCACAGTTTTTCCTACAAGAACGCGTTGTTACGCGGTTTATTGGGGGAAAAGAAAAGGTGTGTTTCTCAACTCAAAAAATGTTCATTTTTACTTAAAAAAGGATAAAATAATAAAATGAAAATAAAAAAAATTATTTCTAGAGTTACAATGTAATAAAGGATAAATTATAACTTATGTTCTCTGTGATATATCCTCAAACATGGTTGAACACATAAACCAGTATCACATTCAGTGCATTCGTACAAAAAAAAATAAAAAGCTTCTATTACACATGGTAAGCAAAAATGACAGCAAATGAAGAATAGAAAATTGCTCACTCAAACGAAATACAAAAAAACCTGCTTAGCTCTGAATTTCATCGTTCCTTGAACATACCCTTTCAAATTCCTTACCCACTCTTCTCCGAAATAAGTAAAATTTTTAGAACAGAGGTTCCCAAACCTTTTTTTGTCTCATTGACTCCTTACCATGTTTTTCGGTTTCGGGTAGATCCCTGCTTACCTAATACTGAGTTTTTGCA
Organism: Trichonephila clavipes; assembly: GCA_019973935.1. Taxonomy (NCBI): domain Eukaryota; kingdom Metazoa; phylum Arthropoda; class Arachnida; order Araneae; family Nephilidae; genus Trichonephila; species Trichonephila clavipes. The sequence goes on from BMAU01014849.1 coordinate 153,784, forward strand.
AATTTATCAATTCAAATATCTTTTTGATAGTTAGTACTAGTAATTACTTTAAAAGAATTAAATTTCTAATGTACTGAAGTATAGCACACACATTTGAAACTTAAGAAGTACATGTTAATGAATTAAATTAAAATTAAAATAAATTTATTTATTACATAAAACAAATGTTACATAAAATAACTGAACAACAAACAAATGTTTTTAATAAGAGGGATGAATTTGGTGCTTTAATAACAATTTTTCAATATTTAATATCAATCTAGTCAGATTTAACACTAAATCTTCTTAGTAAGTGTCCAGTCCTCCCCCTTCTTTGTTTTTGAGACTGGCAAAAACTCACTGAAACTCTCTCTCTCATTAGAAAAAAAAGTAATTAAAAACATTCTCATGATATTCCATAATTTGTGGCAAATAACAGGTATGTGTTTTTTAAAGCCAAAATTTCTGACATCCATTTCTAAGTTTTATTTTAAGATCGTTAGGGAATATTCTGATCAGTTCCTATTGCAATACATTTTTTTTCAATGTGGCTATATGAATTCATTGTCTATTGTGATATTACTATAAAAAAGTATTATCAAACCTAGTTTCAAAATCTGAGTAAAGGACATTTAAATGTTGAATGTAAGTTAAAATGTCCTGACAGATTGCCTGTGACTAATTGAAAAAATTTGCAATGTCAAATACACTGCTGGACAATTGCTATGGACGGATAACACTATCATCCATATCAACCACAAAATGAAAGGAAGCAAAATGTGGAAAATTAGAATAAGTGTGGGATATTAGTAAGAAGAAGTATGAGTATGCTAATTTTTTTTCTACGTCTGTTCATCACGTGAAAGCGTTCATAAGAGCTTTAAAGGTTTTGACGCGTGTGGACAGTTGTTGTTTCAAGTCAAAGTTTTACAGGAAAGATTTAATAGACGAACTTAAAATTTTTGGCATGCCTTCCCGACATCACATAGATGATTTTATGCGTGGGCGAATTATTGGAAAGATCGAAGAAGGGCAAAAAATAACAGATGTTGCCAGGGAGTTCGACATCGCTCACAGCGTTGTTTCACGGCTGTGGAAGTCATTGAAAACTACTGGAATGTAGTAGACGGCACGGGGGAGGTCGTGTTAGAAGCACGACGCCTGCAGAAGACAGATATATCGTCCTATCAGCAAAAAGGAACAGGCGCACCACAGCTCAGCAGGTGGCAAATCAGTTTCTTGCTGCCTCATGAAAGCAGATCTCCCGAAAAACTGTTGCCAGACTTTTGAGGGGAGGAGGACTATACGCACGCAGACCTGTTGTGTGTGTCCCATTGACCAGACAGCACCGTACTGCCCGTTTGCAATGGTGTCGTGAGCATCACAATTGGACTGAACAGGATTGGGTATGCGTACTATTCTCAGATGAGAGTAGGTTCAGTCTGTCATCGGATTGTAGACGCCAACTGATCTGGCGCGAGAGTGGTACTGCTTATCGTCCAGAAAATATCCAGGAAAAGGACCGATATCCGACATGCAGTATCATGGTGTGGACCGGCATCATGATCAATGACCGCACGCGCCTACATGTGGTTGCGAATGGGACTATGACGGGTCAACGATACATTGAGGAAGTTCTACTTCCTCATGTTCGTCTTTTCCGTGGTGCTGTCGGTGATAAATTTGTTTTTATGGACGACAACGCAACATGTCATCGAACACTCGCTGTTCAGGATTGTCTAGACAGCGAGGATATTTAACGTCTCGTATGGCCAGCGCGTTCTCCAGATCTAAACCCCATTGAAAATGTGTGGGATGCTTTGGGGAGGCAAGTTGCTAGTCGAAACTATCCTCCGACAAACAAGAACACCCTCATCCGTGCACTCACAGAGGAATGGGATAAATTGCCTCAACAGCTGCTGGATAATGTTGTGCAAAGTATGGTACGACGTGTGGAATGTTGCATCACACTCCACGGTGGACATATCCCGTACTGATACCTTTCTTTAAGGTGCCTGCTGACTTTTAGATGCATTGTTCCATTTCTCCGTACGCAGATCAAATGAACTTTTTTTTCTTTCAGATGTTTCACAGCTTTTGTACTTTCCAGAACAATAAATATTCTTTATTCTAATGTCTGAACAGTGTGGCAACTATATTTTATCCTACTAGGCCTCATGTCTCGCTTAATGTTATGCTACATAGCAATTTGTGATCCGTCCTTAGAATTGTCCAGCAGTGTACTATACTTCTTTAATTTAATTCTGGAAAGAAATGCTAGAGTGGTCCTTGTCTTAGTAAAATTTATGCTGTCACCTAGTAACCAAAAATTAACCTCACTAAATTTAGTACATAAATCAGTTAAATTGGTAAAATCCTGTTCCCACTAGATCAAATATTTTTTAAAGATTAAAGTCACGGCTTGGTTTAATGAGAGCTACTATTATAGATCCCCATTTACACTTCATGGACCCCTTGCAGGTCGTCATAGACCCCTGGGAGTCTATATAGACCACTTTGGGAATCACTGCTTTAGAAAAACAGTCAATTTCATTTTATTGTATTTCATAGCCGGGGGACTAGTTTTAAACAGAGCTGCACAATGCAAAAAGTTCTTCTTCGGAAGGACGAGTATACACGTCCAAGGCACTAAAGCAGTGATTCTCAAAGTGGTCTATATAGACCCCAGGGGTCTATGACGACCTGCAAAGGGTCCACGCCAGCAAAAAAATAATTTGGGGGTCAATGAGGTGTAAGTGGGGGTCTATGAGATATTGGCTCTCATTAAACTAGATAGGGACTTTAATTTAAAAAGAAAATTTAATCAAGTGGAAACCAAATTTTATTTATTTAGCATATTTATTTACTAAATTTAATGAGGTTAATTTGTCCTTACAAGGTGACAGCATAAATTTTGCCAGCTCAGGTGTCGTCCCCGTCACTTGACCATGGCTCAAAATTAAGTGGTCCGTCGCCAAAAGCCCTCGTGTTGCTGAACACAGTGCGACGTTAATATTCACTCACTCAGTGAAGAAATACTCTTAATAAAAGGAATATAAACTTGTAAGTAAATTGTCTTATATATATTTTTAAAATTTATATAAACGTAAATAAACTAAAGTTTTAAAAATATGTATGAATAGAAAACTTTAGAAAAAAATGAAGTAATGAAATTTTTTATAGGACAATTTACTTACACAAAATAAAACTCTTAAGTATCATTTCGGAATTTTTTTGAAATGTAATAAACGTAAAACTTTTTGAGGATCTGAATTAAAGGCAGAATCATTATAAATAATGTAAGACGATTAAAAATTTATGAAATTTAATTTCTATTGTTCTCTAAATTTGAAATATTTTGACTGCCTTTGCTTTAACTTCATTAAATTTATGATAGTGATTAGACTTTATAAAAAGTAGAATTTTTATAAGAAAGATGCAAAATGTAATTTTTATTGTTCCTATTAACTTTAAACATCTCTTAGGTTAAATTTATTTGTTTATTTTTTCGTGGCAGTGATTTATTCTAAATAATGCTTTTAAAAGTTGAAATTTTCATATCTTCAATAAGCAACATTAATACAAAACAAAAGGTAACTTAAAGCACTCATTATATTATCACATTTTCCCAAAATTAAATGCATTTAATCTGACAAGAGTGTTTTATGAAAGCCTTTTTTATTTGTAACAATTTACTCAGTATCATTGTTATCATCATATATATATTATTAAGAAACAGCTTTCATTGGAGAAAAAGATACTTTTAAAAACTAAATTTCATTCATTTAGATTCGAGAGTACTTTGCTATATAGAATCTATATTAATCAGTCAATTGTAAAACTTGGTGATTACTTAGCTTTAAATAAATCTGTTCTTCCTTTATTAAGAGATTTATTCTTTTGGTGCTTTCGTGATTATTTAATTTAATATGTATTACTGACACATGAGTTGTATATTACTAGTAGCTCAGGTATATATTGAGATGTATTTTTAATATTTTGCTGTGTTTCAAAAGTATTTAGATTTTGATTGAATCAGTGCACTCTTTTTTGACATGAAATAGATGGAGAAACTCAAAATATATTGGAGAACGATCCTGTGTCATTTTCATTCTCAAGGTAGAATATCGAATTTGTTTAAAATGTAGAAATTCAGAGAAATTCTTTGAATGAACAATACGAGATTTAAATTACTCGGACATTTGATAATGTCCTTTCGTTATTCGAAATATCCCCGAAAGAAAAATGTGTTGTCCGAATCTTGCACGGCCTGAAGCCTAAAGACATTTTTTTTCAAAGTTGAAGCCTGACATTCTTCTAAAGTAAAGAAACTAGCCTCCATTTTTCTTTCAACCCTAAACGGTCAGCGCAGTCTTCGTAGTCGTGGACATTGAAGGGGGGAAAAATGTCAAATAAGTCTTTAATGGAAAAGTTTCTTTATGTAATACTAAATCCGTTCTCAATTATTTAAAGGCGAGCGATTGCGACGTATGGTGGACATTCGACTGGCCGTAATGGACATCGAAGGACAATGCATCTAGAAACCGCAGCTGACCTGCGGCCTTAAACGGTAGCAGCCTGTTTCCTAATAACGTTCACTTCGATTCAACAAATATAATTGGAAAACAAAAGCTCCAAACTGAGATTCATGAAGAAGAAAAATTCAATTTCTAAATTTATTTTTAGATTGCTCCGCGTCCCTCTGACCCATACAGCGTTGAGTCCATTTCGTTTCGCTGTTTCATTCTTTTCCATCCATCACCCTCCCCCCAAAGCCGATTTTTCTAACCGGCCGGACCCTATCACGTCCCTTGCAGAGGTCAACGCCGAATCAAATAGCATTTTGAATCGTTTTTGAAATAAATTACCGACAGCGTAGGGCGTAATGGGTACGCTAATGTTAGCGGAGAGTATCCCTACCTCCCTTCATATATATATGATCGTGCACATGAAAGGAAAGAAAAAATCAAAAGAGAAATAGAAATATGAAACAATCGGATTCTCCCCCTTCCCCTGGATGACTGCTGAAATCAAATTTCGCTCAGTGGTTGAATTTATTTATTGGTACTCGGGACATTTCATTGAAATGTATTATTTCTTTAGCTATAGGTTCTTAATCTCTCTTCTTTCTTTTATTTTCGCTTTTAAGTTCATACAAACTTAAATTGGAAAAAAAATACCGGTTGAATATTGAATTGAATGCTATTTGAACTGATTTAAATTAAATGTTTTGTAAGGATTCGGGAATAGAGTATATATGCATTATACACAATCGATAATATATATATACATATATAATCTTATATATATATATATATATATATATATATATATATATATATATATACACATAAGTTCTCTTAGATTACTATAAATTTATCATATTTCCTAGATATAGTTACCTCCATTTTCTAATATTAAATAAAATTACTTATTATTATTTAATTCACATATACTCTAGTGTCACTAAAGTTATGGTATATATAATTTGTAACTCTCTTATTAATTTTTATTTCTACAGTTTTTATACTTTTGTTAAGCGCTACATTTCAGCCATTCACATGCTTTGAATCTGCATTAGGGTCCAGAATCTGGCAATAACTTATTTATTGCACTCAGATTTAGCGCGAGATCTGCATTTGTAAGTGCAATTTTTAGGTAAGTTACCTCTATCTTGTAATGGATTTAGATATTCCTATCCATTACTTTCAATAGGTTTTTGCTCAGTATTATTTACATAAAGGGGGGGAAGGTTGGCTGGCCAAAAAACATGTTCAACCTCCCTTTTATATAAATTATGTTATATTTTAACTGTCCTATGTCAGCAATGTTTATAATTCTGCAGCATCCATTTTATAATTTGTAATCTCGGTTGCTCATGTGACCTTCATTGTGTGATTTTCCTACTGTCTATGTGTTTTACGAATGTGATTGTTGGTTGTTTATCTCTTGTTTATAGAGAATAAGACTACATATAATATATATATATATATATATATATATATATATATATATATATATATATATATATAATGTATATATGTATGTAATATATAATTCACGTACATTTTCTCTTAAGGTATCCGACTACCATATTGTGAATTTTGCCAAAAATTGATAAATTTTCTAATGATTTTACTTTATAGACCATCTTATTATCTTTATAAATTTACCAAGTTTATAATTTTCCATTCCGTAGAACAAAAACTGCAAGTATTTTAGTAAAAGCAGATGTCACTACTTTAAGAAATATGTCGTATTTAAAATGTGTTTTACTCGAAATGTGTTTTTTTGAAAATGTTCAAACGGGACAAGGATTGCTCAAAAGTCTTGAAAAAAATTAACTGAAATTTTTTATATATGTTGTTCTGTATAATCGTAGAAGTGTTTTAACCTTCAGATTTATCAATGACTGTTTTCTTTCATAATTTACAGTCCCTTATGTGAATATAATCATTGTTTTCATATAATAACTAAGGTAAAGTACTCTAGTTTTTGTAAAGATTGAAATATCTCCTATTTTGAATGTCATTTCAAAAATGAATAGTAAAGCAACATATCAAAATTGAAAAATTTTAAATTTGCTCATAAACTTTTTGTACAGAACGGGGCCGGTTTATATAATTTTTTGTAAATTTTTACCAATTTTAGAATAGTAATTTCTTTTTCTCTTCTTAATTTAAGCATATTTTTCTTAAAATGTACTAAATAAATCTAAAAACCATAAAAAAATCTCCATATCTCCACTCTTTTTTCAAAGTTGTCGCAAGTAGTCGGGTACCTTAAAGCAGTGTTCCCCAACCTTTTTTATCGCCGCAGAACGCGCAACGTTAATTAATTCTACCGCGGCCCGCTGAGGGGGAGGACGTTGATTTTTTATATTTTAGACTCTTTTGATTTAGTAATTTTAATCTAATTGTATTTAATCGTGACTTCAGAATAAAATATAGCTACACCAAAAAATGAATATAAAGTGATTTAACAAGGAATATAAAGTGATTTTCATAAAAAGTAGCCCAAACCCAAGAAAAACGTACCACAGTAAATAAAAGGGAAATAATTGAATGTTTCTTGAGCGGACCGGTAGTATTTGATCCATGGACCAGGGGTTGGAGACCACTGCCTTAAAGGAGTTTAATTCATGATGGACTTGAGACCTTCAAGACTTCACATGATAACTAATTTCTAGTTTACCTTGCCTAACGGGATATAACCATAACCTTATCTCCCCAAATCACAAACTTCGGAGTTTTTGAATTGGGATGATGCAACTTTGCGTTTTAGACTAATTATAAAAGCCTTTACCGGAAATCATATGGTTTTAATAGCTTCCGGTTGACAGCGACTGTAAATAGACGATATCTCAGGAGCGAACAAAGATTGTGCGTGTAACCGTTGCGTGTTAATGTCTTTCTTCGTGAGCTTTTTGTTTGTGTTTTTGTTCCTAACTAAATAGATGTGGATTTAAAATTGTCAAGCTTACTTATCTCTCAACGACTGCTTAAAATTAGTTTAATCCATCCAACAAAAGGGCATATTACAAGTTAAGAAGGTCTTTAGTTCAACCACAAATTGCTTCATATATACTACGGAGAATAGTATTATATATTCCATATTGATGTTATCTATTTCAAGTGCATACTTCTTTGATTTAATCCATTTTATTGTACACGTAGACACTTATACGAAACAAAAATTAGAAGCAACATAGCACAACAAAGCAGCAACAGGCACTCACAGAACATGTTGAGAAATACAGAGACAAAAAAGTGGGAGCTTTCAGAGTTTTTGCTATTTATATGAAGCGACAATGCACGTGACTTCCTCTTACGGTGGCTATTATTGGTGGAAAGCTATCATTCGATAGTTTCTGATGTAATCTTACTTTTAAAAATGCAAGCTGTTAACTTTCAAGATACTATTGCGATTAAATCCTGTCAGGTGGGCAAGCAATAGTTGTTATTATTTACGCGTGAGTCCTGAAGGCCTGGACTATTGCAAATTAACCCTTTATTTACCGCATTTTATGATTTACTTCAGTTTTTTTCATGCAATATTTTGTTTTTTTTCTTCACTGCATTGAAAATTAAGGGATACACATAAACAAAACACTCGACTTTGGGAAATTTAAGTAGTTAGAGCTAATTAATTAATTAAAGATATTCAACAGTAAAATCAATTATATACACTGTTCACTTAAACTAAATAGTTAATTGTTTTCTAAGGTCTTCATTAACATACAAAAAAAATTAGACACTTACCTTTTGACATTAACTATTTTTTCGGAACAAAAATGACAATCTTCGCAATCCGCTGAAAACGCCGTCAGCTGAAAACGTTATTTTCGCTATAAAACTATCCACCTTCCCCACTAAAATACTCATCATAGAACCCGTGCTGCCATATACTTCGGAAGAGTCGATTTCAAAGAATATTTCTGCTAAGCATCGTCAGAGTATTCATAGTAAGTGAGTGAGAGTGTAGGGTTTTATGGTGCAAGAGCCAATTTTGGTTAAGCTGCGCCAAACAACTTTAAATATTTTAAAAGTATAAAATTGCTATATATATAGATAGTTTAAAAAAATATTTTAATAATAAAATGTGAAATCTTCAATTACGTATAAAAGTCAGTTTTTTAAAAATAAAAGTAAATAGATTTCAGTGGGAATTTCCCCCACCAAGTCTACTAAGTTTGATTGAAAAAGTCATTTCCGATTTCTGGTCGGTTTTAATACACGATAGTTCACTTCTTCCACTTCAAACATGTCCTCTTCATCTGATGTGCTTTTATAGGAGTACTTTTTTCGGTTTATATGGCGCCATCTTTATTTCAATTGCATTAGATATTATTTCAGGAGCACGCTTTCTCTAGGAGGTTTTAAAGGTCGTTTTCTGGCTGTAAAAGTTTGGGCTGCAATGGCTGCTACTTGAGAATGAATATTGGTTTTTGAAATGTGAAGGCGAGAGAGAGAGGTACTTTTATTTCTGTATATTTAGCTGGAAAATTCTTTCTTGATTTTTTAACTATTGCCTGATCCTGTAAGTATGAAGGAACATTTGTATTAAATGTAGGAATAGGTGGCCGAGATTTTGATATTGTAAAAGTGGAAGGTAATAGGTGTGCTTGAGTGAAAGAAGACGATGTGGAAACTGTAAGAATAGATTTAGATATATTTTGTTTCGAAAGTGATGAAGCTGGTTGAAGTAATTTTAAAGGAGGGCATACTATTTTCGTAATATTTTCATCCGTTTGTGTGGAACTGTTTATAGTAGAGGATTTGGTAGACTGAGTGTAAGTTTGAGATAATTGTGAGACTATTAATTTTTGAGTTTCTAAGTAAGATATATTTCTATTAGTTTTAATTTGCTGCATTTGTTTTTCAGTTTTCCACTTCGGACATAATTTTGAATCAGATGGATGGATTAGAGAACAATCAATACATTTTGGCTCCAGACTGCAATCCGTGGAAGAATATCCAACAGAAGAACATCTGGAGCACGTTACATTTCCGCGACAGACAGTTTGTGAGTGTCCGAACCTCTGACACTTAAAACAGCGCAGAGGATTCGGACGGATTTTACAATTTAAATAACCTGCTTTTATATTAGTTGGAAGTTTCGGGCTATTGAAAGTCAGAATTAAGTGTTTAGTAGGAATAACTGTTGCTTCTTTTTTTATTGTAATTCTTCTGACCTGAATCACGCCCTGATCTGAAAATCCTTCAAGGATTTCTGCATCAGGGATGGTCAACAGGTCAGGTTCGGAAATGACACCGCGGCAAGTGTTTAGCGATTTATATATGAGGACATATTGGTTCTGGTGAATCAAGAAAAGTTTTTGCGAGGAGAAAAGACTGTTTGTAGGGCATATATAATTTCGGTAAGAAGATCCCCGGACCGCAAACGTTTTACAGATTACGGTTCACCTCCTATTGCAATCAGCGTTTTTGAATGACAAATGGCTATTTCTGGTATATGGCAGGGAAGGATATATGTAAAAATCGTGCATGCGTAGCAGTTTCATCTATATTAATTTTGGATAATACAAGGTCTTTACCCGGGCACAGCTGACTTGGATCCATATGCGCGAAACAAACTTTATCCTGGCACGCCTCCACCCACCACGGAGTCCAACAAAGGAGGCAGTGTGCCGGTCATCTGGCAAAAACGAGGCACAGCGCTTACCTGGATTACACCCAGAATATAGTGCTACAGCATCAGGGGGAGGATCCAACGGGTAAATCCTCCACCCTTTATCTGCAGCACTAACCCTACAGCAATGTCTCCGAAGAGATTTATCACCAGCCGATTGACAGGAGCGGGCTCACACATGCCTCCCGTCTACAGCGAAGCATGAGCCAAAGGGAACGCAAAGGTATCCCCATTTTCCTCCTTATGGGACATCGCACACGGCAAACCAAAGGTGTTAGTGAAAAGAAAAAAGTAATAAAACGAAAATCGAAATAAATAGTCGAAAAAATTAAGAAAAGATTAAACTAATTTAACGCAATACAAAATGAATACAAAACTATGTTATTAATAACGAATGAAGGAGTCATCTCATAAAAACAAAATCAATAATATTATACAGGTACATTTCTAAATAGTAGTCAGGGTTCTGGGCGTGAAAAGAAGAAAAGGAAATTTGAATGACAAGAAAGAGGGTAGAAAATATAGAGAAGGATCACTAGGGTATCCCGGGGTCATGACACCTGTTTTTACCAAAGACAGTAAAACCCTTGGGAAATTAAAAAGATCACTAGGTGTAAAGAACAATTTCAATTAAATAATTCTGCGAGCTGCATCTACCCGATGCTCGGTGTTGGAGGAAGAAATTCAGACTCGAGTCAGTCAATTCAAATAACTGAGTTTATTCAGAACTACCAAGTGAGTGTGAGCACGTGTGGCTCCACCCCTTTTATACACAGAACATAATGACGTCACACAACCTGTTCACAGTTACAAAAACGTGGCGCCATGCTGCCACTCATTCACACAAATCATTTCCATTCACAACATACTCCCCCCTTTGAGACTTGGGGAGAGTCTCAAACCTATAACAGTTATAATTTAAAAGATCAAGTTTTGGTTCTTTAACCAATCTTCCAGAAGAAGTATATTTTTTTATAATTGCATCATTAATATTCAAGACCTTTTCAGGTTTAGTACTTTTAACAGAAACCGATTCCTCTTTCAACTCCTTATCGCTATTAGCAATCGCTTGTACTTCCAAAGGGAAGATACGTTGCACGGGGCGTATTACTGTTCCATGTTGAGTTTTTAGCCGAACTGTTCGAATTTCCCCATCTCGACCAGGGATTAATTCTATAATCTTAGCTATAGGCCAAGACAAACGTTTCTTATTGTCGTTTCCAATTAAGACCATTTCCCCAATTCGGGGTTCTCGCACCCGATTATCATTCTGTTTTTGTATTAGCTCACTTAGATATTCTTTCCTGAAACGTTGTCTTAAATCACTTAAAAGTTTAATTCTATATTTCATTCTCTTTCTTAAGTCTGTTGAATTCAATTCGTCAATATCGGTAGTATCGGAACAGCGATTCTCTATTAAAAACATTGCTGGAGTAAGAGGGATCAATTCCTGTGGATTTTCAGATATATAAGTTAAAGGTCTACTATTGATTAAAAATTCACATTCACAAATCACTGTAGACAATTCTTCATAGGACAATATTGATTTTCCAAGAGAACGTCTCAATAGTTCCTTGATAATGCGAACCAACCTTTCCCACCAGCCTCCCCACCATGCGGCGGTGGGTGGTATAAATTTCCAAACTATTTTTTGAGTTGATGTCTCTCTCGATATTTTATGCCAATCCAATTTCGCAAGGTCATTGAAAGCACCTCGGAAATTAGTACCGTTATCACAGTAAATTATCCTGGGCCTCCCGCGCCTGGCAATGAAACGCCTAAGGGCTAGCAAAAAGGCATCAGAAGATAAAGCGTTTACTAATTCAAGATGTAGAGCGCGATAGACTGCGCAAGTAAACAATGTAATCCATACCTTTTCGCCAGTTTTTAAAAACAGAGGTCCAGCTAAGTCAATTCCTACAACTTCAAATATCGCGCAATCATTCACGCGGTCTGGTGGTAAGGGTGAGGGTCCGCTTGACAATGATTTCACTTTAAAACGAGCACAAATAAAACATTCATTCAAAATACTCTTAATAGTTTTTCTAGCTCTGATAATCCAGAACCTTTCTCTAATTAATGATTGCATTATTTGTATTCCTGCATGACAGTTCTTTTTGTGTATAGATCTAATCAAAAGTTTTGTAAATTCACATTTATCAGGTAACAATATAGGATACAAAAAAGAACTTTCATCATTTCGTTCAGTTATTTTAGATTTTACTCTTAAAATATTATCATTATCAATAAAAGTAACAAATTTTAAAGATTCAACATCAGGTAAATAATATGTCTGAGTTAAACGAATCAATTGTTTTTCAGAATTTTCAATTTCAGCAACAGAAAGTTCATGTTCCTTACATTTGTTATAGTCTTTGCGACAATTATTTACAAATCTTAAAATCCATGCAAATACTCTTATCATTTTATCATAATCAGACACATTACATATAAGCAAGGGCGGTGCATCGTTTGCTAGATCAACATTCGCATTTTTAGTTTTCTTTCTCTCTACGTTAACTTCTTTGAGGCTCGCAACTGATTTCACCATCTGGCCAATATTCCGAATTTTGTTTCAACCAGGAAGGCCCCTCCCCCCCATCTAGAACTAAGCATTTGTCGGGGAGAACAACCACGAGATAGTAAATCTGCGATATTCATGTTTCCTGGAACATACTTCCATGACTGTATTTGAGTTAATTGTCTAATTTCCTTTACCCTATTAGCTACAAAAACTGACCAATTTCCATATTCTTTAATCCACCAAAGTGCTGGTGTGGAATCGGACCAAAGAGTAACTTTCAAGTCCGGCATATTAAGCGCTTTCAAAATAGAATTTATAAGTCGAGCACCAACACAACAAGCCATCAGTTCTAGACGCGGTATACTCAAAAGTTTGAGAGGAGCTACTCTAGACTTCGCTCTAACAAGAATTACGCTAACTCTAGAATCAACTATTGATCGAGCAAAGACGCATCCCGCATATGACCCCTTGCTTGCATCAACAAATACATGTAATTCAGTAAAAATATCAATTTTCATACAACGTGGTACACTTATACCTTTCAAAATTTGAATTTCATTAAACCATTTCATAAATTTGTTTACAATATTCTGAGGTAGTTCCTGATCCCATGCCCTTTTCATTTTCCATATTTCCTGCAATAGTAATCTTGGGAGCAATGTAGACGGTGCCAACATTCCAATGGGATCGAAAACTTTTTGCACCGTAGACAAAACTAATCGTTTCGTTATTTTCACTTCGCACGTTAATGAGTCGAAATTCGTGCAACATTTCAAAACATCATTATCCAAGTCCCAGATGATACCCAAAATAAAAGTTTCGCCTGAGTGTTTATCAACACTTTTACTCGCCACATTGCTCTCAAAAATACGTAAATTAAAACATCCTTCCGACATAATTAATTTAGTCTTCTCAATAAATATTTCTATTTCATCAGCACTAAAAACACCAGTTACACAATTATCAACATAAAAGGAAGATTTTAACTTTTGTGCAACTTCCTTACATTCGGGATTACAGTTTTCCAAAAGATGCATAATAGATGCATTCAATAAGTAAGGGCTTGAAGACACCCCAAACACAACTCGACAATGCCTGTACACTAATTGTTTTTCATTGCATGGGAAAAAAAATCTGAGATAATCTCTATCTTTCGGTGCAACAGATAGCATCAAAAACGCCTTTTCAATATCGGCTACAATTCCGACTGGATAAATTCTAAAACGATCTAAAATGTCAGGTATCAGTTCAATAAGGTTTACGCCTTTATATAAACAGTCGTTCAAAGATGGTTTCCCTTTTTTCACGGGCCGAAGCATCGAATACGGGTCGGATTTTTGTAGTCGCACTATCTAATTTAATCACGGGTCTATGCGGTAAATAATGGCATTCATTGTTCAATTCTACTTCCGGCACACGTTCAATGATATTTAAATTTTCCCATTGCCTAAACACACTTTTATAATCCTCAAAAAATTTACCGTTTCTTAATTTATTCATCATCCGTAGATGTCTTTTCCATGTTAGTTCTTTGTTACTGGGCAAATTTTCAGAGTTACATTTCCATGGGAGTTTAACTTCATATCTTCCATTGGGAAGAATTTTCATTTTATTCTTAAAATCGGTTAATTCAAAATTTTCTTTCGTATTCTCATTAAGTAAGGGATCCGTTATTCCTAAAACATCAAGTTCCCATAATTCTTTAATGCTAACATTTCGAACATGCAAAGACGATGTCGTTAACATAACGTTTTTATCGTTCGAACATACTTTTCCAATTACCGTCCATCCTAGTTTAGTTTCAATAGCTGTTAAACCCGAATCAAATTTAATTAAATTCCCAGTCAATAATTTTCCTATATTATCAACCCCAATCAAAAGCCCAATTTCAGTTTCTTTACAATTTAAATCCGATAAAATAATTTCTTTATTTTTTAACTCATTTAAAATACGCTTATCCTCAATCTTAGAAATAAATCCACATATTTTCTTTTCAGATAGCACTTCAAAACAACATGCATAAGAGCGTTTTAAATCACTGACCTCAATAGAATACACGCTGTGATGTTTCGGTTTAGTTTCATTGCCCCCGAATAGAGAATGAATTATAGTTTCCTCTCTAAGTGGAGTGGCCTTCAAAATACTAGTAACACTTTCACTAATGTAACTATTTTCACAAGCGGTATCAATCACAGAACTCTAACTTTCCTTTCCTGATCTTTAATGCGAATGAAAACGCAGAGAGTTTGAAAGTAAATACTTTGGTTTCCGTTGCAGTTACTTGATAGAGAGTTCTCAGTTTTTATGGAACACAATTTTTGTTCATACTTCTTATTTAATTTTGGACACATAATTTCAAAATGAGAATAATTACATTTAGAACAATTAATATCATTTTTAATATCACAATTTTTACTCAAATGGCCAGATCTATTTAAACAAATAAAACAAGCACCTTTTCTTAATAACAATTGTCTCTTAGCATTTAAAGACATTTTTCTAGCATTAAAGCAATTTTCACTGGGATGATATTTCTCACAAAATATACATTTATTGATTTTCTTACCTGAGGACTTTACGGAACTCGCCAGAGCTGAAGCAGTCGTTAATTCGGTCGGCTTAACACTTTCAGTTGGGGAATCTTTTTTTCGGATAGGAGTTCCCAAACCGGATTTTGCCAGCTGCACCATTTCTTCCCCTTGGACTTCCAGGCGAAGGAAAGTCATTAAGTGTTCTAGAGTTCGTGATCCTTTAGCGTCTGTTTCAGTATTCCGTTTTCTTTCCCAGGCCATCAGGATTTCCTCGGGTAAGCAGGACTCTATCAATGGTGTAAGGAAATCTCCATATTTTTCTTGTGTTCGTCCAAGGCTCTCCAACGACCGTAATTTCCCTTCAAGTTCATCGTACAAGGCCGACAAATCAGTTTTCGTTCTTACAGAAACAGCGTTCTTCATTACTAAATTTAAAAGTTCACGTACGTAAATTTGTACTAACAAATCTTCACGACCGAATCTCTTTAATTGATCAATGGCTTTGGGATAATTTTCCGCCGTTGCAGGGAAACTCAATACTAATCGTTCTGCTTTCGATTTCGGTTCCATGGATTGCAATAAATATTGCATTTTGTCTTCTTCCGCAATGCTTTTATCATTGTGAATTTTCTGAAACTGACTCCAGAAGGCCAAAAAGTCTTTAGCTTCACCGCTGAATTTCTTCAGTTCGATTTTCGGTAATTTAAAGCTTCTTTTTCAGTTTCGGTAGGAACAACGGTTTCTCGTATTTTCAAATCTACTCGAGTACATATTTCGATGTAGCGGTCACGGTAGTTTTCTGCATCTTCCATATCATCTAAATATTCTTGCACGGCATCTTCTGTACCCAAGAGTTGTTCAGAAATTTGATTTTGACAAGTGTCGAGTCGCTGAAATTTATCGATAAATTGAGTTTTCAGAATCGAAAGTTGATTCATATCGACGTTTTCTTTTATAAGTTCAGTTTCAATCTTTTTCAAACTGAAAGAAAATGCTATTCTCAGGCCTTTTCTTGCCGCTTTCAAAGCATTCACTTCCATTTTATAATTCAAAAAGTTAAGTTCGAAGTTCAATAATTTAAATTCGGTTTCAGTTTCGCTTCCAACCAACAACCAGTCCCGCCGAGGGTACCAAAAACTTATGCAAAGAACAATTTCAATTAAATAATTCTGCGAGCTGCATCTACCCGATGCTCGGTGTTGGAGGAAGAAATTCAGACTCGAGTCAGTCAATTCAAATAACTGAGTTCACCTCGGGATTGTGACACCCGTACTCACCTAAAGAAGGTGAGCCCCCTGAGGGGCAGAGTATTCGTAAAACGGTTGTTCTATTTAATTTTAAAGTGAGTAGCACTTATTATAAGTACCATCGGTAAATAAAGGGTTAAAATGTATTCAAGATGAAATTAAAGGGAATTATATATATATATACATTCCAGTCACATTAATGTGACTGTCAAAATCCAGAAAATAACCACTTTTAGCAGAGCGGACTGCAGCGAGACGTGCAGGAAAAGAGTTAATTAGGTTTCTGAAGGTATTCACTGGGATGTTGGGCCATGTAAACTTCAGTGCCGTGGCCAGCTGCGCTAGATTACGTGGATGAGGATCCAGGGCACGAACATTCCGATCGAAATGGTGCCACAGATTCTCAATTGGAATTAAATTAGGTGATTTTGCTGGACAGGGAAGAACGGTAAACTCATCCTGGTGCTCTTCGAACCACGAATGTACATTGCCAGCTGTATGACACTTCATATTGTCCTGATGGTGGATACCATTATCCTGAGGAAAAACAATGCGCATATGGTCCGCAAGGACAGATACGTACTTGTATTGATCCATTGTGCCTTCCTCAATGATGAGTGAAACCAGAGAATGCCAAGAAAATATTCCCCAGACCATAATTCCTTCGCCTCCAGCCTGGACCGTTCCTGCAATAACTGTAGAGTGTTGGATTTCAGAGGTTTCCCGCCTTATATGCCAACGTCCATCTGTCCGATGGAGCATAAAATGGGATTCATCGGAAAACGCTACCTGTTGCCACTCAGTGGACGTCCAGTTCCGTAATACTGGCATGCAAATTCCAGCCTTCGTTGCCGATGAACAGCAACCAGCATAGGCGCATGAACCAGATGAGTTATTTAAAATAATTTGAATATTATCTTTTTAAAACTGTATTTATTTTTAATGCTACAATTTGCAGAAAAGGAATTAATATATTTAATGTTAGACAATACACATATTTAATAACAAGTGTGAAATATACATTTTTACGAAACTCCAACAAATTTTTGAAAAAAAAATCCATTTTTAAAAATTTGTGACGAAAGAGGGTTTTTAAAATATCATGAGATCAGAATTAATAACATTAAGTAATACCTCGAATTACGCTACCCCGATTAACACGAACCCGAAGTTACGCGATTTTCAAATCTCTTCGATTCGTCTTTTGTTTGAGAAAAAAAATTCACAAAATCGGTAATGTGTGTGTGATTGAAGAAGGCAGGCCGGTATTATACCGGCAGGCAAATAAATTTAGAAGTGAATTGTGATGATATTAAATAACTGCTGAATTCCTACAATCAGGAGCTCACAGAAATGCATGAGCAAGAGCAAGTCATTGCAGAACTTGAGTCTTTAGATCCAGTTCAATCAGAAGATGGAATGACGGTTGGGAATTTTACAGAAGTCCTCAGCTTAATTGAAAAAAGGGTTGCAAATTTTTGAAAATGTAGACTCCAACGATGCACGAGAATCCACAACAAAGAAATAAATACAAAATTCCCTTGAAATTTTACAAAACTTTGCATTATTCTTTTTATGTTTCGGAGAGTTTTTCCTAGTATTTTTAAGAGGAATATGCATTGTTCATAAAATTATGCTAGCTGTATGAAACGATGAACTTACTTATTGTGTGAAGCAGATCTCGACAACATAATGCCGGGACTTAAAATATACATTTCAAACAATAACAGATTTACATGAAATTTGTATACAGGGTGTCAAACTGCAAACAAAGTAAGAAAATAAAATACAAGGAATAATTAAAAGCAATACGATTAGTTTTTTAATCTTCACGTTATACTATAGATCAGCGGTTCTTAACTTTCAACCGTTACCCCCACCCTCTTCATGTATCAGCCTAACATCGCGGACACCCCTCTCTGACTCCCAAAACATGTCTGAGGGATTTAAAGGCTCCTAAAGAATCCTAAGATTGCCTCTGCTACTTATTCAGACTTTTTTTAAACTGATTTTGTTTTAAGAAAACAGTAAACGTACTACTATAAACATTGCAAATTACTAATTTAATACTATCTGAATTAATATTCTTGATCGAAATACATGTTCTGGAAGAATTTTTTTCACGGGGGCAGTTTAATGATCTAGTCCAGGGGTGGCGAACCTTTATGAATCCACGTGCCATTTTTTCTAAAGAAATATTTCATGAGGTACAGACGTGCCGTCAAATTATTTTGACTTGTGACTTTTGAGAAAATAATGAAACTAAGTACTAATAACTCAAAGTTCTATTTATTTCAAAAAAATATACATTTTGCACCTTATACTAGTAAATATTTTAGTTATACGTGTAATTCAAATGAAAGTAACATTAGTTTGATTTCTGCTGCTGATGATTAGATGAAAAATAACTTATGTAAGGATTGAAAGATGTTACTTTTAACAAAATGCATGCTAAATTGCAGTCATCCGTCAAACAATTTCTAAGCGAGTTTTTAATGCTATTCGTCTCTGAAAATAATGACTCGCTGGCGTGGGTAGATGAAAATATGGTTAAAATAGACGTCCCTGCTTTCTCAAACAGTTAAATGTGTCTGGAATTGAATTACATGTTTTCGAAATTTCATCAGCATTTTTACCTATAGTGCTTGTTAAACTTTCTGTTTCAATCAATTCCAACTTTCTACTTTTTTAAACAAATTTCGAATTCATATTAAACTAGACTGGAAATTAATCGGTTGCATTTCAAAATTTTCAGTTTCCAACCAATCGAATTGGGATAAGTTCAGTTTATTAAATGAAATCACATCAGGGTACATAAAAAAACTTGAACGTTTCCGATAATTCTTTGAACTGAAAATATCTCACCGAAAACTGCGACCGATTACTCGCGTTTGCTCGTAATACTTCATACTGAACTTCATTATTTTGAATTAAAACGCAAACATTTTTGATTTAAGGCGTGCCCAAAATATTATGTCGCGTGCCATCAATGGCACGCGTGCCAGTGGTTCGCCATCCCTGATCTAGTCTAAGATGGTACATCTTTCAATTTTTTTACAATGCCTTTCTGAGTCGGTAAAAGAAAGAAATCTTAACATTAAATGATAAACCTTCGTGGACCCCCAGAAAGGCGGTGGAACCCCCCGGGGTGAGCGGACAACAATTTAATAACCGCTTCTGTAGACGAAATAGCAATTTTTTAAAAATATATTTTTACAAAATTTCCATTAATTAACTTCAATTGAATAATTGGAATTTTACCTTCAGAGAGAGGAATACGTTTGAAAACATTTTTTCACTGATTTAATGAGCTATTGGAAGATTATATATATATATCTTCTTTTAGAAAGGCAGTATGAGAGAGGTCTTACGTTAACGTGATCAAATTAACATTCACTTACAACTACCAGAGAGTTTCTTTTCCCGAATTTGCAAATATTTTACATAATTTTAGTGATCTTCCAATATTTATAAAGCTTATTAGTATTTAAGGAACATAAATTTGGTTCAAAAATTGCATTAATATCTCGATAATGTGAAAGTGGCCTGATGTAAGAGCTTCTAAGTTTTTAATTTTAGCTGAAATGGGAATAAAAGGTTTTGAATTCTGAATTCCCTCAATTAAAACATAACGTGAGGAATTCTAGAGACAAAGCCAATTTATCAATGGTTCGTTTTAAATAAAACTTGAAATATTTGACTCCAGCTTCCCAAATTCTTTCAATGTGTTTCTTGTTCATGTCTTATAGTCTATTTAAAACTTGAAAATTCATTTTTGTTTTAAATATAATTGGTTTTAAGTTAATTGTCAATATATATATCAAATTTCTTTTTGAAATAAGTTTTCCATCTTTAAGAGAGTGAGCATATATTTTCAAACTTTATTGGTAATATTTCCTAAGCCCACGTTTGCTTGTGATCTTAACCATAAGCCCTCTTTTAAGCTTAAAAGGTTTTCTAATTGTAGGAAGTAGAAGCGCATATAATTGAGAGGTGTTATGGTAATTGGATTTATAAAGGCAATAAATTGTTTCCATTTCAAGTCTGATATATGGTTATCAAGACCTGATTAACAACGCTTCCGATTTAACAGTCAAATTCTATTTAGTAATTCAGTAAATAATAAGTTTATTTTTGCTTAGAAAGAGATCATCGGTTAAGTTCAACATCTCTTAGATATTCTTAAAGATATTTACACACAAGTAAAAGAAATACACTCATTGTGTGTGTGTGTGTGCCATAAAAATGTGCTCATCAAGAAGTACTAGTGGGATTTTTTGAAAGCTTAGCATGAAGGTACATGTCAGATAGTTATGTAGATGATTAGAAATGCAGTTATTGTATACACACACAATGCGTAATGCCACCAGAAGGCGTGGCGTTGAACGTTTTTGGATTATAAAACAGGTAAATAAAGCTTGTTTGCGTGTATTTAATCTGTTTCAGAGGGATGTTTTTTAACTAGAGATGCCATTACGCTTCCATTGGAAGCAATATTAGCGGCTGTCAGAGAGGAAGAATCATAAGGATGAGGGAAACCGGGTGGTCAGTTCGGTGAGAGCGCGCCAACTAGGTCGTTCTGACTTCACTGTGAGAAGGTGTTGGAACTAGTGGACAAGACAGAGGTCTGTTACATAAAGACCAGGCTCAGGACACCCTCGAAAGGCCAATAGTAGAGAAGACTGCCACATCATATGACACGCACGCATGCATGGAGCCAACTATCACGATATCCATACACAGGCAGCACCTTCCTTACGTGGTACTGTATCAGTCTGCACCATCTCAAGATGCCTGACTAAAGGACAGTTGCTATCGCGGTGCCACTACGTATGCTGCCGTTGACACCCATTCACCGTAGCCTCCGTTTGGAGTGGCGTCACGCTTGAGGAGATTAGACTGCTACCGAATTGAATCAGGTCATCTTCAACTTCGAATACAGATTCAATCTGAACATTGATGACAATCGCATAAGTGTGTGAAGGCCCCGAGATCAACGTTTCGATTCAGCCTCCCTCTGCTCCCACAACTAGCGGGATGGTACGGGGTGCCATCCCGTACGACACACGGCCATCCTTAATATTGACGATCCATGGCACCATGATAGCCCAGAGGTACGTTAGTGACATTCTTCATCCAACATGTGTTTCCACTAATAGAAAGGCTCCCAGGAGCTACATTTTTCAACAGGACAATGCTAGTCCACAAACAACAAGGGTATCACAGGACTGCGTTCACCAAACTTCGATCTTTCCATGGCCTGCTCGATCCTTATATTTGTCACCGATCGAGCATATCTGGGACCGTTTCAGACGGCAAGTTTTCCAGCCTAGGAGTTTGACCAAATCATAGGCGCGTTTACAACTGTGGAACGAGATGTTGCACGACATAATACGGGACTTGTATTCCACAATGACCTACCATGTCACATCCTGCATTCATACACTAGAGGTAGCCCAACAAGGTACACAAGTTTCCATTCATTTGTAATTTTTTCTACAGTAAATGATCATTTTGCTTTGATTTTGTAATTTTTTATTTACATTAACATTGTACTTATGAATGCAAAATTTCATTTTACTCTGACAACTCTTTCTTCTAGCTCAAATTTTTATGACAATAAGTATATTTTAAATTTCTTGAAGAAGTTTAAAACCTTTTGTTTTAGACATGCTACCATGTACAAAATTTCATTAAAAAGAGTAAAATTATAATGATAGTTTTAAAAAAGCGCATTGATTTTACAAGCTTATTTAGCTAAAACGTCTCCCCCCTTTATTTAATAAGGGAAAAATGTACTTTTTTAACTGGCCACATATTTGATGCAGACAACGTTAATCAAACTTTTCACGGAAAATATTATTCTTTTCCTCAACTTATTTCTTTTTTATTTAAATTTCTGTAAAATTATAAACTGCTATCAACTAAACCCAAAACCCGGTTAACAAGAGTTATTAAGGCCTGTTTTTATATTGGACGAATAACATAAGATGCAAAGGTGATATTGAAATAACAGCCTCATTCTACTTGAGGAACATGAAGAAGTTAATATTTTATGTAGTCGTCATATTCGGTAATGACTACTGCAATCTCCAACTCGGCATTGAAAGAACGGGGGGTGGAATGGTGTTCTAAGAGCATGCCAATCCATGCTGATTACCCACGTTGCCAAATTTCATCTGGTGTAGCAGCAAAAGTGTATGCAGTATCACAGTTATTTATCAATCATGGCACGTGTGGTTGACGAACGACATATACGGACAACGAGTAGACAAAGGGAAAAAATGTGAGTGGTCAAAGACGAATCGTTAAATTTTGTGCGCTACGTGACTTAGGGTGGCTGTTGGGTATACCACCAGTGTATATTAAGTTATGCGGGATTAAACTCAAATGGCTCCTGAAATTATGACAGTAGTAAGTATAGGGTCAGTATGACGATGAATACTGTGTTTTGTCATGCAATTCCTTACCACAAATTGCCATTAAACGTGGATACGACTATTGTAGTTTTGCAGGCAAAATCATGATTCATCTGAAAATGCAATGTAGTATCATTCGTTTGTCCATGTCTAGCATCTGTAGTCGCATACGTTTGTGGTGTGGTAATCACACAATAGATTCCTCGAGTTAGAGTTCCCCGTCTTGCAAGGAAATCCGTCGTTGCCATGCACCCAGCATGTCTGTCTGGTGGCGAGCAACAAATCTTGTATCACCCCACCCATCGTTTGATTCATTCCTCCTACATTTATCCATTCCCTATTCTTCATATTATTTTGGCTTGCTTTTACTCAACACGTTCAACTGAAAATATAGAGCGTATCTTCATAATTTTTTCAAAATTGCTATAGAAAAAAAATAGTTTTAAAGTTTGTTTTTTTCCATTTGTTTATGTTGAATGATTAAAACGGTTCACTTGTTCTCTTTCTCAGCAGACAGATCCATCATTTAGTGATCTTTTATATGACCAGAAATGTGTTAACAGAAGTATTGATTCTCAAATAATAATATCCTTCTCTCAAATGAAATGACTTCTTTTAGCATTATCAGATATGTAACAAAATATCAATAAGTAAATTTTAAAAAGTTAAGTTTTGCAAAAAACGAGGGTTAGCATGAAAGTTAGAATGGATAAATTCTATTAAAGGGGTCACTTCACACAGCATTTACCCCATCTCCGTAATGTTAAAAATGACCAAGTTTAAGGAACATTTTTTAAAAATTGGCAGGATGTACAGTTATGATTTTTTTTGTGCATTCATTGTATTGTTTTTATTAATTTAATGAGAGCATTTTTCAAAATTTTGATTAGATTTTTTTTTAAAAAAATACATATGTGAAGTAACACGTCTAAATTTTTAAAACGAAGAAATTTTTTGTGTATTTTAATCCGCAAATATTTTTTGAATAATTTTTTGGACAAAATCTCTCATTAAAATATTTATTTGTATAGCGTTAACATATGTGCAAAGTTTCAAGGCTATAAAATTAGTAGTTTTTCAAAAATGTTCCTTTTGTGTTGAAATTTACACTTTTGAGAAATAGTGATTTAAAGTAAAAGCTTACTATTAAGTAATGCATGCCAGAACTATAACTTGGATTGCTGGTGTCATCTGCAAGACCATCTTATTGTCTACATTTTAATTGTTTGTTTTTAGTTCTACCTTCTCTGGTTCATTGTAAAACTGCCTATTCTGATTTCCTGATACACGCATGATATATTTCTTGCAATGCTCGACAGTTGTAAAATCCAGGGGGTTGTATGTTTAATACATCTAAAACTTTTAATTTGGTAATGAAGCCTTCATTATATAAAGATATAGCTTCATTTACTATAGTTTTTAATTTTCCCAATTGCACAAATACAGGTTTTGGAATTATACACCAAAACTATTTACGCTTTCACTAATATTTTGAGTTTTATCAAGCAAGCATCTAGATAAAAGTTCAAGACTAGAGACTACTCTAAATACTTTTTTAATGCAATTCCTAATTGCAATACGTGTCGTGTTTATGCTTATATGTGTAACCTTCCAGAATGGACATATTATACTTACATGACAAGTCACCTCCTATGGGGTATAATACATGTCGTAGATTCAAATCTGTGGAGGTATTATCAAAAAATATAGCCCAAAATAGCTTGCCTTATGGCTGACAAGTTTCTCGAGTTGTTTCGAATAGCCAAAACATAGTATCTTTGTAATTTGTCTATTTCTGCATCTGTCAAGCTATTACGGCATCCTAGAGATTTTTTGTCCTCAAGCTTTTTGCCTTTTAATTTTGATTTTAATACCCTAAGTCATGTCCCCATCCTTTTTTCAACACGATCAACGAGTTCTAATTTTTCAATGTTTACATATCTTTAAGGTTTAGATTCTAAAACTGTTTTTTTTGTATGCTTTAGAGTCCCCATAGAGTCCAAATATTGTGTATATTGTAAATTGTGTAATGCCTGTAAACGATGGAAGATACAAAAAAAAAGAAAAAAAAAGAGAAGCGCACCTCTTCAACTTTCATTTCTCTACTATTTACAACGTAATTTGCCGAACACTCATCGCTATGTACATTGCTGTTAAAATTACTGTTAATGAGCATTTTCTCGATAATATTTCAGTATCAACAACTTTCCCAGTGTCCAAACCGAACAGCACCATTTAGAGAAGTATGATCCCTTTTTTTGCCAGGTACCATCGATAGCCACCGGTACATTTAGGCTTCCATTATTAAATGATATTATTTCGGCAGTAGCTAATGTCATTGGCACTTTGGCTACTTTCTTTGTCGCGTTATTTAATGTATGCAAGGACTCCTAAAACCACTTTGGTGTAGGTAACAAATTCATAACTCCGCAAAATATTTTCGCAACTGCTTCTTTTTTAATAGACCTCATAGCATGTGAAAGCCTAGTGTGTTCACTTCATATAACTTTGTATCATATTTGATTAACTACTTTTTTAGTAAACCTGGTATTAATAAATGTTTGAATAAGACCACAAAAGTCACAACATATTAAAAAACTTTGTTGCCAAACCCTGGATTTGGCAACCAAAATTTATGTGAATACCCTGTTTTTTACATTTTATTAATTTAATTAATGTTGTTTCAAAGCACAAGAAAACAGTACAATGTCAGTCATTTCCCAAAAACATTTAAATGAATCTAAAAAAAAGAAACATACTCTTTATTAAACTTATCTAACTTTGCTTTTAAAGCTGAATTATTTACGTTGAAATTGTCTGTGACTGTTATACAACATTTAATTCCTCGAAAGTTTGGGTTTTCGTACATTTTTTTCCAAACTTTCGTTTTTTTTTTAAAACGTTTTATTTTTAAAGCGAGGCATATTTATAAAATGTTTTTGATGGAAAAGACTATTCCACACAATAGCGGAAATTCGTTAAATTTAACGAGGTAAAAAACAGCAGTTACAGTTACAGTTACTAGAAAGTAAACAAACAGCTACTATTATTCACTTCACTTTTTTCCTGAATAAGTTGCTGATCAAAATAAATTCTTTTAATCAATTTAAACTATTTGATAAGGCTGAAAAGTAGCATGGGTCTTTTGTTTTGATTTGAAAGGGGCGTGGCAATCAGCTGTTTTAGGGTTTAACACAGGTGTAAACAAATTTTTTAAAAAATATTAAAAACTTTTCTAATTCAGCTAGAACCAATATTTAAATTGCATCAGAAAGAAAAAAATGTGGTATTTTATTTTTCAATTAAAATTGAAAAAAATAATTTTTTCATCGATTTTCGTGAAGTGACCTAGGCGCAAACCACATTCGTTGTAGTTACTATAATTATCAGATAATATACATTTGTTCACGAAAGAGTAGACTCTTTTTCATAACTTCTCTTATTTGTAAAAAAAAACGAAGTAGTTTAATAAAGTTATTTTTATGATGCATTCCTTTAATGATGGTTTTCTTTGAGGTTTGATGCCTTTTTTATGAGTAAGTTTTTCTTTCATCCACCCATAAAACATTATGAGAAGAAAACATTCATCTCAAAGTCAAGAATCTATGAAAAATATATTATTCTTACTGATATTTAAGCTTTAAAAATTTACCCTTATACAGATATGCTTTTCTATCAAATATAAAATTAGCAGGGTATGATTGTTCTGCAGGCTAGCTTATATTGCAAATAATTATACAACAAGAATTACAATTATACGATAAAATATGCTTATGTAATATGACTTTAATTCATAAAGTGCACGTGCAGCTCCAAAATCAAAACCATACAAATCTAACTAAGAACTGTGGAACAGTTCTTTTAACTGAACTAAAGTGGTCGTGGTTGTGGCTTGCATGTCATGAGTTCAAGCCTAGCACCACTGAAGACCAGCAGTGTAGAGGGCAACAGTGCACATGAAATATGTCGAGGCTCAAACGTCCTCCTGTTGGTGTGGTAGTTTAGTGAGGGTGGTACCAGCTAAGGAACATCCTCGTCACTTGACCATGGTTCAAAATTACGAGGTCTGTCGCCAAAAGCCTTCTTGCAGCTTTATAGCGAGACGTAAATGTAACAACCACTCACTCACTTTATTTTTAATGTGTCCACAGTAGCCTTGTGCTCATAGTCACGATTTTGTGACTAACTGGCGTTGTCGAGTCTTGGGCTCGAGTCCTGTTGTCTCTTAAGACTCGCCGTGTAGAGAGACTAATGCACGTTAAATTTTTTGAGGCTCAAAGTACTCCCGTTAGCGTGGTGAAGACATTTATAGAGTGAGGTGGCAGCACAGTTGTTGTCCTCGTCACTTGAATACAGTTCAAAATTACGAGTTCCATCCCTGATAGTCTTGGAGTTGTTTTAGATTATGACAATGAAACACATTTACTCACTTAACTAAAATGTTTCGTAATGCCTCAGTTTGAGGGATAAAACAAAGCAAGTCGCAGCTTTAGGAAACTTAATAAGTTAATAGAAAAGGTAAGCTAGGCATGCTACAATCAAATATGTAGAAAAATTAGAAAATTATCCTTCGTCTAAATGTATCCACTTCAAGTTATCTAATCTGGTGGGGCTGCTCTTATCCTGTAAAGCAGTAATCTCCAAACTTTTTAGATCGCGTACTCCTAAAACGAAAAGAACAGAATAAGTTGTGTATGTGTGCGTTTGTAGTCAAATATTACATTATTTATTATTTAACACAATATACCTACATTTAAATTAAATTACAAATTTACATTTTAAATTAGAGTTTAATGTAAGTAGCATGACCGTGTTCGTTTAGTAAGAACGAAAAATTCTAGTTTGAAGATTTCTGTTATCGAAATTCCAAAATACGTTTCTAGCTCTAATTTATTTCTGTATTTGGTCTTAATTGTAATCACTCCAGAAAACGATGCGTCACATAAGTAGCTAAGCAGAAGCAAATGTTAAAGCTGCATTCGCTATGCTTCCTAAAGCTAAATATTCAGTTTCCTATATCATCCATCATTACGAAGAGATTTTTTAAAAAATTCGGATATTGTACTGTTACTTCTCTCATGTCGTGTAAAAGTTTTTGAGTTACGCAAACGAAAATTTATCTATTTTTACATTTTTTAACACTACTTTTTTTGTATATCTCTAAGTATCACCTTGCCCACCCCACTTTTTGGAGACCAGTATTCCATAGAAGGTGTTCAATTTTAAAACATTATTTCCTTTCGATCTACCCCAAAACGTCGCTATATACGAAACTAGAAAATACAGTTCTCTCCAACATCCACATTTTAGCATTTGAATGAGCAAAAATTTGGAATAGAAATTCTGGGAAAAGAATTAAACTCTTTGGAAGTAGAACCAAAAAAAAAAAAAAAAAACTAAAAACATCAAAAAACAAAAAGAATCTTACGTACACTCTATCTTTCTTTGTTACTTTAGTTATTTTGTTTTGTTTCGGGATTAATACCAAGTAACAAAACAAATTTTCTACGATATGCCTCAAAAGTGTATTAAGATGTACATCATTGTTGTTTCGATTAAGTCAAAGTAATAAATAGAAATCTTGATTAGTGCACCTCAGTGGTCTTGAAAATTTTCGACTCAGGGAACCCGAAGAATTACAAGGTGCTTTCGGGAGAAAAATCCCATCCCCCTTCTTAGAGAAATATATCTTAAAATAATATTTAAAGTAGACCTTAATGTATTATAGGTACTTTTTATGCAAAGACAATGAAAGAAAAGTGTTGTATTTTTTATTAAAATATTTATTTTAATGTAATGTAATATATTTATTGTATTTTAATACAACAATGTCAATATAATTTACTCGCCTTTTTCACTTAAATAGGTTGTTCTGAAGGACATTAAAATGCTTACAGATGTGTGAGAAACTTATGTATTCTGCATGAATTTGCTACCAAAAATTTGAGCTATTCTTGCTTAAATTTTAACGTCGAACCAGCTGACATGTAGATAAGTTGTTCCTTCTCATTCATTGAGAAGTCGTTGGATTTACTGTAGTACTCGAATAGACTTATATCCCTTCACACACACGCACATGTTTAGTTTTCTCTTCTGGGAAGTATTCTCTTACAAATGTTTTGTGTTTTTGTGGAACTGTTCACTTATTGGTGTATTTCTTCTTCTTTTCACAAATAAAAAAGGCGTATTTTCCGTTAGAAAATTATTTTTTAATGGATTTCACGAAATAATTTTATACTCGTAGAGTATAAAAGTATTTTGTGGAATCTGTGACAATAAAATACTCATATTCTAGTAAGTTACATATAAATGAAAAACATTTTAATATTCTTTTATAGTATTATAATAAAATTTAAGAAACATTTTACAAAATAAGCTAATTTAAAGGACTTGGATGAGCTTACTTTGTTTGACGCAAAAGTTTAAAGTCAGGTTTTATTTTCATTCTTTCTAAGCTTATTTCATATTATATTATATTCATTAAAAGTCGTAAATATATTAACTAAATATGCTAATATATGTGTTTGTTCATATACAGGATGATTCGAAAATTTTCGTTCAAATTTCGTGGGGAGGTAGGGAATACGTCATTAAACCGATTTCACGTAAGAAAGTATGTCCGCACAAACGTCATCTAAATGAACAAAATAGACAAGTAAAGTAAACCCAAGGAAAAAAGAAACAGTTCAGTTAAGTAGTAACGAATGTGACTTTTGTTCCAACAAGGAAAAGTACACTTTCATGGTAGGTGCTTAAAATAGCGATCATTTACGTGAGCACAGGATTCACAGCGCCGTTGCCGAATATTTTCAAAAACGCCTGGAATATCACGGACAATACCAGCGTCGACCACTTTTCAAACCAGATCAATTTCATTGTTGAAGGTGGCTCGAACACATAGTATTTCATGAACCCCCTAGACAAAGAAATCCAAGGTTGATAAAAGTAGTACTCTGAGCGATGCCAATCCATCGAGCTCCGAATTTTCGCTCGTAAATTGTGTTGTTTAATGTTTAATGTCTTGGCGGATATTCGCAGGAACCCCCTTCAAAAGTCAGTAGCAGACTTTTTTGTCTCATAGACCCCTTTCCATGTTTTTCCGTTTGGGGTAGACCCCTGCTTACCTAATAATGAATTTTTGCAAATTTATCAATTTAGATGTCTTTTTTGACAGCTGGAATATAGAGCTATACTAACTTTAAAAGATTTAAATTTCTAACTGTAGTGAAGTATAGTATTTGAAACCTAAGACACATGTGTGTTAATTAACTGAATTAAAATTGAATTAATACATAAAATAACTGTTACACAAAATAACTGAGCAACAAATAACTGCTTTGAATGAAAGGGATGATCCTGGTGCTTCATCCACTCTGGTGCTTTCAAAATTGCTGTGTGTGTGTCTGATATCCGTTTCTAAATTTTCTAAGATCTTCTTGGTGCCTATTCCGATCAGTTCCTCTTGTAATATGACATTTATTTTTTTCTTCCAATGTGACATATTGATTCATTGGCTCCTGTGGTATTACCATAGTCAAATCGTTCTCAAACCTAGTTTCAAAATCTGAATAAAGGGGATTTAAATGTTGAACGTAGGTTAAAACGTCATTTTCCTGGCAGATTGTGTGCGACAAATTGAAAACTAGAAAATTCGGGACATCCAGTATTGTGTCTCCTTAGCTTAATTCTGGTAAGAAACGCCAAAATGATGGTCCTTGTAGCTGCAAATTAACGTCATTAAATTTAGTAAATAAATAGATAAATCTGGTTTCCACTTGATTAAATTTTGTTTTAAAACTAAAGGCATGACGTGGTTTGATGAGAGTCATTATCGCAGACCCCCATTTACACCTCATGGAGCCGGGAATTATTTTTCGCCGACGTGGACCCCTTGCAGGTTGTCATACCCTGGGGGTCTATATAGACCACTTTGGGAATCACTGGTCTAGAGAAAGATTCGGTATTTCCGGCCGTCCAATCAGGGAGGTAGCAAGTTAAGTCCGAACAAACAGTCAACAATGAATCCAGCCCGCACATTTACGGAAAAACGATGTTGCGCAGCGTGACTTCTCGTACCATGTGGGTTGTCGTAAGCCCACTCATGTGAGTTGTGTGCATTGAACATATCTTCAAGATTGAAAAAGGTCAGAAGCTGGAAAACTGAGGTTCTCGACACCTTTCTGCATGAAACATTGTGCAAATTCCACACGTTTAGGATAATCGTTAGGCTGCAGTAACTGCACCCCTTGCAGATGGTAAGGAGGCACACCCTACTCGTACAGCATCCGCCACACTGCTGACTGACAAACCTTAAGCAGCTGAGCAATAGCTCGTGTACCGGTATTCGGATTATCTTCAAAAGACTGTAGGACTCTCTTTTCGACGTTGAAAGTCCGCGTCAGTCGTCTTTTCCCTGTATTGAGCATGTTGCTGCCCAGTGAAACACGTTACCACAAATTACGATGCACACTTGCAAACATTTGATGCTGTGGTATTCTTGTCCAAGGTATCGGGTATCATAAACGTGCCTATCTAGGTGACCGCTTTCACCTGAGACCCATATGCGAGATGCATATTCACTAGCTCTTGATACGTAAAACGACTCATCTCATCATTAGTAAGTCAACTCATGCATTGATGACAGCAGGAGTGGTCGACCGAGCTTTATACTTGTTGGAAACACGCAAAGCTCTCCTTTTTTGCATGTGTACATCTGGGAACGTACTTTCCTACGTAAAATCGGTCTCCTTAAGTAATCCCTACTTCCCCATGAAATTTGAACGAAAAGTTTTGAATCACTCTGTATATTACAAGTGATCATACAAAAATTACTGAGAATGTGAATTAATTTTGCATACACATTTATAAATTTCTTTTCGTTTTTTTTATTTTGACTAGGGAAATATCTGAGTATACCTCGCAGAACCCCAGAGTTCTATGGTACACAATGTGTAGACCACTAGAGTACCTGATTCAAAACTCATTCTACGCTTTATTCCTACAGTTTGGTTCACTTAAGTCTATTATTAAAATTTTTGCTTGGTATCGGCAAAAGAATGCTTGCATAGTAATTATAAACTTATTTATTAGCTGATTGGTTAGATATTATAATTTACTTACTTACTGATCCTTTATTATATATATTGAAGTAATTTTTTTTTTTACTTATTTTCAGAAAAAAGTGTTATTTTTTCTTCTGTAAGAACCTCAGTTTTGTCCTTTATATAAAATACGATTTGAGTTAAAACTAAGAATTGCATTTATGGTTATATTTGCTTATTTAAGTACTATGGATTTAATCCCCGCATTGATCTTGAAACATAGCTAACAATTTATAGTCTAGACCTAGTGATCCAAATTCCATAAGAAAGCATTTTTTAGTTTTTTTCATATTTCGTTAGATAAAGATTTTCGAAAATTCTTATCAAAGGCAATAAATGCAGTTTTCAACATACAGATACTCTTTTGCAATCTAATGACTATATTTTAAGGTAAAATCCTGCCTCAAATTTCTGTCATTCGTTTCATGATTTTTCAGCTCTAATTCTATTGAGTTTTAAGAAATTTGTCAAAGAAAAAAAAAGCGTTTGGCCTTGAATTATCTAAAGACGAAATTTAATGAAATCCAACTCTGAATGAATCAACTAACAACGAAGTCTGTGATGCTGATTTTGAAGGCAACACATTATTATAACTACAAAAGAGATTAATGGTTGGAAATAAACTAAAAAGACTCATACCTAAGAATATGAAATAAATCATTTGAATCCAATTTGAAATCTCTAAAAATGTAACTAAATCTTGAGAACTATCACACAATTCTGATTAAGTAGAGCATTGTACATTTTAGTTCCTAATTAAAATGTGATAAAAAATCGTAATAAAAATTATTAAGAAATAATTCGTTATTCCAAATTAAAAGGTAAAGTTCATGCTTAAATTAATTTCAGTAGTTTTGAAAGAAAAAATCTTGATATTAAAATTTATTTCCCCTCGTTTTTGATACTTTTTAGGAATAATAATTGATACTTTTAATTATAGATTTTAACTCGGAATTAATTAATGATTGAAAATAATGAGAAGGCTTTTGGGATAACTTTACTGACAAAATTAGTTCTCATATTTGTGAAATATGAGGAACTTTTAATAGAGCATATTGCTGAATCTAATAATTTAACAAGCTTTACAATACTTAAATGTCAAATAATTCCTTGGGCTGATTTGGATATTTAATTAGTCTTCAAAAGTTTGACTGTTAACTTAATTTTCTCCTTTCACTTAACTCAAATATTTTTACGATAGTGATTTAGCGAATTAAATGTGGTGTATTCCATAGAATAACTTTTTGTTATAAAATTTATTATATGTTTCATTCTTACCAAATAATTTTGAATAAAATTTATTCTGGAGAGAGAGATATCCATCAATTACATATTTGTGCTTCTGCTATCCTATTTTCCACCCTCGTTATTTTCTAATGCACTTCACATATCATTCATTGATATATTTTTTTTTCTTTAACATTTAAATTATTTTACTGATATTCGTTAGCTTATAATTTCATTTTTCTCTTCTCTTATTTTATGAAGAGAGAAGCAAAAAAAAAGAAAAAGGAATGTAAAACATGTTAAACATGGTGCCTTTAGACATGCTTCATTTTATAGCTCAGTCTTAAGTTTGTGCGTGGTAAATAAAATGCTGAATTCCATATTGGATTTGCTTTTACATCAGTGATGAATTCAGAATCTTGGTTAAGGGGAGGGCTGAAATCATAAAAATTTTGCGTCATCGTAACGTTCCCAAATGTTACTGAAGCGAATAAAAATATTTTCTTAATCTATTATCATAAATTCATACATCAGGTGATTAAGCCTACTGAGAAAAATCTAAATTTTAAAGACATGATGATATAAAAATAGAAAATAGAACATTTTTTTATTATTAAATGTTACAACAATGTACAGAAACCCAAAAAGAAATGTACCGCTTTTAAAAAAAAAGTAGATTAAGTACAAAAAAAGGTGTAGAGATTTAAAAAACAAATTCTTGTGTTTAACTGTGGTAAAAGAAGAGGGTGCAGTGTCATAGCTCCTTCTATGAATTTGTCTATGCCTTATATTAGCAGGAATTCTAAAGAATTTAAAGAATTCAAGGAATTTCTAAAATTGGCGATAAGGATCAATCGCTTAGTCTTTGCGAAATTTTTAGCCTTGATGATAATATGTATTAAGTTATCTGTTTTCAAAACCTTTATGTATATATTTTCTTAGTGTGTTATGTATTGATATTTCATCATATGCAAGTTCTGAGAAATAGTTACATGGCTTCCTGTTGATTTTATAAGCCTTTTTCTTTTACCAGCGTGCCGATTATGTACATGGAAATACATGTATTGCAAGGCAGAATGTCAAGGAGAGTTGGCACAAACCTATTTTCATGCTGAGACTTTTGAATAAGCATATACCAGTGAATGCATATGAATGAACACACGGATAGAAATCTCTATAATAATTTAGACATACTTTTGAGTCCCTCAAGTCAAATAAAAAAAAATTCTTTGATTATTAATAACATGTTAAAGTTGTATTTAAAACGTTATTAATAATATTTTTAGTTATAACCTTGTGTGTGTGTGTGTGAGAGAGAGATTGATTCTATTAGCCATTATTAAGTTATATGCTTGAGTTATTTGATAAATCTGATTAAAAAATTAAGTTTTTTTTTTTTTTTTTTTTTTGCTTTTTCAATACATTTATTCAGAGTACTAATTTGTATAAATATTATATGTTTAACAATTGTTTTGGAAATAAAAGAATAGTCAAATTATTTTGTAGTTATATATATATGTTTTTTTTGTAAATAATTCTGATATAAATAAAAAAAAATTCTCTTTAACTTAAAAGAATTATGGTGAAGCTTAAGGTGAACTTTTGCAGCACTAATCTTTAATTGTCGAATAATTATTTTATTAATTAGTTGAATGCAAAAATACACAGACTTTTAAAAACCCAAAACTTTTAAATTAATTGTATCTTGCGGGAAGGACTCAATTGAGGAAAAATACCTAAAATATAGAAATTTATTTCAAATTTATTTAAAAATCTAGAATTTATCTGGTATTGTTCGTGGGAGAAAAATAGTAAGGATTACTTGGAATATATGTAGCGTATTATTCAAAAACGTAACAATTACTTTATTAATTGATTCTCTTCCTATAATAACCACATTCTCAAAAATTGGTTCTGAATTTCCATTGATCAATCATTTCTTGTTTTGTGATATGTTAATACTCACACACGCACTCATAAACACACATTCATGCACACATGCATTAATAATTTCTTTCACAGGTATATGTTGAATAAACAAACTTATTTTTAGCCATTATAGGGCGGTGGAAGGAGTAAAGATTTATAATTGATTTCATTGATACAGATAAATATATAGGATTTTAACAAATTTTCAAAACTAAATTTATTTTACTGCTTCTTTTCGTTTTAAATATAGATTTGTTTCAACTGAATTAAATCCAGGTGAATTTTTGAGAAAAATGTTTGAAAATTATAACTAGCAATAAGGTTTTCTTCAAGAAAACATAAAGAGACACTGGAAACATCGAAGGTATCTATTTTAACTTTAAATATTTTCAACACATATTATTATGACATAAATTATATATTTCTCAAAATTTTTCACAAACTTGATCATAATTAGAAAAATGGCCTATCGCCTTGATTTTACTTGTCGTTGAATCAGTTCTAATCTTGTCAGAAAAAGAGAACGAAAGAAAAGAAAAAGTAAAACATTTTTTCAATTCTAGATAAAATAATCACAGAACTAAGCATTTTCTTGCATTTTCCTTTCGTGATAAATGTGCGTATTATATTCCAGTTACATGTAAAATCAAGGATACTTTGCCCTAATTTTGTATTTGTATTTAATATTAATGTAAAAGTCTTCACATTCTAACATTTATTTCACAGATAAATTTCTATTCGCAGTTTCTTGTACTATACTGTTCGAATTAATTGGGACAAGCATTTTTCTTGTCTGAGTTGGTATGTGATTATCAGTGATGTCTTGAACCCCCTCAAATCGGTTATATCTGCCTAGACGTAATGTGATTGATCGGCCTTGACTATAATTTACTCGTTTGATTGGTTTTGGTGTATCAATTATCCAGTTGTGAGCCTTTCAGTGTGGCAGCTGGTGGTTATAGTTTTGTGTCCTTGTAACACGTATTACTTTTACTTGTTCTGAGATGGATATTAATCTAAGGAAGCGTTCTAAAATAATCATTCTCAATGAACACACTTCTATGACTGAGAGATAAAGAGCTACGGTATTTGTTGCGGATAACTCAAGTGTTTCAAGAATTTTAAGAACATTTCAAGATTCCAGAACATCGTCTCCAAAAAGAAAAGGAAAATATGGGCTCTAACGGAAAACTGCTCTAAAAATTGATAAAATTCTAATAAGAAATAGCAAAATAAGTCCAAGAAAGATAAGCAAAGACATTCGAAGGGTTTATTGGATTATGTTGTTGAAATAAGCTTTTCAACTATATGGAAAAGGTTTCTGGAAGTTAGCCATAAGGGAACAAGATTGAGGAAAAGGCAATTCCCAGTTCTGAAAAAGGTGAAAAAACGTTTAATATTAGCCAAAAAATACTAATCCTGGACTGCTAACGACTAGATGAAGGTGAGTTTTAGTGATGAAGCACATTTATTTGTGCAGGGATGCAAATTAGGCGTAGTTAGATGAAGTGAAGATGAAACTCTTCTACCAGATAATACCCAACAGACTGTAAAGTACCCTTCTAAACAAATGTTTTAGAGGTTTTTTCACAACAAATGTCACTAGAAGCTTAATTCCTCTTACAGCCATGATTAGTTCTGTTAAATACATATAAATATTGCGCAATAGAATGATTGCATTCATGGAAACATTTGATGGAGCATTTCAACATGACTTGACTTGTTGTCACAATTCGAAATTGGTCCAGACTTTTATGCGGAAAAATAAAATAAAGGTGCTTAATTGGGGCTGGTTATTCACCAGACCTAAATACTAGTGAGAATTTATGGCATATTCTCAAGAATTATTTAGCTACGATGAGTTGCACGACAACAGAACAAATGATAAAATATGCAATACAAGTGTGGTTTTACGATGATGAAGTTAAGAGCTTGTGCGTTGCACTAATAAAGTCAATACCAAGACAAGTTGAAGAGGTCATTTCTGCTACAGAAAGACATATTTTGTACTAATATAGAAGTTTTTCTGTCTACTTAACTAAAAAACTATGTTAAGTAGACAGAAAACTTCTATGAAACTTCTTCTTTGAAAAATCGTTTTCTTACTGTTTGTCCCAATTAATTCGAACAGTATAGTATATTAACTGTATTTATTCTTATATTATTTGTGCATTGTTATTTAATGAAAGAAGCATAGATCCAACTTTTTATTGTATTTTTTTTAACTAAAAGGCTTTTATCTAATATTATTTTATGCAGATGTACCAAGGAAAGAGTCAACTGAACATCAGAATATAGGTCCGTAGTTTCTATCACTTTTTTTGGAAAATGGCTCCATGCAACATAAAAGAAAGCTTTTGTTGCTTAAGAATCTTTACTGAATGCATGTCATAATATTACATCTTGTCAGTCTTATTGTTTTGCTCTTGATTTTAGCATGGGTTGCTTCGTTGGTGTGGATCAGTAAATCTACTAAATCAATGTTGGAAGCTTGAGGATTCAGCACTTGAGACTGGCTTGTGTGGTAAAGAAGGTTGATCCAATTTAAATACATAAGTAAACCACAGAGTTTTCCCGTGACTTAGTGTGAAAGCTTAATAAGCAAAAGACATCAATAACGGTGTCGTTTTTGTATTTTTTGACAGTCAATCAGTTGCTCGTTGTGCATTATTTGAGTAACATTAATCAAATTTGGATCAGTTTTCTTTCGTGTCTGTTCAATCTTATAAGTTCACTGAAAATTCTTAGGAAGATAATTAACTTTTTTTACAGTATAGCAAGCACTATAGGCACACAATGGATGATGGATTGGTTGGTTGGTGTCTTGTGTCATGACAATGTTTAAATTGGACCAAATGCCCAATAGACAGCATCGGCAATCTGGATGCAGCTATTATCGAATAAGCCCTCACGGGGGTTGTTCTTAATAACTGCAATTTTGCTATAATGACAGGACAGGAGAAAAAATGTTCCACGTTAAGCTCCGTGTCGTGACAGTGTTTGCAGAATACTTTCTTGTCCCGTTCTTCTAAATTTACATGCTTCTAAAGCATTGATTCCCAAAGTAGTCTATATCGACCCCTGGGGGTCTATGGTGACCTGCAAGGGGTCCACGTCAGCAAAAATAATTTGGGAGTCCTTGAGGTGTAAGTGGGGGTTTATGATAGTGGCTCTCATTAAACTAGGTCCTGACTTTAATTTTAAAAGAAAATTTAATGAAGTGGAAACACAATTTTACTTGTTTAACAGATTTATTTACTAAGTTTAATGAGGTTAATTTGCACTTACGGTGATAGTATAAATTTTGTTAAAACAAGAACCATTTCAATTTTTCTTTCCAGAATTAAGCTAAAGAAGTATAATACTGGCGGTCTCAAATTTTCTCAGTTTGTCACACGCAATCTGTCAGGACATTTAACCTACGTTCAACGTTTAAATGCCTTTTTATTCAGATTTTGAAACTAGGTTTGAGAATGTTTTGACTATGGTAATACCACAGTAGGCAATGAATTCATACGATCGCATTGAAAAAAATATCACATTACAATAGCAACTGATCGGAATAAGCACTAACGAAGACCTTAAAGTAAAGCTCAGAAACAGATGTCAACAATTTTGGCTTTAAAAAGACAAACTTGTTATTTGTCCTGAATTACAAAATATTGCGAGAAAATTTTTAATTGCTTTTCTTGTGAAAAGGAGCTTCAACGCGGTTGCCAATCTCCAAAAAAAATAATAATTCGGACTCTACTAGCAGAGGAGATTTAAGGTTAAACCAGACAAGATTGAGAGAGAGATACCAAATGTTATTGTAGCACCGGATTCATCACTCCCCTTAAACTAATTTGCTCGTTGTTTATAGTTATTTTATGTATTAATAAACTTTTAATTTAATTAACATGTGCTTTTTAAGTTTTAAACACTATACTTTATTACAGTTAGAAGTTTAATTTTTTTTTTTAAAGTAGTAGTAGTACCAGCTACCAAAAAGACATTCAAGTTGATAAAAATTTTCAAAAATTCAATATTAATCAAGCAGGGGTCTACCCCTAACCGAAAAACACGGCAAGGGGTCTATGAGACAAAAAAGTTTGGGAACCTCTGCTCTAAATTGTCATGTTCTATGCCTTGCTTATGTGCTTGCCAGGCTTCTAGTTGTATTAATTTAAGAATTTGGTGTTTTAGCTTGATTTTTCTATCGTTAAGTCTTGATTTTACTACTAAGTTTTTATCGCTTAAAGTGATGAGCATTGCAGTGTTGGAGTTACTGTTAAGTTGCCTTGCTTCCTTAGTCAGAGTATCAGTTACCTCGTTTTCATCAATACCATCATGCGCTGGGATCCTGTTTATTCAAACTGAGAAGTTGACAAAAAGTGTATAGTGTATGTTAGTAACTAGCCCCGAGTAGAGCCTTTATGAATTGCTTGGAGAGCAGCTTTACAGTCACTGAAGTTTATAAGCCCTTTAGCTCTTTCTGATGGATTGGTGAGGGACCTCTCATTATCTGAGCCTCGGTCAAGTGATGAGAACGACACATGAATTGATACTTCACTCTTATACCAGGCCATAAGTAATTTAAAGTAATCATATTATCCCAAAAGGCTGTCTTTGGTGGAATCTTAATTCTATGACTCACCGGTCACCGTTTAACCGCCATTCAAGATTACAGTTCTTTTTATTAGGATTTTCTTAGATACATAAAAGGTAACTTAAGTGAGTTGATATTACTCTCATTGATATATAAGATTATTATATTTACTTACACTAAGAATATTTCAAGAACTTGATATTGTTATAGAAGTGGTGGGGGGGCAAAAATATTTATAGATAAAAATTACATTCCCTTAAGGTATTGTTGTGTAAAAAAAGAGAGCAATCGGTTAGATAAACTATTTCAGATTTTCAAAAAAATTAATGTGTTTATTCAGTTTTAGCTGCATATAATTTATTCAAGTATTTTTTTTCTTTGAAGAACAATAAATTAATGCGGCAGTAATAATTAAACTACAATTTGAAACAAATTAAATGACTTTAATTCCTTTATTACAATTCATTCACCAGTTTTATTTTTCTGATGGCGTTGTGATTAATTGACAAAAATGTGATCATTTATCTGAATTTATCTGATCTGGAATCTTCATTCTTCCCAGTCAGCGTACCTCACACATTTGAATCTGATTTGTGCATTTTTAATAATTTATCATATAAACATTTTTGATATTTTAAACAAAGTATTTCTACATATAAAAAAACAAACAAAAAATCTGTTTATAGTACTGCTCATAGCATAAATAAAAGACTATTCAATTAATAAATCTCTCATTTATTTTTATAACAGATAGAATGTCCAAAAGGTTCTTGTCCTTACTTATATAGTGTAAATTTTTTTATTTAAAGCTATAACATTTAGAATGGGAAAAATGTTTTATTCTCTTAGCGAAAAAGTGTCAATTTTGCAAATTCTCTACAAATATATAAACAAAGTTGAATATATTTAGTCATTTTTTTGACATTTATTTCAAGGATACACGGTTAAATGTTTTGAATATTTTCAAAATTTTATTTTTTTTCAGGTAGTTAATTTTGCAAAATATTATTTTTGTTTTCTTTGTGAATAAAATAGCTGCATGAAAATGAGATTTGCTGAAATAATTTGTTAGTGTTTTCTTTGAAATTTTAATAGAATAACTCATTTGAATACACTTTGTCATTAAAAAAGACAAGATTCAAAATACTGGAAATACATTCAAATAATAATAAATCCTGTAAGTTCAAGGCACTTAAACTGTTAGGACATTCTGTGAAATATTCGTAACATATAAGTGTTCTAAAAAAGAGAGAAATAAAAGTCCAGAGGAGATCTAAAGTATGTATCATATTATTTGTTTTTATTTTAAAAAACTGCATTTAAAATGTCATTAAATCATTGCTTGAGAAATGATATAAAATTAACAAGAATGCAAAGAGTTTAAAAATATCGATAGAACTATTATTTCTCTTATTTTCTCATTATAAAATTCTTCATTTTATTACTATTAATTCAAATGTAATTTTTAAAATCTATTATTTAAGAAATGTAACAATGACATTTAAAAAGCAAACTAGTTAACAAGATGTATTTAAAAATAAACTCAACAAAATCTATAATAATGCTCGAATAAAAACTATTTATCAGTACATTAATATTTCCTGCATGTATTATAAATTTTTTCTTCATTCTCATATTGTTTGGAAGACTATACAATGAATGATCCTATTAATGCATTTGCACAAATCCCTTGATCTTTGATCGAGAAATCTAGTAAAAATATCCAGCTGAGGATATAATTATCGCAGCATTTTCAGCAACTAGGTATCATTGTTGGAACATTGTTTCATCGTTGCAATACAAATGATACAATGTCCCAACACTACAATACTGTCCTCTCTTTTTCCGATTCCTTTTATTCGTAATTAAATGATGTAACAACCTATTTCTGTTCAAATGCTGTTAGTGAAAGAAAGATTCCATCATCAAGTTATAATAGACACTGAAGACTTCCCATTTTACTCCAAAAAATGTCAGGTGAATCATCTCTAGTCTTTCTGTTCCACTCGTTTTGTCAGTTATAAAATGAAATCCTTGACTTTCTTCGATGAATATTAAAAAAAAATCAGTCTTATTTTTTTTTATACCACTTTGAGTTCTAATCCATCCGAGGATGTATCTTCGTCCATTTCTGGGCAGTCACAAGATAAATCGGATATTTTGTCCCGAGGTCTCTCGTCTGAAGTAGGAACTTTAACACGTAAGACAATATCACTTAAATCAGGTTTTGGATTATGTTTCGTTGGCAAAGTCTGTTCTCTTGTGCCTCCGGAAGAGAGCAGTTCCCGTTCTTTGGAATTTCGCCATTTCATGCGACGATTTTGGAACCAAATCTTGACCTACAAAGAAAAGAGAAATAATTAAAGTAAAAAATACCCAATTAATTTTATTACTAGTTATTTGTATAAAGAAATTCTAAAAAGTAAGGATTAAATTCCATAGAATATTAATAGTTTATTATCATTATTATTACAAATTTATCATTTTTCCTAGTTATATATACTTTCAAATAATAGATAGAAGTACTTATATTCCCTTAGTTTTATTTTAACCATAGTAATTTTTGTTTAAATGTTTGAATACATTTATAATCCCAGTGTCCCTGAAATAACGGTAGTATTTATATATACTATTTAATTACTTTATTTCTATTAATTTCTTAGTGTGTTTTGCTAAGTGCTACTATTCAGCTAATACCATGCTTTGAATTTTTATTTGGGTCCAAAATCTGGCAATGACTTGTTTATTGTACTCAGATTCAGCACCGGTTATGCATTTTTTTAATGCAATTTTAGTCAAGTTACCTTTTTCTTGTAGTGGATTTACAAATTCTATCCATTACTTTCAATAGAATTTCGCTCAGCATTATTAACAAAAAGGGGGAAGGTCGGCTTGATAGAAAACCTATTAAACTCCCCTTTGATGTAAATTGTTTTATATATAAGAGCTGTCTTAAGTCAGCAATGTTTGTAACACTGCAGCATCCATATATATTTTTAACTTGTAACATCTTTTCTCTACATTCTAACATCTGTTTCACATTCCAATTTCTGCTTTTGTATGCTTTAGCTCTAGTGTTGTATTGATTCATGTCTCTCTAATATAGAAAACGGGTCAGCAACCTTTTAGCTGTGGCGTGCCAAACCAATCTACCAGGAAGATTCAGTGTGCCACACAGTAGGGCATTTTTGAAACAATTCGATTCCAGCGATAATGCATGCAGAGATAGCGAATAGAGGTTAATAATATAGATATTTACAGCTTTATTATAGATTAATTTTGCATCATTTAAAGTTATTTCTTAACATAAAAGTAAACAGCATAATATATAACTATTTTTTAACAGAAATAAAAAATTAAAATTGTACATATATTATGCATTTTTAACCATATGTATTAAAATAAGAAATAGACAACGTAAAATATAAGTATTTCCCTTCATTATGATTAAATAAAAATTTTAATGTTAACCTAGGGCTTGCGCCGCACCACTTTCATATCCCAAAATCAGGGGTATAATTTGTGATTTTCAATTAGGCATGATTCTGAGCATTCAGATGTTATACAGTTTCTTTGCGAATTCGAACTAGTGTATTTTTCATGCGAGGAAAGATTTTTTTACTGATATATGTAGAACTAAAAATGGAAAGCAGAGTACATACAATTTTCTCTCTTTAAACAACAAATCTCTCCAACAATGACATTCAATAATTTACAAAATAGCTGTAAATTTATCTTTAGAGTTATGTTTCAGATTTTTTTCATAATTTCGTAAATGTCCATAATTCTAAAGATGTTTGTCAAGAAGTTCCATTACAAATTTATCAACTTTCAACCCTTTAAAAACTGATAAATTTGTAGAGTTGTGCAATGCCACTGAGAATTGTACCGCGTGCCATAGGTTGCCAACCCCTGGAATAGAATATTAACTCTTTATACGTATATTTATTTATTTATATGTACACTATCTACCAATAAGTAGTCGGACATCTATGATAAAAAAGAAAAACGAAAGTTATTCATATTCAATAGTTGGCAGAGCCTCCACCCCTGAGACAATTTACAGCCATAACTCTCCGGGGCATACTTTCGACAAGTGTTTGGATGATGAAAAGTGGTATTTTCTTCCACTCGGCTTGGAGAAGACATGCAAGTTCTTTCACGATTTTGGACGGTTGCTGCATCCCTTAATTCGGCGATCCAAATCATCCCAGAGACTTTCTATAGGATTCAAGTCTGTACTCTGGGTATATCAGTCCAATAGGTTCACTCTGTTGTCATCATACCAATCCATGGTGGTCTTTGCAACATGACAAGTAGCATTGTCATCCTAGAAGTAACAATGATCCAACCCGTAAAATTACCACAACGTAGGGTTCACATTGTTGTCTAGAATGGTGGAGTAGGAGTCGATGTTGAGCTTACCATGAATTGCGGTCAAGGGTACCAGTTCATACCACGAGAAACATCCCCAGACCGTAATTCCGCCTCTGCCAAACTTTATTGTAAGTACAATGCAGTCTCGCAAAAGGTGTTCTCCAGGCATACGCCAAACCCAGACTCTGCTATCCATTTGATATATATTGAATCTTGATTCATCATTCCTGATAACCTGTTTCTACTCGTCTACTGTCCAATTTCGAAGTGCATTGCACCACCTCAACCGAGCAGTGCTGTTGGATTTTGTAATTAAAGGCTTATGTGCTGCAGCACGGCCATGGAAATCAAGAATGTGCTTCCTTGCGGATGGTATTCATCAAAACAACAGTTGTGGATGCTTGTTAGGACTTCTGGAGTATGTGGGACATCGTTTTAGAGTACTGGTTTTCCGAATTCCTTGGGGGCAGTACTCGTTGGTCTCTATCTCTTAGTTTTTTGGGTCTTCCCGGTGGAAGCATATTTCGATAATCTCCACTCACCTTCCACTTTT
The DNA here is from genome assembly GCA_019973935.1 of Trichonephila clavipes. Lineage (NCBI taxonomy): Eukaryota > Metazoa > Arthropoda > Arachnida > Araneae > Nephilidae > Trichonephila > Trichonephila clavipes. The sequence continues at coordinate 198,411 of BMAU01014849.1, forward strand.
TAATCACAAAAGCCACCATCAATTTTTGAATTTTAAACTCACTAGATAAATACCTTAAGTATTGACTAGTTCTACGATATGCAACAATTACGCCCTTCTCTAAGTCACAAAGCCCTGAATTTCGTGGCATTTTGCATACAACTAATTCCAATGCTGTTTTCTACATATTTAAGTACAGAAGGTGTGACGTAGATCAGAGCCTCAGATATCATCGTTTGCATACGAGTAGATAGTAGACTTATTGGTAGATAGTGTATATATGAATATATTCGTTTAATTTCTGATGAAGTGGATCGTTATTAGTTCAAGTTTCTTATGCAGTAGCAGTACTTTTGTTGATTAATGATAGTTCAGGTAGTAAAATAATGGCTTGGAACAAGGAGAGGGGGTGGGGAATCACGAGCTCCATTTTACTGGAGAACAAATTCAAATCAAAGACTTCATATTTCTAAGAGTAGAAATTTAAAATGTGAAATACCATTTTAGGTATTTCCCTCATTGAACGAACAGTTATTAATATTCATATTAACAGTTTTATTAATATTATATTGTTCAAAATCTGAAAAATTAAAGTAATTTAGTTGAAAAATTCTTTTTTCATCCAATTAATGATGTGCAAACAATTCTTATAAACTAATTTTATTTTTTACTCTTCATTATAAGATTATAAAAAATCAAGTAAAAATAACTTTGTGACTAAACAGAATTTTTTTTTGAAATAGATTTTCATCAAAAACTGAGTTAGTAATTAATTGCCTTTATAGAAAATTAAATTGCATTTTAAAGGTTTTGAATTAATTAGAATAAGTTGTAATATCTTTTCACATAGTTTGTCGAATGCTTCAGTGTTCCGAATTTGAAAATTTTGTGTGTGATAGCAAAGTATACTTCAATGAAGCTGTTTGTCTTTTTAATTCCTAATGATGATTTCTTCAATGGCCATGGTTACGAAATTGATCAAATTCGTAACAGTGACATGAACATATTTTGTTTTAAAATTACGACATTTTGAGCACTATTTCGATACTATGAGCCAATTGTACTTCATTTATGTGATGGTGTCACATTAACGTATTTGATGCCAAAATTTTTTCTTTAATTATAATTTTACTTATAAATCTACTAGTGTTTTTTAGAGTTAAAATGTTCATCTATTCAAGTTTTTTTTATCACAAAAGATTTTTTTATAATCTTATTCCCATATTTGATTCATCCATTTAGAAATTCACCCACTTTATCGCAACAGTGAACGGTAAAATGCCTTTGTTAACATTTGTAAAAAACTTTGTTTTTAATCAGTATTAAAAAAACTTTAATGTGGAAGCTTATATTTCTTTGAAGAAAAGGGAATGCTTAGATAATAAAAAGAGTATTTTTTAAGAAAATAACTCTAACCTGGAAAAGGGTTTTATTGACCATTTTATGACTACATGCAGTTTTAAAATTTTTTGACCTCATACTAAATACTAATCAGAATTTTAGAAAGTCATATTTGTGTTAGAAATTAAATCAACAGTGTCTATTTCAAAATATTTTGATTCTTAACACCATATATCTTCTTAAAAATGTTATCCGAGTATGGCTTTTTCGGAGCGAAACTTTCATCACTCTTATATAAAATACTGATACCAGAAATATTCCATCCAAGGAATTTGTATTTGTTTTTAACATTAAAAAAGTTTGAAATTCAATATAAATATGTATTAATTGCTTTTAAGTGTACTACAATACATCAAACCCACGTAAAAGTTTTATGGCTCCATAGATAAAGCACGAAGACGAGCAGCTGACAAGTAAAGTGGAGATAATAATTCGACTGCTTACAGCTGTGCTGCTGAGGCGGCCGTTGGAGTTTCGAAATTCGTGTCTTGTGTCTTAACGTTTTTGTCAGTTCTAACATTAACGAATGTAAGCAAGCGACAGGGCTTAGAGCGCAAGCCACTGAATTGCTTGAATATAAATGACGTCACAGCTGCAACCAATCATCGACCACAATGTGAGGCGCGTATTGATTGGCAGTTTTTAGCAGGAGTGATAACGCTGTCCCTCGCACATATCTCTTACCCGACCCGTCCGTACGGGACATTAGCATACACTTACTCAGAGAAGGATCAATAGACATAGATTAGTAGTATATAAGATACAAGAGCACGTTTCTTCCCTTTTTCAACTCGCGCAGGTAATCGGAAAAAAGTTTGAGATTAAACTTTTGCAATTCAAAATGCGCACATATATACAGTCGGATCTCTAACGAAGTCGCTAAATCCCGGAAAAAAGCTCGTTTTATGGGAAATTCGTTATATAGAGGGGTTAATCTTTTAATATACTTAATAAACCACATAAAACAAGTTTTAAATTCATAAACTCTATTTATTAAAAAAAGTAATTATTCACATCTTTTTTTAATTAATATATATGTTTATTTTATATATCTTACCCATAAAAAAAGCTGCAAGGAAACGAGAAAAAGGAATGTCGCATACACTGTATTTTAAATATTAAGAAAATATTTTTTTAAATTATATAACGAATTTTAAGAACACTTTCTAATTTAAACGTACAAGTAATAATAAACATATATTATTTAATAACTAGAACACGGGGACACGGGAAAACTCCACTGAAGCTGAAAGAGGATATCGAAGATGTTTCTATAAAACATCTAGTGGACTGGACAATGAGGGTTAAAGGTTGCACTTCTTGGATGAAACGTCCAAAACTCTATTGTTCTCGGCGAGCTAGAATATAATAAAACCAGTTCAAGATTTATGACCACCATAAAATGTGTTAAAGAGACAATAACTTGAAATTTTTTCAGAAATACTTTAAAAAAAAGGGAGAACGAAAATTGAATCACAAAAGAAAAAGTTCGTTATATAGGAAATGCACTTTGCTATAGAGAGGTTATTTTACGAAGAAAATCGTGAAATGTTCAAGGTTCGAGGAAAAAGTTCGCTTTATAGAAAAATTCGCAATATAGAGGTTCGTTATGTAGACGTTCGTCTGTATATATATATATATATATACATGGAGGGATGTGTGTGTTTCGTATTAACGTTGATTAGATTAAAGAAGCACAATAACTGTTGACGAGCAAGATCAGATTACGAGGATGAGACCTGAATTTGTCTTATTCACACTAAGATTCTACTCCAGGGGAGTCCAAGCCCTCGGCACGCGTACCACGGTGTGACACGGTGGAGTTGTAACAGTGGCACGCGAAGACATATTAAAAAATTTGAAAAGATAATAATAAATAACCATTTTTTAAGGTTTTTATTAAAATGCGATTGTCTCAGACAAAAAGACAAACACGCCCACCTCAAAGTTTATTTTAAATATACTAAATTAAATTACAATAGAAAACTATCATGGCATTATTGTGTGCACAGGCTTTTCAAAGGAAATTCACTCGCAAGATGTTGGAATTTGAGGGAACGATTTTAAAATATATGGAAGCAAAGAATATATAAACTTCCCAGTGAGTGCTTATACTACTAAATAATGAGAATAGGCTATGGCCATTCTTACAGATATTATTGGACATTTAAATAATTTAAATTTAAGATAAAAGGGAAAAGACTGTATATTTTCCTACCCTTGTTGGCCACATATCTTCTTTTGTGAATAAACTTTAGCTTTTTTGCCTCGGTTTTGAAGAAAAATGATTAACACATTTCACATTAATGCAGGAGCTATCTACTAAAGTTAATAATACTCCAAGCTATCATAGATTTAAAAATTTCATTTTTCATCATTCATTCAGTGTAAAGTTCGATGATTTTGAAGATAAAAAATGCTGATCTTTTCACAAACCTTTTTTAATTTCTTTACAAGAAGTTAATTCTGACCCACATGAAATTCTATTTAAAATTACTGACCAACAACACCATAATACACTGAAAAGTAAGTATCAGGAACTTATTTCAACTACAAGTGATCACAAAGATCACTAAACAAGCGTCAAAAATGTACCAAAAATTACTCTTCGTTTCTGACTCTCCAAGAAAAAGCTCTACTTTAGGCAAGGTCACTTTGAAACCTAGTTGAAATAAGCTAACTATTTATGTTAACTCCAAGTACCAATAAGCAATTTTCCAAATCTACATGATTTGGCTGTCAGATTTAGTGGTAGGTTTGTATCAACATATGTTTATGAACAAATGACTTCTATTATGAACATAATAAAATCAAAATATCGCTCAAAATTAACTGATATACGCCTAAAACAACCTTATTTTGTTAGCCTATTCAAGAACTAATCTTGATATAGATGATTTGCTAAAAACAAAATACAAATTCAAATGCCACATTAAGTATAAGTACCGACTGTTTGTTTATATTAATTATTTAGAATTTTAAAATGTTTCAAGTTACTCCTTTTTATTTAATAGTTAACCTAGCTGATTGAATATGCTACAAAATTTGTGAACAATAAAACCCAAGTTTGTAATTTTGTCTTATTTTTTTATTGCACTATTTTTAAATTCCCACTACTTCGACTTGCATAAAAATGCGCAATTTGCCTAAAAATCCCATTATAAGCCAATAAATAACATTTTTTTCATTCTTCAGGCACATAAGTGCTCTTACTATAAAATTTAGCCAGAAAAATAATCATCGAAGTACTCATATGGTTCTGTATAAAAAAATTCCTAAAAGGGAGCTTCAATTCTACTAAAACAACTAGATATATAAATAGTAATTAATTGGTAAGAAAGACTCTCTCGCGCGCGTATATCATTTAAGCATTATTAAATAAGAAATAACGTTATAATTGTTGTTGGTGTTGGGAAGCTTAAGAGAAAGAAAGTATTTATTTTTCCAACTTATAAAAAAGTTTGGACATAGCGAATATGGACATTTATATACAGATTGATTTTATTCATTTGTTTTGGATTGATTTAAACGATTTTTACCTTTAAATATCGTTTTTCATCTGTGTATATGCTTGATCTTTGAGTTCTCTTTGAAGTTTATTTTGGATAGTTGAAAATCAGGGATGTCTTAAGGTAGGGGCGAACTGGGCCTCGTGGCCAGGGCCCCGCCACAATAGGGCCTCGTCTCATTCTTGACTCAGCATAAATAAGATCAAAATTCGAATAATTTCAACGGTCAAATGTTATTTTCGGTTACATCATCTGAAAAACTGTTATTTCGGACGATCTGTCAATTGGCTACATGGGATGACCGGGGTCCCTGTTACATTCCTAGACTTACCACCATACACCATCATCAAAAAGCGGCAGTCGTTCAATCCGGTCGGTGCGATTGTCAGTCATACATATTTATTTCCTTCGGGTTATTGTTTGTACAAGTATTTGATAACGAATGCTGTGTACTATCTACTTTTAAGGGTCATAGGTGGAGCCTTCCTTTGTGTAGAGGCCCAGGGCTTCAAGAAGTCTTAATATGTCCTTGTTGGTAATAGTTGTGACGGATCTGTACGGCACTTTATCACTAATACTCTTGGGCGTCTTTGAGGATTGTAAATTCGCGTATATTTCCAACCAACTCTAAAAGAAGAACCTGGGATATGCAAATTAGTCAAAGTATTTAAGGAAAGTGTTATAAGTTAGCAGTAGAGTCTATTACGCCAAGAGATAGGTTGACGGAGTTCTAAAAAGATTCAAGTTGATTGTGCGATTAGCGTCTCGCTGATTATTAGGCAGCAATCTACAATTGGAAAGTTTGATTCGCCTGAAAAGTGAAGAAGCAAAAGGCAGGAGAGATTTAAATTCAGATTATCGGATCATAAGAGTAAATATATAATAAAGTTAGTGGGAAGTTAATGAATGCTAGTAATTCAAATTGCGTGTATCTCTCGGTTCTCTTATTCCGGTAGTCCCGTTCGATATTGAGTTTAATATTTGATAAGTATCATATTTCGTGATTTAATTTAATAGTAAGGGTCAATCACATTAACGTAGACATCTTGATAAATCTTTGTAATTAGATGGTTGATAATTGATTCAAGTGAATAAATATGATTTGTTATTGTAAAAATGTCGTCTGTTCGTGCTTTGCCTCAATTCAATCTTAGTGTCCAGGGTAGAATCCAGGGGGGTTCCCACATAGTGAGATGCATATCTAAGAAAAAAAAATTTCTCCAGACCTTTACTTAGGTTCTTCCCAAGGTTCCATTATGCAACTTTAGAGCGACAGGAATGGAGCCACCGTATTTAATCAGTTTCTCCACCAAATCAGTTAAATTAACTAACTGTTTTGCTCAAAACATGCATCACATAGTGTTAATTATCCTTAGTCTCGTAGTATAATAGTGGAAATATTTCCCTTACCTGAGAATCTTTTAGTCCCAGTTTTTCCGCTAATTTCTTCCTGTCGGGTTTACTGATGTATTTCTGCAGCTGAAATCTTTTCTCCAAACCTTGTCGCTGAGCATCTGAGAAGACTGCTCTCCGCATCATTCCTCTCCTAGGTTTCCCTCGTGTCGCAGTGGCCCATGGAAAAGGAACAGAAGAGGCTGAGGGAAGAACTGCGTTGGATGTCGTAATTGTCAGAGGAACATTTTGACTCATCATTGCTCCACTGAGACTCTGATAGCCATGATTTACATGAGAACCTGTTGAAAGTAGATGAGATATAGAGTTCCTCTTACTAATCGATATATTTAATAAAAATATAAGCATCTGCTTACAAAAAGTTGTTGATTAAGAAGTTTTAGTGTAAAGGTTGTAAAAGGATGCTCTAGAATTTTGTGCTGAAGTCATATCTATCTATTAAAATTCAACTATTAAAGTTAAATTACAAAAGGTGAAGTGTGTGGCATTCTTGCAATGTATTTGAAGATGTGTGTGGGCTTTACAACGCATTTTCGCTCCAACGCGGTTGGAAAAACGAGGGATTTTCCTTACAAAGTGGTGATTCGTTCTAAAAGAAATGCTCCATCCATCTCTAAATACTTGCTGTAAAGCTTTATTAAAGGAAACGGCCAGTCAGGAAAATGCTGTCAAACCAATTCAGTGTGAATATAATAACATTGTAAGCCTTTCACACGAATAGGATTCACTGAAATAACTATTGATGATATTCTAGAATTAGTTACGAAATAAATGAAGTGATATTTCATTTGGTGACAGTTATATTCTAAACATTACCGATTGAAGATAATTCTGAAGACTTCAATGAAGAAACTAAACACTTCACTTCGAAAGATGTAGAAAAATGTTTAAACAAGGCGAAACAGATGTAACCTTACTTTTGAGAAAAATCATCTTCCGGAGAGAAGGGAAATAATTAAAAGAATTCTTGAAAATTGCTTACCTGCCTGTCAAGAAAGAATACTAGTAATGATTCACACACACACACTAGGCAAGAGCAAACGTTTTTAATGACAGACTTTTTAAAACCTAAACCTACCGGAAGTGCAGCGGAGCTTGTTGATAAAACAATCTCAAATCTTGAAATAAGGCTAGTCAAACGTTCTGGAACAACTAAAATAAGCGACGATGAGGAATAAATTTATAAGCCTAACATTATGTTCCTTGAAATCAATCTTTATTATTTTGACTTGAAATCAATCTTTTTAGATTTTACATGATGTTGAACATTATTTTAGTTTTTTATGAACTGTTTTTATGTAAATAAATTTTAAAATAATGAAGAGAACCATAAAAGGTAGTTTCTCTTTTTAGAACAGAATCTCGTTTTTGTATTAAGTTAGTGTCTACTGTAACGTTATTTACCCTAACGTGGTATTTTCAAGGAGTACGTTGTAGAAAGGGACCACCTTTTTGTGTGTATATATATATATATATATATATATATATATATATATATATATATATATATATATATATATATATATATATATATATACGTATGTAATGAAGAAAAACTTTTAAAAATATATAATTCACATACATGGATGGTTACTTTCCATCATAACACTTTTATAAATTAGGAATAGATGCAGATTACTTATTAATTTTTAACTTAATTATTTTGTTAAAGAATGCCTCAAATTAAATTTTTTTATTACTGAATTTTAAATTTTTTTATGAATACAGATTAGTATTATGAATATTATATTATTTATTAAAATGTATTGTGATTATAGAATATTGTTGTGAAAATATTTTTCGTATACACGAGTATTCTCAGGCTTTTAAATTAAGGAGTTAAAAAAATTTCTGATAGAAAATTGGATTAAAAGAAGTTTAAATTCATGCATATACATACCTATTTTTAAAGTTAGGCAGAGTTTTTAAGTTTACGCTATACTTCTTTTGTGACTTATAGAGCAACACTGAACAGTTTATGAAGCATCATTTACATCGGAAAATCATTCAAATTGATTTGCTCTAAATCTTGCATTTAGAGAGCAACCAGATTACATTATCTTTTTCTAACAATCTTTTAAATACTTGAATAATCTTAGACTTTAGAATGACCTTATTTTAAGTATATAAAGTTAAGATTTAAATGATAGATATATACTACGTGAATATATATAATTAGTGGGGTTTTTAAATGTAAATGTGTAAACTTTGATGTTCATTAGACTGGCTTGCTACAAATAATTTACTTAATAAACTTTTTTTCAGAGCCTAGATTTACAGATATTGCTAGTTTGGTGTATCAGAATAAAAGGAGGAGTTGCAATGGGTCATTTCTTTCATGCTGATTGGATGTCCTTACCGTGAAACAATCGAAGCTTTAAAATATTAGCGCAATCAAAGCAAATCTTAGAGGAGAAATCTGAATCGTGTTGCGATTTATGAAAAAAAAGTAAGCAATAAAGCTTTAGTGATTTAATGTACCGATCTAAAATCTATTCTCCTGACATATTTTATTTTACTAATATTTATTTTCGAAATGATCGCTGCTTTGACTATAAAGTGACAAATTGGAGATTACGTTCTCAGAAAACGTCTTTAGATTTAATGAAACTCCTTTTAATTCTGAAGCAAAAAACAAAGTAAAACAATAAGCTATAATCGAGAACTCCAAATATTAAACCAGAAAATAAGAAGAGATGTGTTATGCTTCTGGACAATGGTTACTATTCGACATGAACCAACCTGCAGCAAAACGCGAAACACCACACAAACGGTTTACTAAATATTTAGATTTATCTCAGTCTATCACCACCAGTACCTCAATGCAGCTCTTTGGTTAGATAATAATCGTATAAAGTTCAATCGTAACTTATTGATCGCACCATGTAAAATAATCCTGGAGACCTCAACTTTTATGAATCAGGTCATTCCAAGATAAATTATTTGCTTCGTTGAAGAATAATATTAAGAGTGCGCAATTCTTGATGTTTCTTAACTTACTAAATAGTTGTAAACAGGTAGAGCTTCAGTAGTCGCTTCGCAGTCATCGGGTTGACTTCTTTGGGGGTCTCTTCCCCTTCCCCCCAGTATTGTTCAAATATGAGAGTATCCCTTAAACAGTCCTTAGGGAAAGCTTCCTTTATATCATGCAAAATTCCAACATCCTTGTAGTTTAATCATCTTTATTATTCAATTATGAGTGCTCGTTAAACTTATTAAAATATCATAATCTATCCGTAACTTTCTGTTGATATTGCATCTTTGTCTCGGCTTTTTTTTACTTGCATTTATTTTCTATTAATTGCATTGCTCACATTCAGCTAAGTGGTTAACACTACGGATGTTTTTATTTTTTCCTTGGTTAAATAAAAAAACACTGTTAAACAATCAGCGAGGAAAGTAGCTTTGGTAAAGTCAAGATTTAAAACAATTTTTTTTCCTTGCTAATACAGAATATATCACATAGGATGAAATAACAGGGCCTTAAAAATATTGGAAGAGGTACGATTAAATTTCTTAAGGTATATCCGACTACGTTCAGAACTGTGATTTTAAAAAGGCGCATAAATGAATAACTTTCATCATATTTAGCGTCACTTACACTGGTGTGCAAAAATTAAGGACGAGATGGTTTTTTCAATATAACTTTGTACAAAAGCTTTCCAAATCAACACATTTAATACCGTAAGATCCCCAATACGTAAGGACATGTGTAATATGTAAGCAACACTTACTAAAAGAGAAATCAGAGGGACAAAAAGAAGCCTGATTGAAAAAGTAGCATGGAGCGCAATGCGACTGAATGCCGAAACATCCCTGTGATGGGTGTCCAGCAAGGAACATCCGGTCTTTAGTAGGGGATATGATCTCCCCTGACTGCTAGGCAGGTTTCACAGCGTCTGCCCATGCTGAGAATGAGGGTGTCAATGAGTTGTTGAGGCATTGCTGCCCATTCGTCTTGCAGCGCCAATCGAAGCTCCCGAATCGTTACTGGTGGTAAGGTACGAGCTGACTAGAAAATCCCATACATGCTCGATGGGATTGAGATCCGGAGATCGTGCTGGCCAATCCATACGTTCAATATCCTCACTCTCTAAGAGCTGTTCGGCAGCTACTGTGCGATGACATGGTGCATTGTCGTCCATGAAAAGGAACTGCAGACCCATAGCGCCTCTAAAAAGACGCACATATGGAAGAAGAATCTCGTTACAATAACGGGTCCCGTTGACTGAACCTGCGTCGAAGATGTGAAGGTCTGTACGACTACCAAGCATGATGGATCCCCAAACGAGAACACCGTGACCTCCATACCTGTCCCTTTCAATGATGTTCGAGGGATGATTGCGGCTTCCCCGCTCTCTCCAGATGAGTATGCGATGAGAATCGCTACTCAAACTGAATCTGCTCTCAACTGTAAAGAGTACTCGTCCCCATTCATTGTCTCTCCAATTCCGGTGATCCCAGCACCACAGAGAATGCCTTCTCCGATGGGCAGGCGTTAAAGCTACACACCGTACAGGGCGTCGTGCAAACAGACCACCACCGTGCAGTCTTCTGGCCACGGTAAAACGCTATATCGGTCGTCCAGTCGCCTGTGTCGTGTGTCTAGCGATTTCTCCCGCTGTCTGCCGCCTGTTTCTTTTGGCCTGTAAGACAATGTACCGGTCATCTGCGGGTGTGGTTCCTCGTGGACGACCACTACTGAACCCCCGGATAGCTGTTCCTGTAGTTTGAAATTGTCTCCAAAGTCGTGAAACGATGCTGTGAGCAATTCTGAACTCTGCAGCCACACTTGTCACACTGCGGCCTTCCTCCAACTTCCCAATGATTCGACCTCGGTAAAAGCATCCAGATGTCGTCTAACAGATTGATTATTCGCTATTTCTCGCTGAGGCAGCAACTCGGTGTGATTTTAACTGCTATACGGCGTGCAATCTCTTTGCCAGAAATACTGATCTTACACCGAAAACATGCTTTATACTACTCAGACACTCCCCCATTACGTCTACCTGCATATCTGCGCATGTGCTACCGTACATCACCTTACTTAATCTTCTGATTGGTCTTTCTGTCCGCTCTACCTCTTCGTTCAGCTGATATGCTAATTTTTCGACTTCGTCCTTAATTTTTGCACACCAGTGTAGATTAGAATACACATATAAAATTGTTTTAAGGACATTTTGGCAAAAAAATATTATTTAAATACAATATTTTGGCAAAAAATTGAATAACCTTTTTTCAAAATGTTCTCCTTTTATGAAAAATGCTCCTATTATAATAACATTTTGCCTGTATATAGCTTAGACCTCTGTAAAGAGGCTCAACTATGATTTTTGAAAAATTCCATTTGAAATAATTATCGGAGTTTTTTTTTCTTAAAATTTCTCCCCTGTTGTCGTAAAACATGGATAAACCCACTTCTAAGTTATATATTTCAAAAATTCTAGTTGAGCCTCTGTACAGAGGTCTGAGCTATATACAGGCAAAATATTATTATAATAGACGCATTTTTCACAAAAGAAGAATATTTTGAAAATTGGTCATTCTATGTACACTTTTCGTCAAAATATTGTACTTAAATAATTTTTTATTGTAATACTATTCTTAAAACAATTTGATTTACATTTTCTAATCTAAGTGACACTAAATATCATAAATATTATCCATTTATACGCTTTTGCAAAATCACGGTTCCGAACGTAGTCGGATACCTTAAATATTTCTTGTTTGGTTGGAACAAGAAAGAAATTAGGTATACTAGAGATATCGTCAAAAAGAATGACTTTCCAGGACTGCCATGTGCACTCTACAGCAGTGATCCGCAACCTTTTTATCGCTGCGGACCGGTCAACGTTTGATAATTTTACCGCGGCCCGCTGAGAGTGGGACACGTTGATTGTTTATATTTTAGATTGTTTTGATTTAACAATTTTAATTTAGTTACATTTAAATATGCCTTCAGAATAAAATGCAGTTACACAAAAAAATGAATAAAAGTGATTTAACGTGGAATATAAAAGTTGCTCAAATCCAAGAGAAATGCACCACTTTAAATAAAATGGCAATAGTTTAATGTTCTTTAGGCTGCCCGGCACCATTTGATCCACGGACCGGGGGGGTGCGGATCACTGCCTTAAGGTATCCGACTACGTTGTTGAACCATAGTTGAGCCTGAGGTCTGAGCTATATACGGGTAAAATATTATTATAATAGAAGCATTTTTTTCACAAAAAGAGAACATTTTGAAAAAAGGTTATTCTAAGTTAATTTTTTGCCGAAATATTGTATTAAAATAATTTTTTTTGTAAAAATGTCCTTGAAACAATTTTATACATGTATCTAACTAAGTAACACTAAATATGAAAATTATCTATTTATGCACTTTTTTAAAATCACGGTTCCGAACATAATCGAATACCTTAAGGTAAATTGAATTTTAAGGATTGTGAAATGTTGAGGTCTCCAAAGAGTTAAGGTACTGAGTGAGTTAAATGATATTATTTTATAAATGTAGTGAAAATCTCGAAATTTATATGCACTTCTGTACAACTACTCTGGAGTCATTAGAAAAACTTCTAAAAATTCTTATTTCGTCATACTAAAATACGTTTCATCTCATTTAAGAAGCAAAATTAATTTTCCATTTGTTAATTGTAAGAACAAAACTCACCGCAAATAAAATAACAGAATCAGTAGTTTACGAAAATATCTTAAGCATAAAAATAGACCTTGGGCAATTACTAAATATAGAGGAGGCTCAATTCCTTTTTTATATTGTTAGATTTTAGAAAAAGAATAATATTGATTTTTTTTAATGGAATGGCTGTTTCTTAATATTACCTTCGCTTAGAATGGCTTAAAAAACTTTCACTTTTTCGATACAAGTGATATTTTTACTTTTATACAAATATAAATACGGTGCTTCTATTTAATTCGTAAAAACGCGCTTCGCGTATCTGTTACATTTTAAACGTACATAATTTGCTTAGGTATAACTGAATTTCTTTGCTTTGAATCATCAAGATATCAGAAAAAAATGCTAACATATTTTCTTTATATTATAACATGCATTTGGAAAATTGTTTCGTAAAACAGTTCAGAATTGTTATCATATAAAATCAGTGTATTTAAAACAAGTAAAATGAACTCGATCTATAAAAAAGTTAATTTAAAATTCTATATTATCATTTTGAAAAAGCATGAGATCATAAAACAAAATACAGTACTCCCCTTCCCCATCTTCTTGGTATTCATCTTTACACGATTTCATTTTAACAAGCTTCAGTTATTAGTGTCCAGATGTCACCACTAGACGTTAAGTGAAAATACAAACTGTGATATTCTCCAGTTTAATTTGTTTCATAATCAAGTAAATTTATTTGCAAGTGTTAATGAGAACCTTAGATCACACACACAAACACACAGTAAAAAAATTGTGAGATTAATAAATAATAGCATATGGAAGTGGATTATTAATGAAAAGATTAAGAAAAGATAGACAATCCAATTAAATAAGATACAAAGTTCAATTTAAAACTAGTCAAATATTAGAAAAAAATATTTAAAAAAATAACAGTATTGCTCAGTTATATAATACGACACACAGCATTATTAATTTTCTCAATGTTTCAAAACTGCCTTTATTTTAAATTTTTTAAATTATGTATCTTGGGGTTCTCGCTTTCCTCCCTCCTTTAATCTTTTTTTAATAGTACCTCTTTTTTATACCCTTATTTATTAAAAACAATCAAGCTCAGAGAAGAGGTAAAATCTTTAAGAACGTGAAACATTTTCTAATTTTAAACTTATTCAGATAGTTCGATTTAAGCACTGTTTTTGTGTAAGCAATCAAACACCAGCGTAAAAGGAAGGATTACGACGCTGCTAATAAGAATATTAAGTTTAAAATAGATACATTACTGGGTATAATCTGAATCTTAATGTACTGACTATCGATAACTAAAGATTTACCGAGCATTTTGTAAGTCTCGAATTAATAAGTTTTTTTTCCCTATAGTGTTATAACGCAAGCTATTATTGCAGAAATATACATACATTCTATAACTGCAGAAGAAGCCTAGAACTTATAGATTGGATCTTAGGCGCACAATATATGCCAGGTGAATGGGACATATAAAAGTGGCCCAGACGAGTGGACATGATTGGAACTGAATTATTGGTCCCATCTTCTTTTATTAGGTGGTAAATTCGGAGCATTACATTTACAACTTTTTGAATCTATTTGTGGTAGCATTAACTGATGAGGAAAAGACTTACAGTTACTTTTAACAGGATGGTACAACTGCCCATATATCCCACCGAATCATGGATCACATTCCCATAATCTTCACTCCTGACAGAGTTGTTAGCAGAGGTCAATTTGCTCTTGGCCCTAGCTGACCACCCAGGTCACCTGATCTGTCAGGGGGCAATTACTTTTGTGGGGAACCCTCCCGGCTAACGTGTATCGCAGCAGACCTCATAGTCATGAAGAACTGCAGCAGAATATTTCTGATGAGATTGTAGCAATTTCAGAAATGCAGCAGAACATTTCTGATGCGACTGCAGTCAGCTTCGATCTGTCTTCCGCAACTTGTTGACCAGGGCTCTAAGGCAGTGTTCCCTAACCTTCTTATCGCCACGGACCGGTCAACGTTGGATAATTTTACCACGGCCCGCTAAAGGGGAGGACGTTGATTGTTTTTATTTTTGATTGTTTTGTTTTAATAAATTTATTTTAATTGTATTTAAACGTGCCTTCAGAATAAAATATAGCTACACCAAAAATGAATATAAAGTGATTTTCATAAAAAGTAGCCCAAATCCAAGAAAAATATACCGCAGTAAATAAAATGGAAATAATTTAATGTTTCTTGTGCGGACCAGTAGTATTTCATCCACGGACCGGGGGTTGGAGACCACTGCTTTAAGGTGCCAAGAGACAAATGGTGGTCATTTTCCACATCTGCTACAAGCAGGTTAGTGAACTATCTCCTTTCCTTTGCCGTGTTTCTTTGTAACTTGGAATTATGTTCTCCGGGCCACTTTAATCTGCCCCAACCTGTACGAGTAAATATAAACGAACAAAATGAAAACATTGAACTGCCGATGTATAAGTTTTAAAAATTATGCATAGAATCCTATTTTTGAACCATTGTATAAGTCAAATATTGCACTTATTCAAATATTTTAAGCCACTCAAAGCCCTCTAATTAGCAGCGTTGGGGCATAGTAACAATTGGGATGCTTGCTTAAAACTTGAATAAACCAAAAATCAATGGGTGAAATAATTGAATGTGTTTCTCATTATATCTAGAATAATCTCGGATTCTTCTAACAGCGTAATACGGAAATTTGAAGGAACAAACAAAAGTAAACTCACATACATTGTCTTCAATTTATCAGCAATACTAATCAAGTGGTATATAGCATCCAAATAAATCTATCTGGCAACATAAATTAGGAAATTCTCGTGATTCATTGTTCTTAATATTGTAAACTACATAGATACTTCAGAAATTATCCCCAATAGTTTATATAATGCACTCACAAACGCTTAGAAAGATGTTATAAATATTCATTTTTATGCTCCATTTTTAAAGAAATATAGTAAAAATATTATTTGTATTTTTTATTTATGGAGGTGTTGTAAATCTGATTGTATAATGTCTTCATGTTTATTGAAGAATTTAAGATTAGTTACAGTTTTCACGAGTAACAAGGATTTATCTTTTTATAATTTTTAGTTACCAAATATTTTTAAAATTTTGTGTATCCCAAATGTTTTAAGATAAATATCTCTGTAAGGTTATCATTTCGTGACTGCATCCATTTAAAGCAAGTATTTTAGCAACTAATTCCTTTAAAAATAGAGTTTAAATAATAATAATGAGATGAATACGAGAAAGACTAAATTCTTTACGATGACTGCAACTTATACTTTGAATAA
The DNA here is from genome assembly GCA_019973935.1 of Trichonephila clavipes. Classification (NCBI taxonomy): domain Eukaryota; kingdom Metazoa; phylum Arthropoda; class Arachnida; order Araneae; family Nephilidae; genus Trichonephila; species Trichonephila clavipes. Next base: position 214,662 of record BMAU01014849.1, read on the forward strand.
ATGAGACCACAGATAGATATCATAAAAGTAGTGATATCACTATATGGATTTATATACAACTCATCTTATTACTATACATGGAAAAAGAGATACTTTAAAATAAATAGTTTTGTATCTTTTAAGCTAAAAGTGTTTTTCATAGAACTTTGTTGTCTTCTATGCATTTTTTGTTGTGCAAGTATCTTCCTTTTAATGTTTTTAAAATACTTAACTACGTCATTAAATAAGCTTTAAAAAGACTCACAAAGTTAAACATCCACTTACAGAATATTTGAGTGAAAAAATTTGTTTATGAATATAGACCAAAGAAGGAAAAAAATAATAACTCTTCTACGTAGTGAGGTAATTCAAATACTTAAAAGAAGCTCCTAAAGATAACATTAAAAACAACGCAACTCATTATCCACGCCTCAATAAATAAACCACTCTTTTGAATTTCATAAGGTTTTAAAAGCGAATTGCTTATGATTAAAAAACGCTCTTTTCGAGTTTTATTTGGGGAAAAATATACGACGAATAAAGCTTCCTCCGATGTAATTTGATATTATCAGCGGAGATTTCTAACGAAGTACTTAGGAAATCTGACAGCGAACTAATAATCTTAACCTGACTTGTTGGAAGTTCACAATGAATTTATTTAAGATTGCTTCTTTTTATTGACGTAAATAGAGAAGGGTGAATAGAGTTAGCACTTGAGGCACCTCTGAAGTCTCATATTTTAACACTTTTTTGTCGATCCAAAGCAACTGCGGCCGAAGGCAAATGCAACATGACTCTGGAGTGCGCCGCTTATCACAGAAGAAAATGCCTTCTTTGTGTTCTCGAGTACTTACGCGGGCGCCTATAATATTAACGACCACCAGGTGTATTAATAGGATTTTGTTTATAAAACCACTTGTTAAAAGGTTAGCATTGAAGTGGGCTCTTTACAGATATCCGATCTTGACAATATTAGGCTCTTCGTGTGTCGCCGTTGCTTCTTGACCCGTCGCTCCTGAGAACAATGTTTTCAGTTCACAGCCAGCTGCAGACAGAGGCAATGCCTCAAAAATATTTTCCTCTGAGCTCGAGAAAAGGATACTAAAATATACAGCGAATGTACATTGCTTTAAATATACAATTGAAAAATAAGAAAATTCCGATAGATTCACGTGTTTATTTTTTTAATCAGAAGGATTTAAAAGCAAATGATGGCCTATATAAATCAAATTATGTACTATCTTTCAACATGGTGTCACAAATCCAGTATGCAGTTTTCTTTGAAATTTTATTAGTCTTATTGTATATGTGTAAATATTATGTGATAAATAACTGTATATATTTTTGAGAGGAAATATTTCTCACACATTCATTTTTTCTTAATGAATGGTGAAAAATGGATTCAGTAAGCAAAAATGCGAAAGTTTAATTCTTACATCGGACATATTTTGAAAGCAGGGAAAATTTCTTCATTCTTGACTAAGATATGTAATGTAATAACATAATCTGTGATTTAGAGCAAAAGATATATAACACAATTGACTTGACAACAATTAAAATTTTAATAACTCTTCCTCAAATATTATAGACTTAATGTAATTTCCATTATTGTAGTTTGTTATTTGAATTAAAAATTTTCTCCAATCAAAGAAAATTCTTAAATTGCATTATAAATAATATTTCTTTGGTATTGCAATTCAAAAATAAGCACAGTTTAAGTCCATTGATCGGAAGTGAGGTGTAAATCGGTGTATTCGAGATAGAGAAAAAAAAAGAGGAAAAAATTATATTTCTTCTAAAATCTTCTAGAGATGTTTTATATTATATTCTATTTAAAATGAAGTTTTAGCTTTGGATTTAGTAGGGTTTTCTTTAAAAAATTCATTTGAAATTTATCAATTTTACAAACACACAAAAACGTTTTATACATATGTTCGCAAACACATCTAGTGATATCAAAAAGCTTTAATTATTACTAAAAACTAGCAGGAATATCTGAGTGAAATTTATTCTGCATATTAATTTTTTGATCCTTATGTACATATAATGCTGTAAATTATAGCTATTAATATTTATTCGTTTGTTTCAGGAAGTCGTAGATTGAAGTAACCCGCAGTACAGATAAGATGGAGGCTTGCAGAGTGGTTAATATTCTTTATTTGAAAGGTTGTGGTGCCCAAAATCTTTGATGAAATGAAGGCTGTTTGTAGAAATGATAGCCCGTTATATGACACTGTTATAAGGAAGAAAAGAAATTTTCTAACTGTCCACATGTTTACAGATGGTCCAAGAATTTGAAAACCATCCACGGACGATGCTGGCCCAGCGAATAAAGTGGTAATCTTTACTATAACAGACCGAAGTGCAATCATATCAATAATCACGAATGAGACAGACTGCATATGACAAAGTTGTCAGCCCGTTGAATTTTAAGAGGAAAGACTCCTTTTCGGAAGTAACCTCACAGTTACCTGTGAAAGAGATTTTGAATCTTTTTAAGCAAAACGAAGATGATTTTTAGTAGCCTGTAACGATGAATGCTTCTTGGATCTATCACTATGATTTGAAGACTAAAGAAATGAGCAAGGGCGGAAGTATAGCGACTGACCCCTTCCCTCCCCAAAAGTCTGAAGGGAAGGTCCTGCGGTTTAATTTTTAGGATTGTCGTTGATTAATTTTAACAGATTTATATATATTTGGAGTAGATCAGACTGTCCTTAGTGTCCAATACTGTTCACTACTGAAGAAAGTGAACGGGGCGGTATGTTCATCAAAGGTATTCGGGTCTTTACTGGCAATGCCCTTGTTCCCTCCTCCCGAGGTGCTGTTGAGGAATCTAAGCAATGATACTTTGAAACTTTACCCTTCCAGCCTATTCTCCCATTCCCAGGGGACTTTTTCTTAGTCCCAAAACTCAAGAAATTATTTCGTTGATAAGAAATCAGATTTAAACTTTGCAAATATTTTGTAAAGGCTCACTCACACGATATATATTTATATCAAAACGAAATATCTTTTTAAGAGGTCATAACATTAGAAAAAAGTGATGATTAATGGGCATAGAATAAAGAAATGCACATTTTATTAGAGCCCATTTAAATCGACTAGATTAAATTTGTTGATACTGTTGGTAGAAAAAATGAAAATTTTGATTTCATGAATCGGAAGTGTATTTAAAGTCAATAATTCATTTAACCCTTTATCTACTGACGGTACTTATAAGTACCACTCACTTTAAAATCACATAAATTAACCATTTTTACGAATACTCAGACGATGCTTAACAGGAATATTTTTTTAAATCCACTCTTCCCAGATATATGGCAACACGGATTCTATGATGATTATTTTAGCAATGAAGACGGCCAGTTTTGCAACAGAAATTGCGTTTTCAGCTAATGGTGTTTTCAGCGGATTGCGAAGATTGTCACTTTTGTTCCGAAAAAATAGTTAATGTCGAAAGGTGTCTTATTTTTTTTTGTATGTTAATGAAGACCTTTTAAAACGATTTGACTATTTATTTTAAGTGAACAGTGTGTATAATTAATTTTACAGTTTAATATCTTTAATCAATTAATTAGCTCTAACTAATTAAATTCCTCGAAGTTGAGTATTTTGTTTATGTGTATCCCTTTATTTTCAGTGCAGTGATTCAAAAAAAATTATTCATGAAAAAAATTGCAGTACATCGTAATGCGGTAGATAAAGGGTTAATTAAAACTGATTTGATATAAAATGTCGTATTAGTGAGTAAGAGTTATAGATTAATGTAACGCTATAAAGCTGCACGAGGGCTTTTGGCGATTGACCTTGTCATTTTGAACCATGGTCAAGTAACGACACCTGAGCTGGCACCCCTATCTCCTAACCAACAGGAAGACGTTTGAGCCTCGCCAGATTTAACATGCGATGGCCCCCTCTACACGACGGGTATTTCACAGCACTAGACTCGAACTCTTGACACGCCAGCCACGAGTCCATGATCTTGACCACTAGGCTACTGCGGTAAAAACTTGGCTTTACTGAAAATATTTCTACTTCAATTTCAGTTAGAATATTTTGAACTCCTCGCTATTCGAAGCTAATGATATTCCTAAAAACTTTTTGAGAAAACGTTAAGTAGTGAGGGAATGTTTACCTAGATCGCAATGTTAAGCACTGGTAACTTATCAGAAAAAGGAATTTAGAATCTGTTGTCTTGAGAGACAGCTTATACTGATAATTATATTAATTTAAGTGAAAAAGAGTAATATGGAAAAAAGGATATATAATGCATAAAAAAAATATATTTTTATAAAAAAATATATTTTTATAAAAAAAAATATTTTTTATATAAAAAAAAATCTGAAATTTGTTAATCAGTTAACTTTTATGTTTTTGTTATGCAACAACATTCTCTAACAGTATCTTAAACGTATGTATACAGTTATTTTATACGTACATAGATCAAGTTTGTATTGAAAGCGTATTAACATTCTTTGTAGAAGTGTATCGTCTTAAGAGATTTCCCATTACTATGTAGTTTCGCACTTTCTTTTTAAAAAAACTCATAGCTGAATTTGACATAATTTGAAAAAATACGATTTTCTATTAATTTTCTGTGACATAAGGCATTATTCTGAAATTATATAATTATTTTTAATTATTCTGAAATTACTACCCCGTAAACCTATGCAAATTTTAGAGAGGAAAAGCAATTATGCAAAATATAGATGAATAAAAATTTTAAATATATAAAAATATTTATATATATATATATATATATATATATATATATATATATATATATATTTGCTGTATTTGTACAATTAAACTATCTACTAAACATATATGTAATCTATGTGTAGAATAAAATTCTCCTTATACTCTTTACTTCCTACAGTATACTAGAACCTTGTTAATAGTGTTCAATGTGTACTTATATGTATATTATTTACTACGTTTTTTCACATCTTCCGTAGCCCTTTATTTACAAATTCTAGTCCTTTAACTGATGCCAAAATCTTCACATGAAGTGAAATTTTGAAATAAACGGAGAAGTTTTATAAATTTTCCCATTTGCTACGGACTCAGTAGCCAAAAGTTCATGGTCGCGAACTCGTGTCTGAAGTTGCTTCAGCCGAGTCGTAGACTCGAACCCTAATGTTATTAAAGATCCATCGTGTGTTGGGGTTGATGCGCATTAAATCTGTAGAGGCTTTAATTCTTTAAGTTGACGTGGCGGGGAAGTTTGGAGAGTTGGGTACACAAGCTCAGGTATCATCCTTTTCATTTGACCGGGATTCGAAAAGTACGAGGTGTATCCAGAAAGTAAGTTTCTCGATGTTTTCCCCTTTAAAGCAAACGCAATTATCCATGTCAATTGCGCGTGCGCAACAGATCTATGAAGTATTAATCATATGCCAGACGGACACAGGTCCCGCCTCGTGCCAATAGCGTGGTAACAGGTGGTCCGAAATGGAAACTCTTATTTCTTCTCAGCGCTGCCTGCGAGGTTCGGTCGGTGATAAAGTTCTTGAATGCACAAAGTATTACGTGGGCCTAACATCATGAGTAAGCAGATCGTGTGTCGCTGGTGTAGGCAGTTTTCTGAGGGTCATCAAAGTGTTCATGATGAAGAGCGCAGTGGGCGACCGTCCCTCATCAATGTTGATCTTGTGCGGCAGCGCGTGATGGAGAACCATCTCTTCACAATTACGGAGCTGAGCAGCTAATTTCTGCAGATATCGCGATCCTTGTTGCTTGAGATTGTCACTAAGCACTTGCTCTTCAAAAAATTGTGTGCGAGGTGGGTGCCGAAACACCTGACACCCGAACACAAAATTCAACACTTAGGAGCAGCACTGACATTTCTTCAATGGTATCACGTTGACGGAGACGAGTTCCTTGACAGGATCGTCACGGGTGATGAGACTTGGATTTCACACTTAACCCCGGAAACTAAGCAGCAGTCAATGCATTGGCGGCATAGTGGATCTCCGGTCAGGACGAAATTCAAACAGACGATGTCGGTACCGAAAGTGATGTGCACGGTGTTCTGGGATAGGAAGGGCATTCTGCTCATTGACTTCCTTATACGTGGTGAAACAGTAAACGTTGACCATTACTGTGAAATACTGCGGAAATTGCGACGTGCGATTCAAAACAAGAGGTGTGGAATGCTTAATGCAGGTGTTGTGCTCCTCCGTTACAATGCTCGTCCACATGCGGCTCGACGCACAGCAGCTGTTTTCACGAAATTTGGCCGGAAGTTGTTTTATCATCCTCCCTACAGCTCTGATCTTGCTCCCAGCGATTTTCACGTTTTCTTGCACCTCAAGAAATTCCTTTTCTCCGGTGAGTGTTTTGGAAACGACGAAGGGCTGAAGATGTCTGTAACACGCTGGTTCCATTCCCCAGCGGCATTCTACGACAGAGTGATACAAAAGTTGATCCCACGCTTCGACAAGTGTCTCAATTCTGGTGGCGGCTATGTTGAAAAATAGCTGAAACATTTCTGTGCTTGTTGACAATAAATATGTTCCTAAAAGTGTGGGTTCTTTTTTTAAAAAAATAGGGAAACTTACTTTCTGGACGTGTTTTTAATTGTCAATAGGTTCATTACCAGTAACTCTCTTAATGCTTCTCAATGCGTTGTAAATAAACTATCAATCAATTTTTCTACCTCCCTGAAAGGGCGACTGAAGAAGGAACACACTTTACTTTGATATGAAATCAAGAACTGGCTAGAGCTTTAGAGCTTAGGATTCAGGTAAAAAATTATGAATTTAATTATTCGCGTATTTAGTTGTTGAGAAATATCAATTACAAAATATAGATGAATAAATACCTACCAGAAATAAAAGGGGTCCTGAAATTGACGTATTGCAAAGGTGGCGGCTGACGATATTGCCTGGACAGACTTTTGTTGAATTGGTATGTGAAGGAACTGAAAGGCGAATTAAAATAATCACCTAAAACCAAAAAAATACAAATTTAAAATCATATCTAACCATAAGTAAAAGACATGTGAAATTTTTAAAAGAAGTGTATAAAGGTTAATTATTATGAATGCTTTCTTGTACATGGATATTGAAATAGAAACCATGAAATGTGTCCACTTTAGAAATAAAAGAAACATATCAAATCTTTTAGGAAACATATATATATATATATATATATATATATATATATATATATAATGGAAACGCGATAATACACACTTACTCATAGCACCAAAGTGGTTTTATGTAACCAGTTTTTTCCTTCTTTTCTACTGTTAGAATTTTAAGGCAATTCCGATAAGCATACAACAGGTAAGATACCGTAAATGATGCCATGTACAGTATTCCTAAAAGGAATACTGTACATGGAATACTGTGCTGCTTAGCACTGCTAAAAAAATTATTATTCCACATGCAAAAAAAATGTAAAACTAATTTTTATAAAGTATCAAAATAATGAGTTTCTTTTTATTTTAAAGTTTAAAAATATTTTTATTAAATGAAATTATGTTAGAAAATTTCCAATTCTTATATTATAAAAAATAACTTAACATACGCCATATTGTTAAACATAATAATAAGTCAATGCCAGTTAAGTTTATTAAATGACAGAACTGAGAGAGTTTATACATAAACCACTTTTCCACTTTTCTTAAACCACTTATATTGTAAATTATCGTCATTTAAAGGAAGAAGCGATAAATAATATAAAATGTAATACAAAAGTAAAAAATATTTCTTTTATATTTTCTCAATACTTTTTAAATGATCAGCATATTTTGAAATGTACTTGAAAATTTTGAAACAAATCAATTTCGATCTTTATTTGTATTTACAAAGTCAAACTTTTTAGCAGGCAATGAAAAAAATAACCCACATTTTGAAAACAATTTAAATTGCATTCAGAAAAAAAAAGTTAAAGCAAGCAAATTAATGTAATAATTTGTAGGAAAAATAGCGGATTGCCAACTAAATAGTCATTTAGACACAGTTTCCTTTTTAAAATGAACTAATGTTGCAATTATATGCAGGTTGTTATAAATAAAAAGGGTTGGTTTCTGATAACAAAAGAAACAAAAACTACAACAAGGTAAAAAAATCCTGCACTATTATAGCAAATCTTGAGGTATTAAGTAGGAATCAAATTTATTGCACTGGAGCAGTAGGATTAAGTATTAATGACGAACTTCGTAATGTTTAGGCTTGTTCAGATGTAATGGATGACATTTATGGTGATAATTTGATCTCAGTCCCCTTAAATATTGTACCACGGGAAGATAAGGAGACCCCCCCCCACACACAATTGATTTAATGTGCTCTCATTTATTTTTTCAAGAGATCTTTGATGGAATCGAATCAAGCTTGAATGGATAAATCAAAAGGCTTGCCAATGAAGGAGAAGGAACAACTTATTGACATATCAACAGATTCAAAAAGTTAAAGTCTAAATTTCAGCAGGAACAGCTGTTAATCTTTAGGTTGCAAATTTACAGAATACAGGACCGTTTCTCACTCGGTTATGAAAATTTTAATGGCATTATGAATAATGTATTTCCGTTATAAATATTTCTCAGCATACGTAACAGCAAAAACAAAATATAGAAGCAAATTAGCTCAGAATCTAAAATGCGATTGCAGATAGTTTCAATAGACCTAGACTTTGATAGTTTGTGTAAAAAGATGTAAATACATCCCAGTTATTAAACATAATGCAATGGTAGATGACACCTGAAGCACAAGTTAATGAGTAAATTATATTAATATCTTGTTAAAAAATTTTTATAAGAAATACAGTATTTTTAATTTTTACTTAAAGTACCTATAACATGTTGATCTACTTTAAATATTATTTTAAGATGTATTCTTCTAAAGGGTCGCGCTTGGATAGGGTTCCCCAGATACGCAAATTTCAAAAGTTCCATGAGTTGATAAAGTTTTAAGAACACTGTTATAGAGAAAGAATTTGTATTTTTTGCTACTTTCTTACAAATAAAACTATAATTCACAAGAAAGCAATTTATTTAATATTCTACTACGTATTTACTAAAAAATGTTCTTAAAATCTGAGTTTCAATTTTTGAGTAGTATTTTTAGATTTAAGTATACCAAAAAGCTTTTAATGTCTTAAAGGATTATTTACTGTATTTTAACCAGGTATACTAAATGCTATTAAAATATAATGTGTGTGATTCCGTATAAATTTAACTTTACTCTTAGAAATTTATGAGTATAATTTACATTTTATTGAATACTTTACAACATATACCATACACATTCACTCATTAATTTACCTTACACGTGCAACTTAATAAGTAAATAGTAAGCTAATGAGATGCAGAATAACATACTTGTTTTTATCTTCTTGTCAAAATTTTCACTTATTTTTAAAGGAGACGAAAAGAGTTTAAAATCTCTAAAAGAGATATTAATCTCCTGAGGTATTCCGTAAACCGAACTCTCTGTTCTGCCTGAGCCCTCTCCGTTCAAAGGCGAAAGCGTTCTTTGAAAACAATAGATCTTTTTTCTTTTTATTTGATAAGCAATTCTTTTTAATGGAAGCACGTGTTTGGCATAGAAATCCCAGCTGCTTCTCGCGGGAGGAGAAACAGGGGTGGGAGGGATGGAGATTGGAAACCGATAAATCTCGCTCCCCCACTCCTCCTATACTGCGTAATTAAATGATAATAATGAACTCCGGGTCGCACCTGACATGCAATTATTGTTCGACGTCTGGGCCACGTGACAGCTATGTTTGAGCAGGGCGAAGGGGGATTTTTTTGCCGATGCTGTTGACGCCACTGATGCATTGGGGGATGAGATTTTTTTTTTCTTTTCTGAGAAGATTCCTCCACTCTCACGGTTTATATATATGATGTTGCAATTGAAGAGCTGTTATTGACTGGAATATGGGCCGAACTCTTTATGGAGATAAAGCTTTTGGGTAGATCCATCAAAAGACAGCTTTATTTCATCTACTTTTTACTTAGTATCCTATTACTTTAAAGCATTATATATAATAAAAGATATATATGTCTTCGTATATGTTTTTTAAGCATTAATATACAAAAAAATGTAAAATTTGCTATTTAAATTAAAACATAAGATTGTTTAGATCATTTAAAAATGGTATATAAATGAGAAAAATTTGAAAGAAACCGGGGAATATTTGCACTGCCTTACAATTACTTGAAACGATTAACAGCAATTTTTATTGAGAAAAGTGAAACCAACGTTTTTAGCTATGCGTAATCACAGTCTTTATCCAATCATGAGGGAAGGGATAGTTATAATAGTATGTATAAGCTAACGGTTATTAATAAGTTTATCTTTTTAGCTTGATTGAGCAGTTCAATATTGAAAGGATTATCTCCAATTATCCTTATTTTGCTTCTAAGTACGGCGTTTGAGGAGGAAGAGTTTGGAGGGTAGGGTACGAACATATATATATATATATATATATATATATATATATATATATATATGTTACCGGCAAAGTATGAAATGCCGGACGTTTTTAGGCAAAGTATGAAGTATGACATTTATTACATGCTTCATTATATAGAATGCTTAGGCATTCAATAGAATGATCAAAGTTATTTAGGCAAAGTATGAAAAAAGGTCGTGATTAGGCTATTATATCAATGACGTACATTCCTAAGAATACAAATATTATTCTGGAAAGTACTGAGAGTGCCATTAAAAAATTATTAAAAATACTTACAAGAAAATGAAAGCTGCACCATACAAAATTTGTCTTTTTTATTAAGGAAAACAAAATTTTCATATAAAAATCAAGAAATTAAAATTAACCTACTTAATACAACATGGTAGGCTTGAATGACATTTTGAATTACACATTTCCTTACATTTTTCATACAAACACAATTCTTGTGCTGGTACTTTGTTTTACACATACATTTGAAAAATCCTTGGCTGTTTCCATTGGACTTAGCAATTGCAAGGAAAGGAATTTCATGGTCAGGAATATCTTCAATTCTATGCAAGTTCTTAGGGCACAAAGTAAATTGTGATTTCACATATACTTGTTTTAAAATTCCTTCAGAAGTTCCAAGTCCATAGAAATTTCCTACTCATTACAAGTGCCAATATATTCGCATTCGGAAAAAAAATCATAGGTTTCACAACAATACCCGCTTTTTAAATAATTTTCTGGTTTTTCTGACAAGGTTCACGAAGGTGGATTTACAGTTCAATATCATAACGTGAAACATTTTTGTAATTATTTGGTTGAAAGTTCTTTCATTATTCTATCATGACTTCAGAATCCGTGACGTAATACTGTATATATAGCAGTGCTTACAAAACTTTTTATCTTCCAGACCGGTCAACGTTTGATAATTTTACCGCGACCCACTGAGGGTGGGATGTTGATTATTTATATTTTAAATTGTTTTGATTTAATAATTTAACTGTATTTAAACATGCCTTCAGAATAAAATTCAGTTACCTCAAAAAATGAATATAAAGTGATTTGACATGAAGTATATAGTGATTTCAATGGAAAGTCGCACAAACACGAAAGAAATACACCCCAGTAAATAAAAGGGAAGTAGCCTTGTGTGGGTCGATAGCATTTGATCCATAAACCGGGGGTTGAGGACCACTGCTGTATGGTACTGACGCCTTCTTTAACAGATTAAATAAGTTTACTTTTATTTTCCGCAAACATCACATCATAGCTATTCAGCAGCTAATAGTACCTGGGTTCCTTCTTAGTAGTCATTTTGGCATTTTGTGTATCAGTTATTAGCTTTTAGTAAATAATTTCAGATAAGAATTTTTTATTTTTATTTATTTATTTATTTGCAGCATAAACTTGAATTTTGAGAAGCTCTTCGTCGAGTAGCTGTTTTATGTCTGTAGATCAGAGGTCGGCAACCTCTTACCTGTGACGTGTAAAACCAAGCTACCAATAGGATTCAGTGTACCACACAGTAGCGTATCAAAATTGACAAATTTGTTGAGTAGGGCAAAGTGCCACTGAAAATTGTACCACGTGCCACATGTGGCACGTGCGCCATAGGTTGCCGACCCCTGCTATAGGCCATGACTCCTTCTCCATCACTACAGCTCTTGCTCCTCTATTTTCATGCAGCACAGGAAAAAAGCCAATTTTTTGTTGAACAAGTTGGAGTATTTTGACACTTCCGAACAAACCGAATGTGTGTGTGCAACTGTCAAATTCTAAACCTGAGGCACGCGTTAAAAGTCTCGCGTCTTGCCACGTAATATTTGAAATGAATCGATACAATACAATTTTTACTTTGCCAGTTTCTCATTAGGCATTCTGCAGAATGTCTAAGCAATGTGTGAAATAAGAATCATTTCATACATTGCCGGCTAGTTTTAGGTATTCTATACAATGCCTAGGTATTCGATACAATGCCTAGGCATTCTATAGAATGCCAGATTTCCTATTTTACTAGTAACATATATATTCATTGTTTGATAATATAGTTTTAGTTTTATATAGCATGAAACTCTGTGAAGGTCCCCTTGGACCTCACTTTGAGAACGAGAATAAGTAATAGTCAGATAAGAGCCAGTAGCCATTTTTATAAATAACTTTCTTTATTTGGTTATCTTATCCAAATAGAATCAAAGACTTATTAACAAATATATCTAAATAGTATTATGAGGTTTAATAAGGGTCTTTCCTTTAAATTAACTTAAATATTTAATGATCCAATTAATTAACAATTAGAATATCGATCACGCAGAGATTACCACGATAAGAGATCCCAGAATTATATTCTGTAATGTTCCTATTGAACATTTAACTTTAATCTCACTCCTAATATAAAAATGAGACTTTAATCAATATTTACCACACTGCAGTTCAGCTCAGCTTTTTCAGAGATTTTATCCTCCTAGAAATCTCCAATATCTTTCTAAATTTCACTATTATAACTTCTTACTTCAATCTCTCTCTCCTACTGCTCTAACTTTACTATTCCGTTTGACTTAAATACTTTATCTAATCTGCATATAACAAGGAATCCTGTCCTCTTTTTGGAGCTGATTGGAAATAGGTAGGGAATTAAATTTCCCTAAAAAAGACGACTCAGAAGGTTAGTGATAAAGTTCCGTATAGATTTGTCACAACTCTCTCTCTTTCTTATTATGCATCTATAAAATTTAGCAAAAAATATAGGCTATCAAATAATTTTCTTAGTACCTAAAGCAGCCCCCCCCTCCTCTTGCCTAGTAATGTTTGTATTCAACCTATTAAGTAGTTAAAGTGTTGTTATTTTGTTATATACATAACAAAAACATGGTTAATGTATATGTTCACCACGTGAAAAAAATTGTCATTTCAGATCTGCTTTTCAAATATCTTCCGAGCTCAGTAACACTTCAATATTATAAAAAAAAAATGAATAATATAGTATTCATAATTTTTAAATCTTAAGATTTAATATATTTAAAAAAGTTGTGACTTTTAAATATATTAATTTACATTTTAATTATTTGTAGCTTTTATTTTATTCAAGATGTCATAATTTATTTAAACATTTTTTTGTATCCAACATATATATTAAACATTACATATTAAATATTTATATATTAATTATTATAAAGTACAAAAGATATTAAATATTTTTACAATTAAATTAGGTTATTTTTAGGTAATTCTTATTTAATCGAATTTAGAGGGGAATTGCAGTTTAGGGTCTTATATTACAAATAACCTCTTTCTTTTAGGAATTAATTCAGATTTTCGAATTTTTCATTTTAAATTCTACGAATTATTTACAAGTAAAAGATCTATCTAATGTTCTACCTTTAGTAAGCATAACATATATCTGTTTTATCTTACTCTGAAAAAAATACTAGTTATACACTCATGGACAAAAAAAAATTAGCGCACCAAGAATTAGTCGTCAAAATGAAACGAAATTTTACAAACGTAATGACTACTCTGATATAAGTAAAATATTAGAAAATAAAAGAAAAAGGATCATTTATTTCAAAGGAAAGGCAAAAGAACGGAGGATTTAACACCCTGTTGAACCTTTCTAGCGTGAATGCATGATGCGATACGATCGAGCATTGAAACATACAAGTTCTGTATGATGTCTTGAGACATTTCGTTGTATATTTGCCGTAACCTGGCCTCTAGTTCGTTCAAATTCATGGGATGCCCAACTCGCCGTCCCAGACGATCTCAGATATGCTCGATTGGAGACAAATCTGGGAATCGGGCAGGCCAAGGAAGGGTAGTAACAGTCCGGAGACAGTCTTGTGGCACCCTTTCCGTGTGAGGCCGAGCATTGTTTTGTTGAAAAATGGCTTAATTGAACCGTTTAATGAGTGGTAACACATGTGGTTGCAGGATGGCATGGACATACCGCTGGGCTGTCATGGTGCCACGGATATATACTAGGGGTGACCGTGTATTGTAAGCAATGGCATCCCTTACCATCATACCAACTGTGGGAGTGGTGTGTCACTGTAAAGCAAAGGCAGGATTGAGGCGTTCACCACGGGGTCTCCACACACGAACACGATTGTCATCACTGCTGAGGTTGAATCTGGATTCGTCGCTAAAGACGACCTGCTTACATTCCGCTGCAGTTCAGTTTCCTCATGAGTGGCACCACTCCAAACGGAGGCGTCGACGGGTGGGCGTCAAGGGGAGCCCATGTAATGGGCACCGTGATCCCAAATGTCCTTCAACCAGGCGCCTTCGTATGGTTCGAGAAGACACAGAGGCCCCTAGTGAAGGTGCTACTTGTGCCTGGATAGCGGCCGATGAAGCAGTTGGCTGTACACGTGCATTTCTTACGAAGTGGCGGTCTTCTCGACAACTGGTCTGTCGAGGGTGTCCTGAGCCTGGTCTTCGTGTAAAGGACATCCCTCGGATCCACTGGTCCCAACACCTCCTTACAACACAATCAGAGCGGCCTAAATGACGAGCTACTCGCCTAGCTGACCACCCAGCTTCCATCATGCCGATGATTCTACCCCTCTCAAACTGCGAAATCTGCTCATATTGTCTTCGAAAATGGCGTAATGGCATGTTTACCTCAGCTCTTCCTTTGTAAACGATTCAGCAAACTCAAACAGGCTTTGGTTTCCTGTTTTATATTCCACGGAAAATGACGTTAAAGCCCTCTACCGACTATGCGTAAAGCGCAATCTCGCTGCATTTCTAATCATTTGCATATCTTCCCGACATGTACCTTCATGTCAAGTTTCGTTACGACCCCGCAATTATTTCTTG
Source organism: Trichonephila clavipes (assembly GCA_019973935.1). Lineage (NCBI taxonomy): Eukaryota > Metazoa > Arthropoda > Arachnida > Araneae > Nephilidae > Trichonephila > Trichonephila clavipes. The sequence goes on from BMAU01014849.1 coordinate 229,872, forward strand.
ATGCGCTAATTTTTTTGTCCATGAGTGTATTACGATGTTAAATAATGCTAAAATAAATTAATTTTCTGAAATGAAATATAATTAATTATAATTGAATATTTTCCTGTTCTCTAAGTACCATGAAAAACTATATTTAATATATCATAAACTTAATAAGTAAAAGTTAACAAGTAGCAATAAAAAGGGATGATTAATATAACTATTAAAAAAAGGCCGCCTTTTTCCCCTACAAATTATTATAATTTCGCAACGTGTTTACTTAAATTAGTATATGGTCAGTCATAAAGTTATATTAACTGGTATCGCAGTTCAGAATTGCGAGATCAATCGACTACATATCGACTATAATTATTAAGTAAATTAATGTAAACGAATTTATGTTTTATACGCATTCAATCATATTGAGAAATTTTCAAAGAATAAAATCGCAGATCGGGAAGAACAGAAACGGTTTTTTTTTTCGTCCTAAACTTATCTTTCAAGCTGAATTTAAATACTGATTTAATTGATTTATTCAAAGAAATCTACTCATTTTTAAGGTATTCCGACTGGGTTCGGAGACAATTTTCTAAAATATATAACTTAAATAATTATTTAATTGTTATTTTTTAATTAAGTATGTTGCAAAACTATGAAAATACAGCAAGAAGAATTTTTTGAAAGCTTATTTTTCAAAATATTGAGAAATTTGTACCAAAATATTACAAAAAATTGCTCTTTTGCTAACAACTCTAAAAATATATATATCACAAAAATAAATAAAATGTTTGCAAAAATACAATTATTTAACGTTTAACTCTGCTTTATGTTTAAAAAAAAGCTCAAATTCTACTGTAAAATTATAAAATACAGGTGTTCGAAATGAAAAAACTCAGAATTTTCTTAAGAAACTTTTTTTCATATAAAATTACATTAAAAAATAACTTAATTGAAAAATTACCCTTAGCTTTTAGCAGAAAGCATTCATTATAATACAAAGAACAAGCTCAAATCATAAGAATATTTCATTTACTTTAAGAAATATCGCTCTTACCGTTAACCATTATGTTCAAAAATAACATTCTTCAGAAAATTCAAAATAAAGTTTACATTTGCAATAAAACTTTTTAAAGATTTAGGAAGGTATTAAAACTCTCCAGATTTGTATGTTGTGCCTTCCTGAACCTCATATTTCAAACTTTTGCATTTTTGAAGGGTCTTTTTTTTTTACGAGACCTTTTCTTATCTGGTTTAGAATGCCTCGTAGAATCAACAATTCTCGTTTAGTCGAGGTACCAGGAATATCCTTTTATTTCAGAACATAATTTCATTCCTAACTTTTGAAGTAGAGGCAATAGACCAGCAAATCCAGAATTCAAAAGTATTATTGCGAAATAATTTCTCAAACGGAGTGTTTGTAGCTCAATAAAATTGTCTTTCGGGATTATACTCCATACGACATTGTTAAGACTCTCATTGCAGTTCTGAGCTTTCCCGTGAAGACATTTTCTTAGGAGATCTTGATCGCAAAGTTAATTATAAGTCTTTTTAACATAATTAATAATTGAATTTGAAAGATCCGTTGGTTTTTCTTTCAACGTTTCTCCAACAAATTCTGCTCTATGGAAATCTCTTCTTTTTTTACCTCATTGATCTTGTTTTTGGCTTGACAACTTTAATTTAATTAAAAATAGTTATAACTTTTTATAAAAGTACTAATAAAAAAGTTAAAAATATATCTAATTTTGAACACAAATGATAAAAAGATAGCAACTCGTTTAAATCAAAACAAACATTGCAATCAGTTAACTGTTGCCTATTTGAAGGCCAAATATATATATTAAAATATTTATAAAGTGAAATAAAGTTTACTTAACATAAAAAGAATTCGTTAAAATATTTTAAAAGAATAAAAATTTCATTTTGCCGGTGAAAATCAACCGAAAACTCACACTTCCGGTTTCGATTTTGGCTTTCTACCTCAAACAAAAACAGCTATAACTCTTTTTCTAATTGACTCAGAATTAAAAGTATGATATTTTTAGAAAGCGTATTAAACAGGCTTCAAAAATAAACTATATAAGAAGTTTTGATTTTTTTGATGAAAGTGATTTTAAATCATTTGGATATCTTAAAAGTTTAGTTTTTAAACGCTTTAAAATCAGTCGCTTTCATTTTCTTTCTTTTATACATTAGAAAGCTGCAATTTTTGACATCTCTACAATACATTCCCGTGCATAAAAATCTATTCTCTGGTGAAATATTCTGTTGTTGTTACTTATGCCACCTGATCGACAGTAATTGATATTAACATCAAATCAATGCCCACGAAATTCATCGATGGTAAGGGGCTAGATTTACGCCTGTCGTTTTCCACAGCTTTGAGCACCATACAGGTGACAGTGCCATTTGGCTCTAACTCCACCCCAATTTCGACCCCAAATGACCAAAATATCATTTTTTATATTTTAATTTAGTCATATTCTTTGCATTATTATCTTTCGATTGATATGTCACTTTTATACGCCGAAAAAATTTGAAGTTCGAAAAAACTTCAATTGAAAAATGTAAACAAACAAATTAGGCAATTCGACCATGCCCCCCTTTTTAGATTTTTTAAAAAAAATCTAAATAAAGCTTTTAAGTAAAAAAATAAGCTATTTGAGAAATAAAAATAATAACTACAAAAGAAGGAAGATGTTACATATAAAGCAGGATATTTCTGAGGCATTACAATAATGCAGTTTTTTTTCTATGTGAAATGTGCGCATGTAACATTTTTTAACTAAGACATTTTTTACAAATAACTTCAGTTCTTATTCATCATATGTTTTCATACAGATATAATATTTCAATATTATGTGAAGCAAAATACTTTAAAATTTCTGCCATGACAGAAAAAAAAATTTAATACTTTTTTTAGTTTTCTTGTGTAATTAATATTCTTGAAAAAGTAATCATTTAAAAAGTATATATATATGAGTTGAAATAAAACGAAAATGCAACCATTTTTAATAAAAATATATAGATAATGTCCTAAAGGGGTATTTTAAGTTTATTTAAGCTTAAAATAATATTTTTTTTAAAACTATATGTACTTTAAAATGGTTTTTTAAAGTTTGTGTTCTTACGATACATTAGCGCATTCAAAATGCTACTCCTTCCACAACTATTTTCCAATCACTTCCATTTTTTCCTGTGTATTATATATAAAGCATGTAACAAAATTAGGGATCCATTTTGATGTAAACTCTGAATACTTTTTTTTAAAAAAATAAAATATAGGAGATATTGGCTTCTTCATTGAATTTTAGTATGCACATCAACATTATACTTTTTTCTCCAAAACTAATTAAGTTATTATAAAATCCATCACTTAAGTTGTTTAGAACACCCTTTAGAATATTACAAAAAAATTAATAATTACAGAAGGGGAGTAAAATTTTAAAATTTTCCAAGTTTTCTTCAAAAAATTTTAATTTTTTAAATTGTGTGAATAATATGTGAAAAGTTTCATCTTGTATCATTTTCTTAATAGAAACATTATATGAAATGCTAAAATTTAATTTTTAAATACATAAATAAAGAAATTGTCCCTTAAATAACCAAAGAGCAATTATATATATATATATATATATATATATATATATATATATAGGATAAAAGGACAAGTCTCTCTCTCTCTGAAAAAAACTGAGTTTAAAAAAGTTGCGGTTAGTTATAAAGTTTTTAAAAAATACAATATTATGTTTCAAAAATATTGTACTAATGTGGAAAGTTGCAAAATTGGGAAAAAAAACTTAACTAAAATGTTTATATAAATTTTTTTCGGTCGTATTTTTGTTTTAGTAAACACATATAAACTGAACTTTTAAAAAAAAATAAAAATAATTCACATTTGTGATTTTAAATAAACTCATTGAAGACTAATTTGACATCAATGAACTATTCCAAAATTTTACTGAATCATGGTATAATCAAGCCACTTGATAAATGATGTTAAATCCGTTATTGCAAAACAAGGCGAGAATGAACATGTCGCGAGAAAAAGGAAAAGTTCGAATATCCTTTTTAGGGTCTTAATTAGGTGACCGAAATGGATTATATATACGATAGAGTATGATTTGAATACGTACGATTATCGAAGCAGTGTGAATTTGATTAATACGCAAGTGTCATAATTATAATAAATTGAAGATAAAAAAAGGTCTCTTGCAATGATGGATTACCATTCAGGTATATCTAACGACTGAAACCATCTGTATTTTTGCGGTTTTACATTAGGTCTCGGATTCCGATTTGACCCAGGGACATAACAGGGTAACGAATGAATATGAATTGCAAAACAGCATTTACAGCCCTCAGTTCAGTAGTTTACAGGTGAAGTCCAGAAAAAATGAACAGCTAATACAAAAAGTAAGTCGTATGGGAGAAATTCTTTTTTTAGGGCATCAAATAAAATAGTAAACTCCCAAAAATTACTAGTCCTTCTTCCTTTTTATTATAAAACTTTTGAATTATCAACCACTTATGAAAATCCATCTGAATGTTCCCCTTTTTATGAACTGTATTTGTAATTAAAAATTTTTCAATAACAAAAACATTATGAAAAAATTATTCATTTTGATAAAATGGTTCAAAAAATTTGACCTTGGAAAAATTTGACTTAATAATTGCATGTAAATCAATGTTCCGTGAATTTCACATTGAAAATATAATTACAGTATTGTTAGTTATCTTTGTTAATTTTTATCAGAATTATGAGAGAGCTTACATCACACTTTGACTTGAACGATTCAAAATTTTCAAAAGCAACTTAGGACTTCTTTGTTCTTTTCGATGCTTAAAGTTTGCAAATTCTTAAAAATCGAAATGTATAAGACAAAGTCTTCTTTTAAAATGTTTTGTCATGTCTTTTTACTATATATAGTATCAATACTACAAAAAATAATTTTTTCTGCTTAAATGAGAGAAAATTCTAAGAATTTTCTTTTTATGTAATACACGGACGAAATTTGTTAATAGTCCTTAAACACACTTATTTACAAAATAGTTACCCTCTTATTTTGTCTAAAATAACTGAATATACATTACACGATTCTTTGAAAATTGAGTATTTGAACACAAAAGCTTGATTTTTATGGTATTTTTATGGTTTACTTTTCTTTTACATGAATAATCTGCATAAACCCGTTTTTAAGTATTGAAAACATAGCTTGTTTCAAGTAATATTATCATTTTTATAATGCTATATAATATAGGAGGTGTTATTAATAATATTTTAGATTAAAATATTGTTTATGTGCATCGATGTATCTAGCTATGTATGTGTGTTGTTGTTTTTTTGAAATTTTGCCTTATATTTGGTATAATTTTATTTCAAAGAATGCATAATTAATGATTTCCTGTCGAAGTGTTCCGAATGTAATACATAAATTACAAGACGTTCTATTCCCTTTCTCATTCTACAAGTTCATAACTTCACCATTAAATTAAATCATAAATAGAGGTAGTTCTAACAACGAATGCCCTATCGTATAAATGTATCTCGGCCTCACTAAAGAACCTTTTATATTCTTGTTTCAGTTGATGTGGGGAATTAGATCCTATGTTCTATTCAGTGTGTGGAGTGAATGAATATTAACGTCGCACTATTCAGCTACTCGAGAGCTTTTGGCGGAATGCCCAAGGGAATTGAGTTCACCCGAAAGAGGTTTAGAGCTACAAAACGATCCCCCTAGAAACTACCACCCCGTGTTCAATCTTTATTGAGCAAAATCATAGGATACATTTTATTCGGTAGCACACATTAAATTTACATATTACAAATTAAAGGCAAATGAAACGAAATGCATATGTTAATGCAAGGTACACTCATACAAAGCTGAAAACAATAATAAATAACATAAAAGGTAAGAGAGGCAAAATAATATACATTATTCCAGCATTCTTGCAAATGCATCAAAAGTAATAGAAATATAAAATATAAATGCACCGTACAAAAAAGAAGAAATAGACAGAAAACATTTGGTGAAGAAGAAAAAAGAAAAGAAAAGGAGAGGGGGAAAAAACTCCTGTGACCGCATAAGAGTACCGATCTAATCCCAACTAAGGAATTTGATTCCGTGAGAGCTTTTGGTGACGGACCTCGTAATTTTGAACCATGGTCAAATGAAGAAGACTACACCTGAGCTGGCACTGCCCATCTCCTAACTTCCACACCACGCCAACAGGAAGACATTTGAGCCTCGACTGATTTAACATGCATCATCCCCCTACACGGTGGGTCTTCATCTCTACTAGGCTCGAATTCATGACACGTCGGTCATAAGTCCGTTACCTTGACCACTAGACTGCTACGGACACATCAGTTTGTGAAAGATGGCAACATCTGTGATATATGTTACATTTCTTATTCATTAAATAGAAATCACAATATTTCGTATTAAATATTCACAATATTTATCTTTGTATGATTATATTGAATTTCACTATATGATAATGATATTCAATATCTGTTTTATCCTTATATGATGATATTTTTATGCTTTACATGATGATAATTCAACTCTTGCAGAATCCCTTTTTTATATCTGTAAACACACACGAATAAATTTTCATTTAAAAATAATAAAAGAATAAATATTTAACAACCATTTATATATAAATGAATTGATTTAAATTTCAATTGAATAATTCATCCTAGAATTTGCTATCGTTATAAAATTCAGTTCTTTGTTGGTTAGAAAAAGTGCATTGAGACAATTATGCAAGAGAATTTCCCAACATTTTTTTTTCAATTTCCTATTAGAGAAATTCAAATGATTTAGTTTCCAATTCCACTTGAAATCTTGAAACTTAAGGTTTTGAAACCAGTTAACCTATTTGCGATTTTCACCTTAAAAGTGTTTTTTGCATTGTAAAGCATTTAAAGCATATGGTCAAGCAACATTGAAAATAGAATTTAATGTTTTGAAATGCAGTGGGAAATGTGTACTTTAAACTATTTCTTAATGTTTTCTTCACATATTCGATTACTATTAACTTTTACCCTATTACAGTTGTGTAAGACCGAACTATTTCAAGTTGAATCGTATAATTACCTTTCTAAAATGTATTCAAATATTAATGAAAAATTAATGTTACGTTTTCTTTTTCTTGTATTCTACATATCCATTTTTAAAAGCAAAATTTCGGGGGGAAAATTATTGCAGAAATTTATTGCTTAAAATTCAAATATGAGAGCATTATTTCCTTTCAGTTGCCTAAGTAAAATTTGCCAGATAAATATTAAGAATATCATGGCTATTAGATTGAACCTTGTATTTTAAAATTTTAATTTTATACTTTATAGTGTAGAGCAAATAATTACAACAGTAATTATTTAATTGATTTTGGCTTTTAAATAAAAGTTACATTATTTATTCTTCAGTATCTTGCAACTGACAGAAAAATAAAATCAAACAGTGCATATCTCCACAAAGAGTCAGAAACAAAAGCTCATTGAAACGTGAATGAAAGCATTAGATCGAGTTTCCTCCGAAGCGTGAACATCTGTGGCTGTTAAAACTAATTAAAAACCTAGTCTCAAATTTCGACTAACATATTATTTAAGTTAAATCAAGCTTATTTATACAAACAAGATTTTAGACTTCATTATTTCAAACAAGAGAACTTTAGACGCCTCATAAAGATGACACATACTTAGAAAAAAACCCTCTTATTTCTTGGCATTATAAATGCTCAAATTTATAACATATGAATTAAACTATTTAACATAAATTATATAAAAAAAGTTAATCTTTAGAAAGATATGATCATATTCTGATTTATTTGTAAAAATATATGTTAGGTTCTGAACTCTAAAGAGATTTTTTCTTGTGAATTCGAAAACAGAAATCAAAGGCAAATATTTCAAGAAATGATATTAATCATGTCATAAATGAGGTGCTTTAATTAGTGTTTCAATCATTTATTACTACATACACTATAACAAGGGTGGTCAACCTTTTTGGTAAGTGAAACTATCTGATATTAAATCATTATGCGTGCCACTTCCAACTTTTCCAGTGGCCGTGGTAGCCTAGTGGTCAAGGTATCGGATCGTGGCTGGCTTGTAACGAATTCGAGCCCAGTACCACTAAAGACCCGCCGTGTAGGGAAGCGATGCACGTTAAATCTGTCAAGAGCTCAAACGTCCTGCCGTTGTTGTGACGGGGTAGTTAGGGGAGGGGGTGCCAGCTCAGGTATCTTCCTCGTCACTTGACCATGGTTCAAAATTACGAGGTCCGTCACCAAAAGCCCTCGTGTAGCTGACCAGTGTGACTTTAATATTCACTCACTTGCTCATTATAACTTTTCCAACAAACAAAAAAATATATAAAGGTGAAAAAATGTTGCTTATGGGATTTTTTCGCAAACAGCATATTTTTTTTATACATGTCTAAGTAGAGAAAACTTAAAAATAATGTAATACATACTTGGGTTTTTTATTGTCAATAAACCTTTTACTTAGTTTTTATAAACTTTTTTAGGTGTGAAACTAATATGAGTAACTTTTTAAACTTTTGGGGGTTTTTTTTGTCTGAGACAACCGCACTTTAATAAAATTGTAAAAAAAAAAAAAAAAAAACTTTTTTTTATTTTTAATTATATATTTAAATTTTTCAATAAGTCTTCGTGTGCCACTGTTACAACCTCTCCGCGACACGCTGTGGCACGTATAGCGCGGGTTGGCCATCCCTACTCTATAACATAAGAAACCACGCACTTAGAAGTCATCCGAATGGTATGAAAATCGGAGGATGCGATGCACATGTATGAAAAACGAAATGCTAACTACTATAGGAATTAAATGTTTTATTCTAAAAATATAGCTATTTTATACTAAAAAAAATTATAATATTTGGCTTATCTCCACATTAATGCGTCGGCCTACCTCTAGTCCTGGAAAAAGTTGTTAACCGAATGATGTTGACTCGTACAGTTGGTAGATGTTCTCCTGTTGTATTCCTTAACATAAAGATTTCAATTTGTGAGCTAGATCGGAGAAATCCAGAGACGGTCGGAGACCGGAGTCCAACGCACTCTATTGGGGATAGATATAGTAATCATCCCGGCCTAAAAAGTGATGCAGATAAGAAATAAAAAGACGAGCCATTTACGACCGGTTATTATCTCGTAATACAAGCCAAGGGGTTATTTAAAAGAGGATTAACACTACGGGAACATATAATCTAGTCAGCGTACTACCATGCTATAAGGTAACCAATCAGTGTCCTGGTCATCTCCCGACATATCTTCTCTGGGCATGAGGACTCTCATTTCGAAGAGGGACTCATCGCAAAATACAGTTCTACTCTAGTCAGCCAGATTGCTGTTTGAATGTGTCTAGAACCTCTTCAACCGGGCCTAGCGATGTGCAATGGTAAAGGCAGTAGACGCAATGAACTCTGTGACCTCAAGCTCCATCTACTGAATCTCTCATAAATAAACATTGCAGTCACTAGAATTCCGGAAAAGCTCGTCGGATCGTTGATAATGTGCCTATAGCTATGAGCCCCTGTCAAATGATCATTCTGTCGTCTGGCTGTAGGTCTGCAACTACTTCTTTACACTCTGTATAACCATGGTTCATCGCACGTCTTCACTCAGAGATATAGAGGTAAACAGAGAGGTATAATACAGAGGTAAAATATGATTAAAATAACAACCCCGTTCGATTCGGCAAAATGAAGAAATTAGTACTTTGTGTAGCCACCACGGCTAGCAATAACTACAGCTATACATCCTCGGCATTGAAAGAAAGAGGCTTTGAATGTGTTCTTGGGATATGCCAGTCCGTGCTACTTCTACGCTTTGCCGAAGTTCACTGAGTGTAGCAGCAGGTGATGTATGCTGGGGCAATTCTTTGCCAATCATCAACTAATGGGATCGATATGGATAACGAATCAGGCTCTATGATGCAATGAGGCGGATGAATCTTTATTGTCGATGGATATGTCATTCCTGCCTACATTAATTCTCTATTAGCGTCACTGTGTCATGATTTCGTACAGTTGAAACGATTTTTCGGAAGGATAATCCGTAATCTCTACAATCAACAATTCCTTCTGTTTCAAACTCAAAAATGTGTTCGTCTAACTTCCGTATTGTTTGAGGATACTGAATTCCCAAGCGCAAAAAACTGTTAGAAAATAGTCCTTAAGTTTTGTGGTGTCATTAGAAGTCTCAAGAACATATTTCTATTCTTTTTTTACATAACGCTTGGTACTACTAGCGCAAATTTTAGTCCATTTACATCCTTTATTTATGATGCTACATTTTGCATAACCAGCAGTGCAAGGAAATTCAATTGTAGAATTAGCAATATCAGAGACGCTAAATACAAAATTTTAAAGGGAGAATTTTTTTTAAAATGTTGGAAAGTAGATTTCAGTGTAAAAGTTTTCAAATGGGTAAATTAAGTGATTTGTTATCTCGATCATGTATTTTTAGCGTACCAATAGGCCTATAGAATGAAATCTATTCATTCAATCCTATCTTATTGTTACATTATTTAAATAATGAAATTATACGTTGCCTTTTATTTTGTCGATTGATATAATTAAACTAATTTACCAATTTTGTTAGCGATTACAGTGATGGGCAAATTTTTCATAAGTGGGTCAAAGAAGACAATATTGGTTGCCAATTTAGAGTTTATTATAAAACGCAGTGAAAACTATAAAAAAAATAATATGTATTTAAAATTTGTACTACAAACATACAATGAATAGTTTTGACAGCTTTTTTCCCTTCTTTAAAACTCAAATATAAAAGAAATAGGTATATTTTAACTAAACTATGTATATTTGTTGCAGAAAAAGAGTTCCCTTCTCTCTCTTGCAGATGTAAAAGTTTTGAAATCACACACACACACAGTTATTTTATAAATTCTCCCAGTTATGTTTTGTACTCGCAAAAAATATTATACTTCGGTAGAAATTTACGCATATGTAAAAAAATGGAATCGGGCCTTAAATGAACTTTGAAAATTCTTCTGCTATTATTTTAAAGTATGTGGTGGGGTTTGGATAACTCTTTCAGAAAGACCGCCTGTGACCCGCGAGCTGTAGTTTGCCCGTCAATAGGCTAGTTATTGAAATGAGTTGAATTTGATAAGTTGATTGATAGACTGATTGTTTATTCAAGTCGCACTTTGAATCTGCACGAGGGCTATACAGAACTGGATGAAAGGGCAATAGCTTTCATAATGTCGCGTGGTAAATGGGGATAATGTGAGCTTATTATTTGATACTTAGCCGCAATTGACTGTGATCTCTGCTTATGAAATATTTGCGATAAAGCTAAGATTATAATCTATATGGACTATCACGAGAAAGAGAAAGAAAATATTTTATATGTATTTAGTACTATTCTTTATTAGAATTTTATTAGAATATTTCTTATTTAGAATTTTTATTGTAGTACAATTCTTAAAACAATTTTATATACATTTTCTAATCTAAGTGACACTAAATATCATAAATATTATCCATTTACATGATTTTGCAAAATCACGGTTCCGAGCGTAATCGGATACCTTAAGGTATCTGACTACGTTCGGAACCGTGATTTTAAAAAAGAACATAAATGGATAATTTTCGTGATATTTAGTGTCACTTAGATTAGAACACATGTATAAAATTGTTTTAAGGACATTTTGACAAAAAATATTATTTAAATATAATATTTCGGCAAAAAATTAACTTAGAATAACCTTTTTTCAAAAAGTTCTCCTTTTGTGAAAAATGCTTCTATTATAATAATATTTTGCCTGTATATAGCTGAAACATTTGTAAAGAGGCTCAACTATCATTTTTGAAAAATTCACATTATTTTCAGAGTTACAACCAATTGAAATAATTATCGCCGGTTTTTTTTTTAAATTTCTCCCCTCGGTTGACGTAAAACATGGATAAACCCACTTCTAAGTTATATATATTTCAAAAATGATAGTTGGGCCGCTGTACAGAGGTCTGAGCTATATACAGGCAAAATATTATTATAATAGAAGCATTTTTCTCAAAAGGAGAATATTTTAAAAATTGGTCATTCTCTATGTTAATTTTTTTTATCAAAATATTGTACTTTAATAATTTTTTATTGTAATACTATTCTTAAAACAATTTTATATTCATTTTCTAATCTAAGTGACACTAAATATCATAAATATTATCCATTTATACGCTTTTACAAAATCATGGTTCCGAACGTAGTCGGATACCTTAAGGTACATAATAAAAGAGAGAACGAGAAAAAGTTAGTAGTTACTTATTTGTAGTGTTTGGAAGCAAAGAAAGAAAGATCCTTTTAAAATCACGTACTGTGGAATAACTCTTATGTTTAAAAAGATATTATAGTTAACCCTTTAAATTGAAGGTATATAACCAAACTATATATATATATATATATATATATATATATATATATATATATATATATATATATATATATATATATATAAATCGGAATCTATCTAAATCTAAAGTTGTATCAGTTTATTATTCATTTTCATATGAGCGAACCACAAAAGGTTAGTTAGTTGTGAGTTACATACTTAAAACTACAGTAGAAATGGAGCTGAAGCTTAGTTCTTCCGAAGGCTGCAGCTAAGAAGGGTTATTGTTCATTAAATCTGCCTTATCTGAAGCTCCCTAGTTCACTTTGTACGGTTTCAATTTACATAATGACTTAATTCAAAATTTTTAGTCTGTCTGATAAGAAGTTTGCATGGGTTAAATTCAAACTACCATTTTCATATATAACTTTCTTTTTCTCAGGAAAATTAATTTATTCAAATATATATAAAAAAAATTATTCTCATAAATTCATTAAATTTTTCAATTACAGCAATTTGGAAATTTTATACAAAATTAAGTTTTAAAAAATACTGCTTAGAATTCATTTTTAAAATAGCTTTACAATAATAAAAAGTTCATCTCCATAATTAAGAATACACCAAATTACAATTATGAATTTTGAAAGAATATTTTACCTGTTTTTACGATTCTTATCTACTGTTAGCTGTGGATATGCGAACTTACGAATAACAAGTAATATAAAAAAAAGTAAGTCAACAAAGAAAAATTTTATTTTACTTACTTTTTATTAAATAATTACAATTAATATAAATATGTATATATATATGACAGAATCACAGGATTAAGTGGCAAAATAGAAAGCGATTTCCTTTTCTATATATGGTGTTGGAGTATTATTTTTGTTTGTTACTGTTTATTCCTTAATTAAATTGAATTATTCCAATAAAGTAGTATAGTAAAAAGAAATCACATTCTCAGGAATTTGGCCATCTCAGGTTTTCACGACCTTTGGGTTAGAAGTCCAACGTGTGCTATCCATTGCGCTACAGGGACTCAAAGAGCGATTCTCCTTTTTATATAGGGTGTTGGACTATTATTTTTGTTTTCTTCTATTTATTCATCAATTAAATTAAATTAAGGAATTAATATTTGAAAAATCGGTATTAACATCAAGTGTCATCCACTACAAGTTTAAAAAAATGTATTTGAACTTGAGTGGATGAATAAAAAGTATTTTATTAACGATTGGAAATTTGAACAATATATATATATAGGTAAAGTGCGAACTATAATAGTAAGAATTGAAAAAGAAGCTAGACACATATAAGGGATTTTACCTCACGAACTTATTTTCTTGGGATAAGACCACACACACAGTTAGAGTGAAATATATGAAGGACTTCAAAATCACACAAATGTAGAGAACTGCAGTGTTTTATTTCAATCGCGTGGAGCAGAAAAAAGAGAGGGATATAATGAACCTGTTCATTACTATCGTTTCTTTGAATAAGCCGATTGTGATCGGCAATGAATCGAAGTTTGCCGAAATTTAATAAACATTCATAACCACTTTAATCTCTGTCACCACTTACGTTATCATGTAAGGTCAAACGATAATGTTACACTGTTAAATAATACCAAAGAACCCGGGTTTTATAAGACAAGCTGATTATTTTTCAACGTGAAATCTAATATAGTACCACATATAATACATACTCAAAAAGAAATATGTATATTATATTTTGAAAAATAAAATTCCGTTACGTACATGGAAATCATATCTCAGATTTATAGAATATATTTTTTTCTTATATATATATATAATTCATAGCACAGAAGCTTACGAATTATTCTCTACACCAATGGTAAAAAAGAATTAAAATCTCGAGGATATCTTAACCACAATGTTAAATTTGTAATTCTAAGTTTCTCGCAGAAAAGTAAACTGTCTAAGGTTTTGTTTTGTGAGAGTTTATATTTTCAACATTAATAAACTGCTAGCTAGTTATTGGAATAATGAGAAAAAAATGATCTATATTTTTCTTAAGATGTGTTTTTGTATAGTCCACTGAAAGAGAACTGTAAAAGGAGTTTCTGGATACGATTCTAAAAATAACAAGTCCTCACGTGATGATACGAATAATTGAGTTAAAACAATGCTCTTCAAACAACTACATTTAACCAATAAAGAAAATGTTCAGCTGCTATATATTTAACTTGTGACAGTCCTTGTTGTTACATGTAACAATCTTTTTGCTCACAAAAAGATAAAAATTCGCTTTACCAGTATACTATGGATTTGTCTTTTAGTTTCTGTTACCATAACAGTTACAAAATCAGTAATTCAACCAACAAGGGTATCTTTGAGACTTTTCGATTTTAAAATAATTATAGAGAAAATAATTATAAATAAAATGACGTATATAAGCAAAAAAGTAGTATGGGTTGCTTTCAGATAATGCTTTCATCCAATATTTCATCATATCCAATATTTCAGAAGATATTCTTCATCATACGCAAAGTTTAGAATCTGATCAAAGGCATTGTAAGAAATTCATTGCTGCTTTGTAATTTTTTCAATCTAAGCATTGAAAATTAATAAAGCTCTTAATATGAGGTTTTTACTTTCTATGAACAAACTCACTAAAACTTATGGTAAAAGAATAAAAAGTGTCTCAAATATCTGCAGAAAATGGTGCTAGTGATGAAGGTATGACACACAGTGGTTAGATTACATTCTGGAAGGATTTCATTTCAAACTCAGACACTTTCCAGAGTGTTACAAGACGTAAACAATTTTTAAATCAGCGGCTAATATATATATTACCTTAAATAGCCGAAATCCGTAATTACGCATACTTATTAGTAAAAAGAGCATACGTAATTTTGCGTCCTTACTAGTGATAACTGGTTCTGGATAACTTCCGTGTCGTCCTTGTCGGTTGTAATTCGGGGCTCAAAATTACGAGGTCTGTCGCCAATAGCTCTAATGTCGCCAATAGCTCTAATGTCGCCAATGGGATATTAATATAACTCTCACTTACTAGACTATTTATGGTAACATACACAAATATTTAATGCCATATATTGATCATTTCGACTCTAGAGGAACCAATTACTGTTTTGCATGCTTTATATATAATAACCCAAAAGTGTATAAAGATAATATATTTTGTGATCAAATAATAGTGAATAATTATTTGAATCACACTCACAGTTATTCCTAATAACAAAAATAATTATGCTACATCGTAAGGTCTCTGCTTTAAGGATTTTCAACAAACATGGGGAATTTACATTCAGTCTTTAATTGGAAATTAAACTGCTGTTTGTAAAAAATGCAACACAATGGAGGAATCATCAGAATTAAATGAAATTTAATGCACACATGACTTGTATTAGTACAAATAAATGACGAAATTTTCAAAGCAAAAAACAATATTAAATGTCCGAAATCAGTATTTGACGTAGCCACCACGCGCTGCAATAATTGCTGCTATACGACGTAGCATGGAGTCAAACAGATTTTGAATGTCTGCTTGTGGACGAGAGTTCCATATTGCTTGTATGCGCAGCAAAAGTTCGTCTTTTGAAGCTGCAGGACGCGGATCACGAGCAAAACGCCGACCAACCACACGTGCTCAATAGGCGACATATACGACGAATAAGCAGGCCAAGGAAGAAGTTGCATGTGTTGAGCTGAACAAAAGTCTCGAACAGTCTTTGCAACATGTGGACGTACATTATCTTGCTGAAAGATAGCTACAGGGATGCCTTAAAAGAAGGGAACGACTTCGGGCTGTAGAGCACTTGTGACAAATCTATACGGAACTTTATCACTAACCTTCTGAGTCGTCCTTTTTAGGGAAATTTAATTCCCTACCTATTTCCAATCAACTCCAAAAAGCGGACAGGATTCCTTGTTATGCAGATTAGATAAAGTATTTAAGTCAAACGGAATAGTAAAGTTAGAGCAGTAGGAGATAGAGATTGAAGCAGAAAGTTATAGTGAAGTTAAATTGAAGATTTCTTGTTGGATGATTTAATCTCAGATAAAGGCTGAGCTGAGCTGAGCTGAGCTGAGCTGAATTGCAGTGTGGTAAATATTAGTCTTATTATTGCGAATGAAATTAAAATTAAATGTTCAATAAGAACATAGAATATAATTCTGGGATCTCTTATCGTGGTAATCTCTGCGTGATCGTTATTTAATTGTTAATTAATTGGATCATTAATTAAGTTAATTTAAAGGATATTACCTTTAAAACCTCATAATACTAGTTAGATATATTTGTTAATAAGTCTTTGATTCTATTTGGATAAGATAACCAAATAAAGAAAGTTGTTTATAAAAATGGCTACTGTTCTTATCTGAATCCTATTTATTCTCGTTCTCAAAGTGAGGTCCAAGGAGACCTTCACACATTTCACGGACGTACCTGTTGCTATTGAGATTGCCCTCATTTCGTAGCAAATTGGATCGTCCATGATACGAAATTGCACACCCAACCATAACTCTGGGTGTTAGGGTACTATGTCGTTCGATAACGCCCTCTGGAAGGCAGCATTCACCGGCATAGCGTCTAAGACGAATGTGGCTATCATGGTCCCACAAAAATTGAAGCGTGATTCATCTGAAAAGACAACTCAGTGCCAATCAGCTTGCCAGGCTCTGTGATCATGAGCCCATTGTGTAGACGCAGCCGTCGATGCTTTGCCGTGAGGGGGATCCTGTATAAAGGCAACCTTACACGCAATCCACGGTGCAGTAGACGTCGACGAATTGACGATGCCGACATTAGTACTCCTGTAGCAGTAGAACCACGTGCTGCCAACTGCCTGGAAGAAACTGTATGGTCATTCACCGCCATGTGGAGCAGGAGTCGATCGTCGCGCGCTGACGTCACTTTCCATCGTCCACTGCCAATTTTTCGAGCTGTTCGGTGCTCGTCGGTCCACTGCTTCAAAACTCGCATCACTGTGGAACTGTTCCGTTGCACACGAGCTCCTATTGCGCGATAGGAAAATCCTCCTTCACGAAGACCAATAATTCTCCCCCGTTCAAACTCCGTAAGACTTGGAATTTCTCCTTATTTCGTCGTGGAGGCATACTTAGGTCTCATTAAACGTTCGCCACTAACAAATAATCTTTAGCTATTTTCAACGTTCCACTACAGTCCTCTATTTATACGCTTTCAGCATCATTTCAGAGGGCGCTGTGCACTTCACGCATGCGCGGTGGCTCTGAAAATTTACCATTTTACGTAACATCCTATAATTGATATTTGCTGCAAAGTTCATTTAATTCTGATGATTCCTTCATGGTTTTGCATTTTTACAAACAGCAGTGTAACATTGTAATTCTGATATCGAATCGGTAAATCATATGATCTGATCAAATGCACCGAATATGTTATACCCATTAAATGGAAAATAAATTAATACCACTAAGAATTAATAGACAAAAAAGTAGATTGTTTTATTGAAATATCACAGTCGCTGTTTTTAACATCACACTTCCAAAAGTTGTACAAAATACAGAGTCGACTCGCCCTAATATTTTCCATAGAGATTGAAACACTAACTTCCAAATTCCTGTCAACGTTCTGGTGTTTTTTCAATTCTTACTATTAGTTTACTCTTTCCCTATATATACCAATATATATATATACACACACACATATATATATATATATATATATATATATACATATATGTACCTTGTTCAAGTTTTTAATCGTTGATAAAATACTTCTTATTCATCCATTCAAGTTCATATACAACTTTTTAAACTTGTAGCGGATGACATTTGATGCTAACATAATTTTTTCAAATATTAATTCGTTAATTAAATTTTGTTTTTAATTTTAAATTTATTCTGCGTTATTTCGTACAAAGTTCGAACTAGCTGCAACAGATGGGCGCGAGTAGATTTTTCTAACGAGATTTTTTTCTTGGCTTCAAATACTTATTTTTTTTTTCATCCACTAAGTTCAAATACATTTTTTTTAAAATTTGAAGTGGATGATAGCTGATGTAAAAACTGTTTTTTTTTTTCAAAATTAATTTGTTAATTAAATTTAATTAACTAAAATTAAAATTTTCTTTGTTGACCTAAGGAGGAATTGACTTAGTTTTTTCCCCTTATATTATTTGTTTCTAAGTAAAACACTAGTAAGACTTTGGATCTTTTAAGTTCAATTTTGTATCAAGTTAACTTACACACTAGCATACGAACAAAAGTAATTATATAATATGTCCTTGTTTATCTTAAAATATATCTTATGAGACATCAAGTATTGATTTTTAGGCAGGACTGTGTTTCGATTGTGAGGAAAATGCATTATTAAATTAATTAATACTGATTAGGCGTTTACAGATTTAGAAGATTCCTATTATTCAGCATTAAGTTAATGTTCATTTTCAAATTTTTGTCGATAAAGAAACATCTGTTGATTATATTATGAATATATTAAAGTTGCTATTATTTTAAAACAATTATTTACTAAGTTGTTTATGAATGTTTTAAATTCAGCTTTAATTGACCGCTGAATACGTTACATGTAATGGATGCAGATGCGTTGTTTTATTCATAAGTGTAGAAAATAATTTCATCTAATTGCGCAACGCGAATCTTATTCGAACAGCTCGTGAGAATAAATTTCCTTAGAAACCATTAAAAGATTCAAATTTCTTTTGAAACAGGATTTAAAGAGACGTTATCTAACTTTTAGGCTTCGTAAAATGCCTCTTGTACCGCAGATAACGCCAGACTGAGCGAAACTCTGTCAAGCACATGAAAGGTATTTCAAAGGGGGTCGCGATGGATTAATTTAATGCCGAATCAGCAACATGTTGCTCTTGATATTAGCTACTTCAGCCATTAGAGTATGGCCCATTACATCCTTGCATTTTCAATCATTTGCATCTTTCAAACTTCATGCTCCACTGAAATCTTTCCTGGCCATTATCCACACAGACAAGAAATCATTTTGAAAGGGTAGGACTTAATGTGATTAGCCATATAAGCTCTATAGAACACACTCGAAAACACTTAAAACGCTAAGAGCACTGCTTAAAAATATTTGTTAAGAAAGCAATATTTATGTTTTGGGGGAAGAAACTTTAAAATAAATATAGAAGGAGGTAATATATATAACTTAAAGAGTAATGTTTGATTGGGGTTTTTTATTTTTGTTTTAAATTCAGTATTATCTCGACTTGGCTATCCCAACTTACGTGAACCCACAGTTACGCGATTTTCGAGTGAGTGAGTGAATGAATATTAACGCCGCCCTGTTCAGCTACACAAGGGCTTTTGGTGACGGACCACGTAATTTTAAACCATGGTCAGGTGACGTGGATGACACCTGAGCTAGCACCCCCTCTCCTAACTACCAAACCACACCAATGGGAGGACGTTTCAGCTGTCGACAGATTTAGCGTGCGTCGCTTCCCTACACGGCGGGTCTTTAGTGGTACTGGGATCGAATTCATAATATGCCTGCCATGATCCGATATCTTGACCATTGGGCTACCGCAGCCCCACGCGATTTTCAAATCTCCTCGATTCGTCTTTTGTTTGAACGCTACACACGAGCTATCTGTTAAGCCTATTTTCGGCTAATGTTAAAAAATAGGACCCAAATTCGGGGAATATTTTTTCATATATAAAAATACTCAAACATAATTATTATATTCTGGCTACACTATCCTGTAGCAAATCACACTTATTTTACATACTACTCATTTTTATACGAGTTGACACATTTTTCTTTTATTAAATGTGTTTCGCATTTTTTCTCCTATACCGTAATGCTAAATGAGCTATCCCTTAACATGTTAAAAGGAAAAACTAATCATTTATGAAATATTTTTAAATTTTGAAACCACTATCTTATAAACAAATGCATGAGTTACAATGTTACAAATTTTCTTAAACATTGAGGCATTTCTTCTGTCCGAAAATGTGCTCCGCGTTAAGTTCACGCTCTTGGTAATATGGCGAAAACAGCCTTAAAGACTTTTTGAAGCAATTCTACGTTTTAGATGTAGTGAGAATCATCGGACTACTTGGAATGAAGTTTCACAAAAAATTTAAATGGTGTCTGGGAAAAACTGTGCCCTTTTTTTTTTCATCACGGAAACTGAGGAGGAATTAGTGCCTTGTGAAATTGGTAATTTGATTGAAGAAGTTGCCGATCTTTCCAAGCAAATAAATCTAGAAGTGGATAGTGATGAAGTTCAAGAATTGATGGATTCCCACAATCAGGAGCTGACAATTGATGAGCTCATAAAAATGCACGAGCAAGAAATAGAGGAAACTTGAGTCTTTAGACCCAGTTCAATCAGAAGATCGAATGATGGCTGGTAATTTGACAGAAGGCCTCAGTTTAATTAAAAAAGGGTTACATACTCCAACAAAGAGCGTATTTTTTCAACAAAACTAGGAATAAAGGAAATTATTAACATGCTACGAGGAAATTTTTAGGGAGAAATAAAATATCTTTGAACCGGCAGATTACTTTGTTAGATTTTATGAAACATTCTACATGAAATCAACTCCGTTTTGTGATTTTGTATTTGTGTTGGTTTAGATTTTATTAATTTTTTTCTCAATTATTATTTCCTTTCGTCTCGGCCTCAACTATAGATAATTTAGGTAATTTATGTACATTCATATGGGAGAAATTAGATCCCAACTTACGCGAGTTCGACTTACTTGGTTATCACTCAGTCCCACCTATTGCTTAAGTTTGGGGTATTACTGCAAATAGGAGACTTCTGAGATATATTCACCTGTTGAAATACGTCAGAAAAATGCAGAACGACCTTAGTTTCGTATTCTGTAAATAATGCCAACTTATCGTTTTTCAAAAAATGACTTTAAATATTTTAAATTTCTTTTATGCTAAAACTGAATCAACCATTCTATGATATTTATGCGATTAAAAAACTTAATGTTAATGCCTCCTTTTCAAACGCAAATAATTATAATAATAAAAAATACATAAAATGGAAGCATTATGTTTCCTTACCAATAGATTTCTGAAATTTATATGTAAGTAAAAGTCCAATCAAAAGACTCAGCATATTAATAAATCTTAAAAAAAAAAAATCATGAAGATAACTTTTTACAATATTACGGAAGTATTAAAATAGCTATGTTTTTATCATAAGTTTAACAGATATTGAATATTTTGTAAGATTTCTTCCTTCATATAGAGATTTAAGAAAATAAAGTACTTTCCTAATTAATTAGTAAAATTACTAACCCAATTTTAAACAGAATTAAAATTGTCTGACATAAATACAATTAAACTTAAAAATCACTTTTGATGGATCATTTTCCGCAGATTAATTAGTAAGGACGATTTCTTAAATTTCCATTAAACGCAACTTTCCTTTTGAACAAAATAAAGTTCTATTATGCTTTGCATTTATTCGCATCAATGCTTGATGTCGATTTAGGGGAAAATTAATTTATTCTCATTTATATCCTGGACTGATAAGCCAAAAAGTTAAGTTTTGTAGAGTGAAAAAAAAGATATCCTTATCGTAATATAAAAGGAAAAAAATAAATAAATAGTAGCCTTCGAATATAAGAAATCTATTCCATGTATAGAGATGTTGAATTGAACGCCCATTCCGCGTGTAAATTCTTAACCGGCAAGCTGATGTTCTTGTATTACATCTCAATCAGGTGGAGGAGGTAAGGGCTACCAACCACCACAGACATAATCAGCTTGCTTCAATGAAGATGAATGACTGCTCGAGGATCGGATGGAATATTAAATTATCGGAGGCGGCATCTCAACATGACAGTAATTATAGCATTGGGTTATGAACAATACGTGGCTCCCTTACAAATCATCGAGCTTAATCCTTTCTTTGAATTGCATAAGCTGTGTTTTCACGTTCAAGAGTGTTGGAATGGATCAACCCCTTTTGCGAAATGCTGGCAATTACCGGATGTCATTAAAATTCACACGCTTAATTTCGTAGGGAATTTATGCAGGCAAAGTTTTTGGGCAGGAAAGAACTCAAAGTGTAAAGTAAAGAATGAGTCCTGATAATTTTTTTAAAAAATCATATCTTCCTTTTCTAGCTCATCTTCTATATTTGGTTTGATTTATTTTTATAGAAAGTATTTTTAAGTTTATTTTTAATTGAAAGTCACTCAAAAATATTATTTAGATGTAGCACATTTACTAAAGTTACTTTGAAAGTTTCCAGTCTGCCTTCGAATCCGAAGCAGAACAAAGGATTTGTTTTTTTATGTATCATTAGAAATTCTTTAAAACAATTTGGATAATTCTGGATATCTTAGGACATTTTCTGGTAGTTAATTCATTTGAAAATTCCTGAAGACTTCATTTTAAAAAAGTTTATGACTTTATATCTATATTTATATATAAATTTTTATTTAATTTTAAATCATCGGCCCTTTTTTTCTACCTCCATTGAGTTGCGATGCATCATTATTATAAAAATAACAAAATTGCTAAAATATATTCTCAATATTTCTAAAAAAATTAATTTTTCCTTCTTGAATTAAAAGAATTAGAAATGAAAAATTGTTTATTCGTTTTTAGAAAACTAATAAAACCAACTTTCGGTAATGAGGGAACATACCGATGAATTAATTATAAAAGCAATACATCTACATTTATATTAATCAAACAAGCTATTTGATTTTGTTCAGATGTACTACAAATGAGCGAGAGAAACGCAAAAATTAAAGAATTATGAAAAAGATCACAATAAAGCTAGTTAAAATGATGCAAAAATAGTTTGAATGTGATCAAGTTAAAAAAGACAATCCTTACTAATTCCTCATCAATATGTGAAATTAAATACAATTTAATTCTAATGATGTATAATATGTTGAAAAATAACTAGAATTTAAAATTTCAGTTACATTCTATTCTTAACGAATTTCTTTGATTAAAAGACTTTCTTGAGCAACACGACCTTTCAAAAGTCAGATGTCAGCTTAAACGCTAAGTCACTTACGATTGTTCTGAAAAACAAACTTTTGGGAAACAAACAGGAATTATTTAAATCAGCTCATCGTTTTTGAATCATTTGCTCCAATCGGAATGAAAATCACTTGAAAAATCGTCTTTTGGGAGACCACAGTTGTTTCTGATTTATGATAATGGCTTTATGAATATGACTTTAATGATCATGCAAATGGAAATGATTGAGAAGAAAAGGATCACTAATGTTTACTCACCATTGAAGATTCTAGAATTAAATATCCGAATGAAGCAACCCTCTGTATAAGTTTTCGTTGGGATTAATGTAAAACAATTTCATTTCTTCTACATACAATTGGGATTAATGTCACTTCAATCATTACGCGATTGCATAGTAAATATCAATGATTCTGCCATTAAAAAAATTCATGAATGGGAAATTTCTTAGCTCTTTTATGTGATGCAATTTGAGGAGGACTTACTTTTAAATTATTGAAATCTATCGGTATGTCGAGGATTTTTTTTAAATACTTTTAAAACTCTTAATATATGTAAATTTTTTCTGAAAAACCTCTTAAAAGTATATTAAAAGAGCATTTTAAGTATTGCTTTACTTAAGATATATTTGCTCTTGTGGTATAAATATTTGTATTTGATAATGACTTGCACTTAAATGAAACGTTTTGAATCAATTATACTTATAAAAACTTACAAATTAGGAAAATGGTTTTCCTTTTTTCAAAATTTCCTTTTCAAATAATGTACCAAATATCTTTCAGGAAAATAAATATAAATGTGTAATCTGATAATGGTACTATTTAAAATTAATATGCGGTCATTTTTTTGTCCAAAATGTTCCTAAAAAAAGACACTTTTTTTTATTACATATAACCAAGTATAATACTTAACAGAATACGAAAATAGAAGAATTTATTTGAATATTCAGTTTTAAAGATTTCCCACAATTTTCTTATTTTATAACTGTGGAATACGACCCCCTCCCCTTCCCCCTAAATATTATCTTTTTCCAAGTACACTCTGCATGCTATGAAGAATGTTTCATATATCTTAAAAAAATTTCTCTCATACTTACTAAAAAATTTCGTGCTCGTACCACTTTTTCAAAAGATTGATTTTGTGTGTTTGAGTGTTTTTATATATGCACCCTCAATTTGAACATGGTCTAATACTAAGTCTTACATTGCAATGGGGACAGATGCAATGTCGGCTTTTTTGGATTGAGTTTCCATTTTCATTTCTTCTCAAACAACAAATTGCACATTGCCTTGCCGATCCCTAGCCATTGTCAAATATTTTCAAGAATCTAAATTCCTGTCTTCACTCCAAAGAAAATCCCGGAAGATAAATATTTTTGTACCATAGACAAATTGCATCTCTTAAAAACACTAGCACTAATAATCGCACCGTAAGAATTAAAAATATGTGCAAACGAAAGATAGAAAGAAGAAAATATCAGTGATCGTATATCGTACGGGCAAATTGGTTGCGGCCAGTTTTCGGTAGCCCGTACCAGTGTCGAATAAAGCTCATTACGGGCCCTGGGTGCAAAAGATCTACAGGCCCCCCCCCTTGGCACTGGCGGATCAAAATTTATAACCAGAAAATCTGGTTAATTCTAGCTTATCCGGGCTCCTGGGTGCCCACCCCAAGCGCCCTATGGATAAACCGGCACTGGTCCGTATGGTGTACGGGCAAACCAGTTAAGGAGTTAAACAGTTTAATTCGTAAGTGACTTAAAAAAACCGAATTCCAGGATAATGATGATAAGTTTGCAAACAAACGATATATCGAGCTCTGATATATACCTGTCGTACCGTTACTTAAGAACATTTTAACATTTTTTGCTTGAAATTTAAATGCCTTTAAGTTGTCATGAGAAGAACATCAGAAAATATTTTCAAGATAATAATAATTTATTATTCATTAATATTGCAAGAAACTAGTTCTTAGTTAACTCAATTTTGGAAGAAGATATTTGTGGACTTTCAAGAGACACAAAATAAAAACGTATGATGAATTTTTAATTTAATTTCGGTGTGTTAAATATCTTAAATTATTATAACATTAGTAAGTTATTTTACAATTAAAATGTTGTTGGCATTATGAAATTGATATTGAAGTTTAAAAGAGAAAGTACACTGTTAAACTGAATACCATTTCCTCACGGATTATTTGTTAGCTCTACAAATAAACTGTCTTTATATAGATCATTATTCAAAAGTTAAAAAAGTATTTCTTTTTTAGATTGTTTCTCTTCCTCTTTTCTGCAGACATTTTAAAAACCCCAGTTAAAGGCTAAATAAAATTTATTCCTCTTTCATTTTCTTAAATCCGTATTAATAAATATGTATCAATTTCCAGTATTAAAACTGTACTCATTAGGTAATCATCACTAGAGCTTTATGCTCAGTACATCAAGATTTCCAAGTAATTTCGTCGAATTTTTAATTTATTTGCAAAGAGATACAACCGATTGGAATAAAACTCGCTAACTTTGAGAAAATTTGTATAGGCAGAGCTGTGTTTCACAAAGTAATATAAAACTTTCCCCCAAATTCAATTTTGAGTTGCTTTCGAGCTAGGGCTTCAGCGGCAAATCGAATTTTAATTACTCTCTTGGTTGAAATTTCTTATTGAAGTTCCGGCAGATCTTATTATTTAACATGGTTGTTCGGCGTTGAAAAAAAATGTACTTTGCAATAGATTTGCATCTTCTTTTCCCTCTGGAATTTTTATATAAAAGCAAAATTGCCGAAGCAAAATGTCCGAAGTAAATGTTTTACTTTTACAGATTCCTCTGAGTAGAGAGATAGACTAAAAAACATTAAAAAATTGTAATAATCATTTACTAACTTCTCAAAACTGCTTTGCTTATTTTTTGGAGTTAATAGTTTAATACTGTGCGTGGGAATTTTTCATACAATGAATACTAAAAAAAAGATGGATTGTTTTCTAATGTCGTACTTCGAAGCATTAAAAGAGCTATTGGTGACGGACCTCGTAATTGCGAGCCACGGTCAGTCGACGAGAAAGAACATCTGGACCGATCCCACACTCTCCTTTCTTTGTCAACGAAAGGACCTAAAACCTTGACATATGAAACGTGCATTAGCCCCTCTATACGACAATCTTATGAAGGATGAGATCCGAACTCTCTTAACATTTTGTTTACGATTCCGTCAATACATCAAGCAGGATACAATAACCCTTAGCAAATGCTCAAGGGTAAAGATTTCCTTCAGGTGATAATTTTTGAAAAAAGTATGAATGTTTTACTTCCCTTACATTTCTTAAAAATTTAAAAGTCCTCCCTTCTGGTTCATAAATTTTTTCTAAAGTTTTCAGTACATCAAAATGTTTAAAAGCACTCAAAGACATTTAAAACGACAGAATATTTGAACCTCCGAATGTGAAAATTACTGAGTGAAAAGGAAAAAGATCAGCACAACCTTATAATTTTTTGGAAGTTTTATCTTTGTGCGACAGATCAACAAAACTTAGTTCCCTTTCATTAAACTTGTTTGATAGAGAATTACCCGTAATTTTCTTAAATAGCTTTATTCACTTCACAATACCACAAATTACTAAAATAGTTGGATTAAAAAGAAGGGCTTTATCATTTGAATTTTAACAATAAAACGTCAATATTGTCGATATGTTCAATAGAATTCAATACCCTATCAATTATTTATGCACACACAATCCCAAGAATTTCTACATACACTTTCTCTGGGATTTTATTGACAAATTTCGTGATATTATACATTTAAAAAATTACTGATTAGATCTTAATTTCATCGGAATTCCTATACCACTGCTTCATACATATATATGGCATTTTTTCTCATTTTAAAACTGCATTTTTGTTTTTATGTTTCATATTCTTTCTTTATTGAATTTCACTGCTAACCATTAAAATTTCAAAAAAAAAAAACAGGAAGGGAAGCGAATAATAAAATTTTCCTTGTACTTATGTGTGAACAGAAAGAAAAAATTATTATATTTGTAGGCAATTTAGTGGTATAAAAGTTCTAAATTAGTATACACAGCTGCCGCCTCTAACAGAAAAAACGGTTCTAACCGTTAGGCACCAAGTCGAACAGGACTTGGATGACAGGAATGGGCAAATCATTCCTTGGTGACAGGTATGGGCAAATTATTCCTCTTGCTACTCCAAATCTATGTTACACTTCCTTAATTGTAGTGGCTGAGAGAAGGGACGGCCCAGTTTCTCAGCAATCCATGGCCAGATGTTTTTGGTTAGTGCAAGTACTTCAGAACACGCAGTCTCGGGTAATATTAGACACTCCTCTGTGTCGAGGTAGATCAGAATACGAAGGGTAACATTGCGGTCTTGCACTATCTAGCCGAAATATGGTGTCTGTGAGGTCTTGAAAATAGGATGTAGCCACCAGCCTTAAGATCTGAGAAACAATGTTGGCTGTTCAGTACCCTATGGCTTCCCATACCATCACACCAGGAACAGGCCAATATGACCATATTGAATGCAAGCATGCTATGCCAACTCTACCCGATGTCTCTATGATGCTATATGCAGAACCGTGATTAGTCTGAAAAGACGACGTGGTGCCCTTCCTGTATCCAGTTTAGTTGTTGTGTGCACGATTGTCGCAGAATGTCTCTATGCTGCAGTGCCAAAGGAAGCCACGATAATGGTCACCGTGCAAACAAACTTCGCTGCTCGAAACGTCGTAAAAACGTCTGTGTTTATATTTACCATGCTGCAAACAAGGCCACTTCCTGACTCATGTCATGTAATGTGGCTGCACGAGCCTACACTTCCGGCTTGAGAATATGTTTATCCTCCATGGATTTAGTTACGGGAAGCCTTTTAGATCTTGCATGGTGTTCAATATGACCATGGTGAACCTATAGATTTCATATTTGTATGATAGTTGTTGTATTCTGACTAATGCGAGTATATATATAGAGAGAGAGAAATACCATGAAACGGTAAACCGCACTCTTAATAGTCACGATCCTGACATTGTCGAATTCCGACATGTGCTGATAGCCGTTTCATCTTATATGAGGCCAACATGATCTTATAAACTACCAACATTTAAATGCGATTTCCGAATGAAAAACCCGCTGTGTTACTTCCTCTTTTTACAGAGATGTCGTTTCTCCCTTCTGTGTCTTTCGATTTGCGCGTAAGTGCTAATCATTTGCATATCCCAGCATCTTCTTCCTTTTACGCGAATTTGACGTTTGTATCATTTCTTCTTCATGGTGCTGCAATTTTAATGGCCAGTAATGAATTTTGTAATTACACTGCTGTTAAACAATCCTCATATTTTTTTTAATTGTTGACGCTATTTTCATGTAAATTTTATTTTCAAAGGGTAGAAATGTAAATACTCTATGTTCTCTTTTGAAAATCTGAAGTAAAATCATTATACGAAGAAGTTACAAAACAAAAGCTGAGCATTTTTTTTTCATGACTTTTTTAAAATCTGATGTTGCTTTATCCTCAAAACCAAAATAGACAATCTTCTTACTAATGGGAACAGATAATTTATTTATAAAGTAAGTAGATTTCTATAAAAAATGAGATATAAGTCAATGATTTTTAAAATAAAAAAAAATGATAAATAAAATCCTTTTAATCTCTTACATCACATTGCATTATTAATATTTATAAAATATCAGGCTATGAAATTTTTTCTTTAAAGAAACATAAACAATGATTTTTAGAAAACCATTTGAATTGGGACTTTAAAAAAGTGTTAATCCATTAAAATGTTAAAAACTGCATTTTAAGATTGGATAAATATTTTATTTAAGGAGAGTATGTGTATGTACGTGTGTGGAAAACTTAAAAGTTTGAAACAAAATACAGCATCAAGAAGAATAAACAAATACATATATACTGCGTGTTTTCAAATTTAAGTTTATATCTTTAAGAGTGATAGTGTATATAAAAATATAGATAATACCATGGGATGGAGCAAAAATTTGTTCTTTAAAGTTTAAGGCCTGAACAGAAACATGCAACCATTAATCCTTCAACGATGAAAGCAAGTGTTTTATAATTTGTACAATAAATTTGTATGATATAATTTGTATAAATTAAGTATACAGGGAAAACTTTTGCCATGCAAAACAGAAAAGCAAAGTCAATTAGTGTTCAAGTGAATTAAATTACGTGATTTATTATAAAGTGTTTAAAACGAATAGAGAGTTTAATGACAGTATGTTCAATCAAGATATGTTTCACATTTGGTGAAAAAATAGTACGATTAGGCATAAGAGCATTTCTCTCAGTAAACGGTATTTATTTACAAGTCTTATGTGTCCATATGTATACGTGTTAAATGGAAGTCTTGTCTATTTCAAGAAAGGGATTTCGCGAGTGGGAAATGGTAGTTTTGACATGATTTAATTTGCTATGAATTCCGAGATTCTACAGATCCAGCCAATGACGTTGAATAGATGCTTTGATTTCTTTTTACAATATCGTAATATGAAATCATAGGAAAAATTACACTGCATGTAGATTTAGCAGTATTGTTGATTGTCATTTCTTTGAATCCTGCATGGGTGAGTACACAGTAAGATAATTTTATAATTTAAAATTTTAAGTTATATAGATTATTTTTAAAGATTTAATCACATAAGCATATGAAAGTAAGAATTTGGGTAACGCAAAGATTCCAAGACACCCAAAGAATCTGATAAAAGAGGAAGAGATTTAATTGTTTTGACTTGCGACATATTCCCTTCTTTATTAAGGTACCTTCTCACTACAGGTATCTCAGCAGTGAAGTTAGCTTAGAGGCACCGATCCGTTAACTTGGAATACCCTGTGTAAATACGGATGAAATAAGAGTAAAAGTTCTATTAAAGTTTAGCTTCTTTATTTCATAAGAAAAGTTAAATATGTTCAGTTCATTATTAGACTTAAGGGTTGATCATGGCATTATAAACTGTATTTTTTACAAGTGAAAGACTGACTTGAAACGGGAGATTCAAACTTCAAATTCCTCAGTTACTAATCCACACTTTTTCGCTGTGCTTTATGTTCGGAATCAGGGATCAGTTGCTTCTTAGTCTCAACAACATCTCATCATCTGACAATACCCATAAAAATGAAAACTATTACTGCATTCAGACTGATCTTATGAGCATCACACACACACACACACAAATGATGTACTGAATGGTTAAACTAAGATGAAAATTTGACATCTAATACTCCTCGTAGGACCAGTTTAACTGCTCTCTGTCCTTAAATAAGATAAAATAGTCCTTAAGAAATTTTGATAAAAAAGGTGAACTCTAAACGAAGGGAAAAGAATAACAGTGTAAAAGAGGATTTAATTATTAATTTTGAGCTTAGATCTGTATTGCAAAAACTACTGATAATTCATTAAGGAAGAATAAACCTTCAGGAAACAGTCATTATTTTGAAAAAAATTTTTAGTAAATAGTGAGTGTTATTAAAAGTTTCTTAGTAACTTAATTTTTCTTTCTTAATGTCTTATTATATAAATATTTTAAATAAAATTCAAGTTAAAATTTGGCCAAAGATGTACAAATGCATGTAATATTCTATCTTTGTAGTATTTTAAAAAAATAAAAAAGCCTTTTGAAATACTAATATATATACTATAAATAATGAAAAATAATGCCATCACA
The DNA here is from genome assembly GCA_019973935.1 of Trichonephila clavipes. Lineage (NCBI taxonomy): Eukaryota > Metazoa > Arthropoda > Arachnida > Araneae > Nephilidae > Trichonephila > Trichonephila clavipes. The sequence continues at coordinate 260,881 of BMAU01014849.1, forward strand.
AAATAAACCTTATGGGATAGAGATAATCCTTTCAATTGCTTAAAAATTTAGTTCTTGTTCTTAATTAAAATAATCGTTTCCGCGTTTTCATAATTTTTTCTTTATTCCTGCAACAATAATCTCCCTTCCCTTCCTCCTTGTCCCAAAGTAATGGAAGCATTTTTTTAAGGCAGGTATAAGTATAAATTCCAATAGACGCTATTCATTTCAATGAATTCAAAACAAGGTGCTTTGGAAAAACTTGAATTCAAAAAAGGTAATGAAAATCGGAATGAAACATTTGTAATATCCTTACCTGTAAAGAGTAATATGATCTTTATTCGAATAAATGAGGACTAAGGTAATATTTTTGTGATTCTTAATATTTTTTCCATTTGAAGTTTGATATATTGTATTATAAAGAACTCTTTAAACAGCTCTCTTTGTGTAAGGCACTTTACATAATACTTAAAAATTATATATTTTGCACATTGATATTGAAAAGGGAAAAAAATGAACAGAACGAGCTCTAAAAAAATATTTATATAAATATCTTTAATATGTGAAGACCAATGCATGTTAATAAAATAATTTGAGTATTATTATATACGACATGAATAGTCGTATATAATAATACTATTAACATTACTAGAACATTAATTATTAAGTTTTTTCCTATAGTTAAAAAAATTAATTATCTTGAAGATTATGCCACGGAAAGAATCCAAAATCTCTCTGAACAATTGAACTCTGAAATAATTGTGGAACCCATATTTTTAGGAACTTGAGAACTAACGGGTTTATTTAATAATGAATTAATATGTATTTTTAGTTAATGTAAAAGAAAGGTAGATTAAAGTTTTTTACGTATTCATTTGTACGTAAAAAAGGAATGATGTAGTAAAAAAGTTAGTGTTCTATAATTACAAATTCTTATTTGTGGGAAATGGTTGGGATTGCCATTCACTGAATAAGGCGTTGAGGTACCTTGAGTGCTGATGTGAAAAATTAATTACGAACATTTCAAGGATTTATCATCTTACTAAGCAGCATTCAGTATCAGCTTATAAGCCAGGGTTCAAATGTAAATAAATCAAACCTCTACTTCTGAAAATATTTAAGGGTAATTCTTCAGACTGGAAAGAATATAGCATAAAAAACAACTTCTCATGTTATTATCAGGAAAATCTGAATTAGTGAGGCCAGTGTTATTTTTTTAATTTAAAACACCCCTATAAAATATAGCCTGAGTCTTAAAAATGTATCTTTTTTTTCATAATTCAGTGGTATTGCATTTTAGTTCACTTATCCATTGGGTAGGCGAACGTATAGCTAGTAACTCTGAAAGAAATGATAAAATGCCCCATTACGAAATTTGTTTTAAAAGATAGTCTCCAAAATTGACTCCTGGAAAATTAATATATTTGTGGTCAGATAAAAAAAACCCTTCAACTTATTGCAATACTGTAAAAATTAAAACAATTATTTAAGGACGTTTTATTTTGATGATATAGACTTAACTATGACCAAAGGATATAAAAGTTATAAGATAATGGACATTGGATACATGCAGAAAAATGTTTGATAACTTCTGTGTTGTTGATTAGAAAACGGTTTGATTATTCTATGATCTTGATATAAGTTTAAGACTCTATGTGAATACAAGCTCTAAATATATAATGAGAAGATAACTCCCAAAATCAAACACTTACTCGGATTGTGTAGATCTCTTGGAGGTGTCATCTTTTCCCTGCTGTCAAGTGCAAGGATCGCATTCACTCCAAACTTCAAGTCGGACCTTTTCGTGACATCGTCCGTGCCGGAGGTCTTGAGAAAGGTGGGAGACAAGGGAACAGGTCTGGCCAATGTCCGGTTTCTCAAAAGGTTGTCGACGTAGAAATCCTTGCTACCCCTGCCCGCAGGGCTGGCCATTCCGCCCGGAAGGAAAGGTGAACTCTGCATTGTCCCTGCCACCATCGGCCAATGAGTCAAGCCGGACACTCGTCCGCGGAAAGAGATCGCGATATTTAAAGCGGCTGATTCCGCGGTGAATTACACAAGTCATAGATTGGGTGTTTCGTAAGTATGCGCGCCCGGTAATAGGAGCCGAAACCCAATGGAACGCGTGCTTTTCTCCATCGGTCCTTTCACTCAGAGGCGGCGGAATTGTGCCTCTGATTGGTCGGCGACGGACGAATCCGCTTGCTCTCCATCTTCCGTACAGGAGAAAGGGTGGGGGAGGATGCGCGGTCGAATGAATGAATAAATCATACGCGGGGCATTCGCAAATCTGGCCACCAAGGATGAAAAAGAAGGAAAATCTCTCTTCGCGGGAATTTATTCGGGAGAATATTTTCACAGGGATCGGCAAGAGAAAATAAATCTCCGTGCAACGATCGACGTCAAATGGAGAAGTTTCTTTTCCACACAATAAAAGAGAGATTGTCACGATCCCTTTGTTTTCAGAGTCTCCTCGGTAGAATAAAAAACTTTTTGTTGAAAAACGTGCCGATTGATAACAATTTTTAATACGTTCTCAGTGAACTCTGAGGGTTTGATTCTTAAAAACTTCTTTATTTAATTAAAAATTTTACGGATAAGTGAGGGGTTTGGCACAAAATAAGCTTCTGGGCAGTACAAAAATATGTTACAGTTTTCCTAAAAACTTTATTGTTAGAATTTGACAAAATGTCATAAATAATCACGAAAAACAATTATATTAATCAAAAAAGTGTTGCATTAGCGCTCAGTTACAAATACAGGGTGAGCACAAAAGATGGACCCGATTTTAAAAATTCATATCATCGAAACTACTGCTGATATTACAATAAGTGATACATGAACGTAAAGAGAAATATACCAAGTGTTTTTTAGTTACAAATGTCCGATGTGTGACCCCTTTGTTACAAGGCATTCGACCAATCTGTAATCCAGTTCATTCCATACATTTTGTAGCATCACTCTATCAATGGTTCGTAATGCTGTACAAATCCTCTGTTATTTGTTGTGTCAATTGCAAATGATACGGCTTGTAATTTTTTTCGTAAAATTTTCCATGCTATTTTCTGGTGTGAGTTCACAAGAGGCAACTCTTGTAGACTTCCGTGGACTTCAAACGGAACTCTGCCTCACCCTCTCCATTACTTCTTTCAAGACTCTTGGTTGGCCACTGCTTTTATTTTTACACAAGCAACCTGTTTTTTTTCCATTGATGATACCATCGCAGAATGTTCTTGTTGATTAGTGTCTCTTTCCCGTAGCGATTTCTAAATGCACGTTGCACCAAAATAACGGAAAAAACTTGTGCATACTCTAATACGCAAAAACTTTTCTCTGTCATTGTCGTCATGCTCGAATTTTTAATCATAGCGACCTTGAATGTTCTGATACCTGTTGATCATTGGTAGGAAAAAAAAACTTGGTATATTTTTCGTTACATTCATGTATCACTTATTGTAATATCTGTAATAGTGTTTCGATAATATGATTTTTTAAAATGAAGTCCTTCTTTTGTGCTCACCCTGTATATAATTTGGCGTAGTGCGAAAGTTTGGAGAGGGGATTAGGTGTCGTTCTCGTCACTTGACCGTGGCTCAAAATCACGAGATTAGTTGCCAATAGTCCTCGTGTTCCTTCAGAGTGTGACGTAACTTAAAATTAGAAGTTTTTTAAAAAATGCACATAAATAATATGCATAACATCAGAATAAAAGAGAAGTAATGACTCCATAGCTTCCATTCATGCTTCTGGTTTAACCTTTGAACCAGACATAGTTATTATCACTAAAATGTGACAGGGTATTTTATGCAAAATATGGTAAATGAGAGAGGGAACAAGACGATATCTCAATTTTCAATGTACTTTAATTAAATTTTTTCCCTATTTTTCTAGTCTGTTTTAATATTAGGATAAAAAATTAGAGGCTTGAACTTGGAAGAAATGAATATGCATATTTGAATAAGAAAGTTTTACTTTTACATAACAGTTTAACCACACACACACACACACACAATTTCCTGAAATTATCAATAAAGTTACATTCTTACTGTAGTAAAAATAAGCTGATTTACGGTGGGCTAGTTATGTAAAAAATGGATGCTCCGCACAGTGAAAATTTTCAAATAATATGTTCGGATTTTAATATGACTCTAAATAATTGAAAAACCTATGCTCTCATAGTATTTATTCTATTCCCTTCTTTAAGAAGACACGCCAATAAAAATTTCTACTTTTAGTTATTTCGAATAATTTTACATTTATTTAAATGTTCATCCTTTTCATTTTCCCAAACTATTATTTTGTTATTATCGAGCTCTTTATTCTGAATAAATTAAGCAGCAATATTGTATTATGCTAACTTTAACTGTTCACCTCATTTTTCACATAAATTTCTTCAAGACACACATAAAATGTGCACAGACAAAATAGAACGCTTTACCAATGGAACTACACTTTAGTAATTTTCATATACATAATTCCCAATTTTTTTTACTTCTTGTCTTTTTTTCTTATTTATGATTTATGGATGATTTATTTACTACTCTTATGTCTAAACTATTGTGTAATTTTACTAGATTTAATATTTTGAAACTCATATTCGTGTGTGCATATATTTTTTATTCCATGAAAACTTTATTAAAAATAATTATCTTTTAAGTTATTGCCCTAAAATGCTTTAATAAGTTCCTTACATGACAACCAGTGGAATATTTTGTGTGAGATGTAAGGCCTACATAGATGTAGTAAACATAGAAAACCACAAAAAGGAGATTGCTTACTGAGAAATTTAAATATCATGCAGTTGACAAAATTATAGACGTTATATATATACACACACACATATATATACTAGCTGTTATATACACCCGTTGAACAATTTTGATAAATTAAACAATACAAATTGAAGGATAAAGAATTTTTACTGAGTTAATTTTACGTGAATTGCAAATTAAGCAAAAAAAAAAAAAGATTTTGGATATCTCAGCTTAACAAAAAAAACATGTTTGTTAAATTTTAAGTCTGTAGATCTAATAGCTGATAAAAAGGATTTTTTTTAAATTTATAACTCCCCATAACTCTCTTGTGGGTAGATTTTTGAAAACACCTTCCTACACTGATCTCTGCTCAGCAAAAGTAATGAACGCTTGTGTAATGAACGCTTAAAATAGTGTAAATAATTTATATCTGGAAGTGTAATACGTTAATATTACTTTGTTGTATTTATTTTATGTTTAAATTGTAATATCCGCAAGCAAGGCCGTTCCTTAAATTATAATGGCGAGTCAATGGAAACATAGCGAAATACAGTCAAGTTGGCAACTGTCTAGCTACTTTCATAGCTCGAACTTTATTAGAGCTTTGGGAAAGATTAGACTTACGCTTTCGTGGCATAATTCTTAGTAGGTGCTTTTTCTACACTTCCAAAAGAAAAAAAAAGTACAGTAGTTGTTATTATTTTATACTTAAAAAATGCAATACATGCCTATTCAATTAAAATTATCACGTTATAATTAATTATTAACCACAAACAAATTATGCAAAGTTGTCTAAATGATATAGTTTGAAAGACAAAGTTTATCTACTTTAAATACCAGAAGCGATAAAAGTATTTATTTTAATATAAGGATCAATTTTTTTTGTTACTACCGAATGTGCATAATAAAATCATAAAAAAAAACGTACATAGAAATAAGTTATAGATTTTTATTGTATTTAAGGTTCACTATATTTTGGTGATAATGGCTTACACATGAAAAAAATCAATAGTAGCTATTCAAATAAGAAGACTTAACACAACTTCTCCCTTCGAAATCTTGCTTTATTCTGAAATAAAAAGAATAGTGATTACACTGATCAAAGTTTTAAATTAGAAGCGAGCACCTGGCGTAGACAAAACAAAAAGGGGAAGTTTTGCTTCTCACATAAAAGATAGATATATACTGTCACGGGCTTTTTTTTTTGCAACGCACATCAGAATGGCTTGCAGATGGCAGAATTTTTTCCTACTTACTTGACAATTGTTATATTTTAGACACTTCATACAATATCTTTATAAATTATATGTGTTATTCTGATGTATAAGCTATATTATTGTAAAGTTTCATTAAAATCCATTCATTTTGCGTGAAAGTGTAAGAAACATACATACACACATCCAAACTTTCGTTTTTATAATATTAGTAAGGATGTAATTACCATTAGGAATTGGAATATCGAACCAAAAAGTTCAATGCCGATATATTAGGTATTTTTTTAATCTTAATACCGGGATAATGGTTTTAATACCGGTAGTAGAAATGTAGTAGAAACACAGGTGTTTCTTTGTTTTATTTTCCAGTTTTATTAACGAGTGTAAATATCACAAAAATTATTTGTAACTAATAAACTATAACAGTATATAAAGAATTACAAAAAAGTAAAGGAACATCTTATTTATTTAAATCACAAAATATAAATATCACTATTCAGTCAGTGGTACTATTACAAATTTTTGAAATGTGATCGTAAATCTTATCCATTACTATCTTATTCTTATTCATTATTATGGGTTATTATTTATGAGTATATATAGTATATATAATGAATCTGAAAAATATTTTGAACCTTAAAGTACGATATTCAAATACAATGTGAATAACAAACTCGGTGATTTAAAAAATATCGAAATATTACGCACTTTCTTCACAACTACAACCTTGTTTTAACAGATAAGAATATCAGACTCTATGAATCCTACGCGTGTGCAGTATCGCTCTGAGCTGTAATAAGATAGTTTCAACCCACCTCCTTGGATGATTCCCATATTTTATCACTTCTCTTGATTGTACGAGGCAACTTTATGTTCACAGTCTTATTAATTTCGCCCGTAAGGGAGACATAAAAACAAAAGCATACACTATTTTGCTATGTTGGCGGTCCCTAAACATATAGTGGAGACAATTTTAAAAAAATCTAGCAAATACCGAAAAAACGATATTTAAACTTGTGAATACCAGTATTATAAAATTTTACAAATGGCTCAAAACACCAGTATTCGGTATTTCGGTATACCGGTAATGCAATCCCTACTTACCATTTTGGATTTCATACACCTATATTTTTTAGTTAGTAATTTTGTTGTAGAAAGGAAACAAGAAAAACAAATTTTGATTAATTAGTCTTTTTTTAAAAACCCTTAGCAGAATTTTTTCCCCACCAGAACTGGGAAGATTGACGGAACACATCAAAAGTAACATTACTGTTAATATTCTGATCAAGAGTTAGCTAGCCCCAATCTCATTCAACCCTCCAATAAACTATTAAATTAATATTTATATTTGAAATGTGTATACGATCAGATATTAAAAAATATCGATGATTAATCATCTGAAAACTCCCAAGATCAGTATAAAACAACTCAGTTATGAAAAGAGCATATAAGAAATACAGTAGAGTTCAGAAAACTCGACCTAATGTGGACCGAAGGGTGGCCGAGTTTGTGAAAATGCCGGGTTATCGAGAAGGGGATTAAAAAAAGAAAAAAAGTATGAGGGTTTTTCCTCAGAAAATATTGTACTGCAGTAGTATGTTTTGTTTACTTGAGAATATAACACATAATAAACTGCCCAAATACCCTTAAACAAAGAAAAAGTATGTACTTTATGGAGGCATAGAGCATTTATTATATTAAAATCAATAAATACATAGTACACAGTAATTTGCTAGATCAGTTACACCTCAGAAAATTAATTTATGAAAGCAAAATCTGTTTATATATAATGAAAATTATTAAGTAGCCAGGTGTACAAAAACTGGCTGTATTTCAATTCCTACACTATTAGCTCACAATCTCTATATATTTATTTATCTTGGTGGAATTTTCAATCGTTAATAAAATACATTTTAAAGAGCCCAGTTGAGCTGAAATTTTACATACTAGATTATTTTGGATGACAGTACAATAATATAATAATAATTAATAAAAATTAATTGATTGAAACTAATTATTTAAAGAATTACAAATACAACCACGTTGGCATCATTTTTGGCGACTTGTGTCAAAATTTGAAAAGGTTTTATTCTCACGTGTTAAAGTATTCAGTGACAATACGATACTTTAATGCTAATTAATAAAAATTAATTACCACTTAATGTTGTGATTCTGTATATTAATTGTAACTATTCAATAAAAAGTAGCTAAAACAATTTTTTTTATCTAAGTAGGAATTTGTGTGACTTAGATTTTTTTTATATTACTTGTTTTTTAAAGAAATGTGAAGTGTCCTGTTGTCTTCCGTTTTGTACTCTGCGTTGTGGCTTCATCACGAAGATGACGAAGACACAGTGAGTCCATTATCGACGCAGCTTGTTGTTCAAAGTACTGCAGGATGGTTTCTACAGCCTTTTGTCCCTCCCTCACTATGTGATATTTTAGAAGTTTGTACGATATGTTCAACGTTAACGACTCTTCATCATTTTCAACTATTTTATCATTAAATGAAACAACAGCAATAATTTCTGCACCGAACATTTGGACCAGACCTGCACGGGGGAGGGGGGCACGAACTGTAGGGATGTGATCGAGCTATCCGGACTGTCAGGTTATCGAGGGCCGAGTTCTTGGTACTCTACTGTATTAAGTAAACTAAATAATTAAAAGAAAGGAACACATTTAAATTTATAAAATAGAGCCTTCAGAGCTGAATAAAAATTCCTTACTAATTCCTTACTTCCTAATTACTTAGTAACTTAATTTTTAAAAAATTTGAATAGAATTGACTTTTAGAAAGAAATGATCTCGTGGAGAGAGGTGTGTAACTGTAGAGTAACAATATTTCTAAAAGAATAAATTTGAATTTTTTTTTATTTATTTTAAAAGTGTGTTAACTTTCAATCACGAGTAAGTAAAATGTAAGTAAAGCCTTTTCACTCAATTAAAATGCTTAAATTAAAAATGCTTTCAGTAATATATGTAAATTATTTTCGTTTCAGTATTTAATTCTTTTTTTTTTAAATTTTATCTCTGTTATCATTTTCTATGTAGTGACAGTGAAAAATGGATGTTATTTCCTATTATATACTTTATTTTCTGGGTGTTAACATCTATATAATCAGAAAAAAATTAGTTAACTGAATTTATATTTAAAATATAAATCTGTATGTGTTTTGAAGTACATGATTTTAAGTAACGAAACAACTTTATCCCCCATTATTATATACTTATATCTACTTCTACTATACATTCAATGTCCTACATCTTAAGACTAACAATACATGACACTGTTTGATTTTGTTTAAATACTTTCTTATAAAAAATTAAATTCCTTCTAGAAACTCTTCATGGTATTTGATGCACATTATATTGATCTAAAATATACAGCATAGCTAACTAATTTAACGGTATATATTTCGTATTAAACATTCCTTTTTTATCCTTCATGTTATAATTGGTTTAATATAAAGGAAGGTACAAGTCAACAAATTTATTGTTTTTAATCACTAATATTTTTAATGGGGCTATAGATTGGAAATTACCATTGCAGACCTAGTACATTACCGGGAGTAGGTATAATTTTTAGTGTGGTACCATATAGGTGGATACCAACTGCCACAATGTAGTTGTAACGTCCTCTTTCCTCTCCAGAGGGAGACATTTGAGATCTGACGATGCGAAATTGTACTAGGAATTAATATTGATGACATGAATACATGACAACATACGGCGTGGACGCTGTCGATTTTCTACATCAACTTATTTTTATTAAAGTTACTATTTCTTAGATACCATCAAGTCAATTACTATCATTCAAAAACGGATTAACTTGTTCATGGTTATGTAAAATTTCATTCTAATTATATTTTATCTTATAAATGTCTACCCAAATGTGCTATGAGTTTTACCGTATTTATTTGAATCTAAGCCGTCATCGATTCTAAGCCGCATCCAAAATTCTCAACACGTTTTTATGAAAATAATAAATAGTGTAAGAAGTGAATAATCAATTTATTTTATCCATATTAAAAACTTTTAAATACACATATGAACTAATAATTACTCTAATTGTCAATATCGCTTTCAATTTCTCTCATCAAATGAATTTTTTTGTATTCGATTCTAAGCCGCACCTGATTTTCAATAGCATTTAGCATTAGAAAAAAATGTGACTTAGATTCGAAAAAGTACGGTATTTAACGTGCGAGTGTTAATGAATACATCGATATGAATTTGCATGAATACTCATGGTTACTGCACACCTTTATACACCATTTTTTTATTATTATTAAAAATCCCCTTTCTTTCTCTTTCACTATTTGTATAAAAAAAAATTTACTTGCAATTCTATATGTAAATATTAATATATCGCTTGTATTATTTGAAAGGAAACTTATATCTTCAAATTAAAAAAGTGCACGAGCCTATAATTTTTTTTAAAAAAATTAAATATTATAAGATTTTATTTTGTCTTAAATAATAATAAAAAAGGTAACATATTAGAAAATCCGTCGTAACTTTAAGAGTTACGCCAAAGCACTTCCTTCAAGACTCGCGCCGAGCAAACGAGCTCCATTCGGCACCCCGCGACTCAAAGTAGGAATAAAGATACATACTTTACGCGTTCAGTTATTAAGCTATAAAATGTGAGATCCAATAAGGCGCGGTTCACAGTACCCAAGAAGAAATGTTGCAAAACGCGTGTCGTGTTTCTAAAGTTCGAATAATAAAAACCAATCTCGATTTTAATTCCGAAATAAGAGGGTTGTTCTCTTTATCTTAAAAGAGGGATGGGGGAGGGGGTAGTGCAGTCTTCTTGGCTTCTGGGCCGACTGTAACCCCTTATGCCGCAGAAACAGTGAGGGTCATTAAAGACAGCATAGATTACTGCCGAGCTAGAAGCGTTATTATTCACCGTTATTACAAGCGGTAGCAGCCGGCTTGGTCGTGGCAGGGACCGCACTCCCCCTATTCATCAGGGGAGACCCTGTCAGCACCAGCTGCTGGCGCCCCTACCCATGCAACGAAGGGCTATGATCTGCAGAATACAAATACAGCCCCATCCTACAAAAGAATCTCCGCTGGTTTACATCAAGTCATTTGGAATGGCTGATTGCGATATATTTAAACGGTCCTAACAATTAGAATGCCAGCCTCTTATTTCAGGTGAGAGAAACGCAGCGGGTATTTAGAGAGAACAGTTTCCGGGCAACTGAGGCAATACGATCAATCGTATTTAGGAACATCACCTAGTGAAATATCCCGTATTATACACAGAGAACACTTTGTATTCTAGCTATTTATATTTCGAATAACAGCCTATAAGTAGGTGCATTTAAATACCCTTATTTGCCTATGCAGATATATACATAATGAATTCAGAAAGGGAATGAAAATATTTTATGAATAAGCATTCAATACAATTTATATATATATATATATATATTAAGTATTATTGAATTAATGTAGATATATATATATATACATACATACATTAATTCAATAATACTTTTAGAAAGTTTTACAAAGTTAGGGATGATAGTTGTTCATTTTTTTAAATGTATTAACGAAGTTAATGATCCATAATGAAATTAATAAGTACCCGATTACTTAGCTCTGAAGGTGACATAGGACTCCATATAAGGACGTTTTCACCACCATCTTTCACTGCTTCAACTGTCTTTGTATTAAGAGAGTTCCTTGTTTTTAATTCTTTATACTATTATACTCCAATCAAAACCCAAAACGTTGAATGTGACCTCATCTGAACGGGAAAATAGCTATTCCATTAAGATATTGGCTTCTTTATCATTGATTTTGAAAAGAAAGTCTCGGACTTCACCTATGATTCGCAAACTATTTTCTTTCCCCTTAACTGCCATGTAAACTTGCTGATCTCAGCTCTCTTCTGAGCAATTTCAAGTGAAAATGAAAGTGAAAATTGGTGATTGAACTCTGTATAGAGCTATTAACAGTGATCAGACATGGTTTCTTCACAAATTTTCAAACAAAAAAACTCTTGTTGCATCATATTAGATTTATCGCACGGTCACATCTCGCGCTTTTAATTTGCTTTTGATCTTACAGTAAGCAGTCAAATGGGATAAATTTGCACATTTAGCAACATTTTAAAGTGATACCTATTTTGGGATGAAAAATAGCTCTCTGACGTCATTCGTTGTTCTCTTACTATTGAGTCCCATTTATAATACTAAATAGATTATTTTTGCGAAATAAACAGTTAAAGGTAAGTCGAATGATATTTTAAACATCACCACAATGAAAAATAAATTTTAAGAAAGTGGCTGACGCTAATGTTATTGATGGAATTATTCAAAAATGTTTTACTGTGGGATCGCTTTTGTAATGCTCATTTTATCTGTACATTTCCATCTTCCTTTAAAAAAATAAACTGATAATTATAAAAAGTATGTAGTTTTAGTATTTAAATCAAAGTGCAGATTATATGAAAAAAAATTGGGACTTGCTTTTGAGTTAAATTCCAGCTACGAGGCTTTTCTTATAAGTTTCTAGAATGTCTGATCCTTTTTGGGATTCACGTTAAATTGTTAAACAAAGCCAATTGATTATAAGACTTCCTCATCAGAAATAAGAAAACATACTTATCTTGAAAAAAGATATATTTTGCAGATTAGCATACTAACTTGAGAGCTATAAGAGAAGTAAAGTCGTTTTAATGTATAATAATAATATGACAATATAGTAAAAATTAATATATTTGAATTATTATACAAAACTATATTAATATTAAGCATAAGTTAGTTTTTTTTAAATATTTTTTGTGATTTTGTTGCATATATTAATTTATTAAGAAAAAAATAAGTCTATAACTAACTTTTTTTTTGTTTCTATATTAATATTACATGAATGTCTAATAGTGAAATTAAATATCATGATTGTAAAAGTTTATTATTAAGAAAATTGCTAGAAATGTAAAATTAACATAAATTATTATAGAAAATCCATGTAAAATTAAGATACAATATGACTAAGTCATAGTTGGACTTTTATTAAATTTGTATTGAAAAAAAAAAGTTCACGACTTATCCTCGTGATTAAACATGAACTATTATCTAAAGATTTGTAAGCATTCTATCATTTGCTCTTCAATAGAATTTATATAAGTATAATTTAAAATCACAAAAGAATTTCCTTAATTTTTATATTTCTTAAGTAAACATTGTCAAGTTCTGCTCCGTTTTCTGGAACAGGTGTTGCTCGAATACGACGCAAGTCCGCGCCAAAATGAATACAGTGTCAACTGAGCAGTGACAACTGAACAAGTAAAATTCAAGATATTCTATCACATTAAATTACAAAAGTTCATTACATCTCAATAAATTTTATGATTTTTTGATCAATGAGGCAATTTAAATAATATTCTGAAAATTTCTCACAAAATTAATAGCTGTGTATAACGAAAAACCATTGTATCAAATTTTTCGAAACTCATCTGCTGTAAAACAGTTTTGATTTGTTAAAAGGGAGAGAAAATTGCAAGAAAAACTGTTGCCAAAAAATATATATAATATTTATTAAGTCTTTACAAGTAATTGAAGTTAAATAACTAAACTCTCATGAAGCTTATCATAAATAATATATATATATATAAAATCAAAATTTTTCCCGAAAAAATATTAGAAATGAAAAATTTAATATTTTATAACTTCACATTCGTCATTAATCAATTAATTACTGTTCGTTTAGCTATTACCATACTTCTAATAACAAGCTCATGAAGAAGAAGAAAAAAGTGTAGTTTTCTTACAAAATTAAATGTTCCATGTAAATCTATATCAAAACAAAACTACAATTTTTCTAGAATTTTGAAAAAAAAATTAGGGATTGAAAGAGATTTTTTTTAAAAGAAAAGAGTCTTCTCTTATAACCATCAATACTCATATTAACCCATAAACGCATTTGCCCGAATCTGACACGGGGGAAAATACTGGCAAATTTGCACATGCCCGTGTCTCACACGGGCTATCTTGTATCCAGAGTTATTTTATTCCTAAGATCCGTTCTAGTAAAAATAGATGGCCTCCATCAGGGGTGACCAACCCAAATGACCTTGCGGGTCACTTCGGAAAAATATTATAATTCCAAGGGCCCCATATCAAAATATTTATCATTGTGTGAATTAGATTTGGACCTATTACCAACAATTATAATTGTAGTGGAAATTTTAAAAAAAATGAATTATTATTATTGTTTCCATTATTTTTCATGTATAGAAGCATTAGATAATATAATAATAATAATAAAATGGACAAATAATGTTTAATTTATTTAATTAGAGAGACATTTGTTTCGTATCTCGTCTACCCCGTTATTGCTTTCCATATTTAGTATTTGGGTGCATCTCTTAACTTGGGTTGTAGAATTTGTGTTGTTTCTCATAGCTAAGGATAAATTGAAGTGATTTTGAATATAGCCATTCTTCCTTCCGAGTCTCCCACATTAATAGATATAGCGGGGCTACCTTTACAATTTCGTTCACTTAGTTTTTGCAAGTCGATCTCAATGCATGTATTTGCTCATTGTAAATGATGTTGGTTTTCTTCCTTTAAGTTTGAGCTCGATTTATGTTCGATAAATTTTATATTTGGTTTCAGACACACTTATTTGTTACAAAACACTACACTCAAAACAAAAATATTGCTCAAAATAATTGTATTTTGCAAAGTTGTAATTAATCCTGCGGGCCGCGGGTTGGCCATCCCTGGATTAGATTATAATTAGAATTATTTATCAAAAATGTGATACCATTATGCAAGATCCTTTTTGAGTAAACCACGTGGTGCATTTTGACGATTAGCTATAAGTTTGTTAGAAATTCTTTGTTATAAAGCAGTTGATGTGGAAAAGGTAATACATCCATTTTCCAAAGGTAATATAAGCATTTCCACCATTTCACAAAAGTAAATAGTTACCTATAAATTAATTTGTACTAAGTGTTTTTATAACTTGATTAAAGTTATCTGATAATAAGTGACTCTGATGATTTTGAATGTGATTCATGTGTATCATACCAAACAAAAATTTTAGCCATTCCTATGCTTGTAAGTATGACAATTTGATTTAGTTTGATTTTAAAATTTTGAAAGTAAAAATGAACATATATAATCGAATTCATTTACAATTTGTAAAATAAATTTTTTAACTCCCTCCCCTCCCCCCACCTGCTTTCCAGTTCCTGAAATTGTAAAAAAATAATAATAAATAAACAACTTTCACTATACCTATCTATTCATTTTCTGTTAAAAAAATACTCGATCCTTTTTTTACCAGTTTTTCCTAAAATAAACAATTCGTCCTTTAAGGAGTGAGTGGTCTGTAAACACAAATAAATCCATTTCAAATGGTCAAACTAGTATTTTTTTAGATTCATGATAAGTTGCTCAATGAGTTATATCTGCAAATGATAACTGAGGGAGAGTTTGCACCGTAAAGCAATACGAGGGCTGTACGGCAAATGATAAAGAGTTCGGAATAGAAGAAAAGTGATACCCCAAGTGCCATTCTAATGAGGAGCGTGCGGTGTCCAGTGCAGCTGTGGGCCTCGAGAAAAGAGGCTAGAAATCGATGAATAGAAAAGGAGGGTAATCCCTCCCTTGAAAAGGGATTCAGAAATCTCATAATCATTCAATCAGCTCAGGAAAATCTTTATTTTCGGCACGTATAGAGAATATGCGCAACAGAAATATTCAGTTTCCACCCCCACTCCACCCCTCTTTTTTATCATAATCTCGAAGAGTTTTTGAGCATGCTTTTAAAAATAAGTCTGGATAGCGAAAATTATTATAAATTTCTATAAAAATAAAAATGCTTTCATTTTTTATGTTAAATAACTTTTTAATAGTTATAAAATGTATATATAACTGCATTATCCTTTTAGAAAAATAAACCATTCATAATAAAAAACCCCCCTTTTTCTGATACAAGGTTTCATCATAGGTATAAATATGAATAAGGATACTTTTGTAAATTACAAATAGTAAACAACACAACAAGACTACATAGCATTTTGTTTTTGTATTAATTTCTCTTTCGAGCAATGACTTACAACCTTTTTACAGCAACCTATTAATGTGCACTGAAAGGATCATTGATATACTTTAAAATTTTTAAGAGGACATTAGTTCAGTGCTTCTCAAACTTTCGACATTTACGACCCAATTTTCAAGCATAAATTTCATCACGCGCCCCTCCTCACAATAACAACGTATTGATTGCATTGATAATGTACTTTGACGCTAAAGCTACAATACGACTTTAATTATAAACCTCACAAATTATCAATGTACTGTACAGTCCGGCGTATAACGCGCACCGCAGTATAACACGCATCAATACTTTCAAGCTGTAGTTTTTAACTTTTAGGTATATTCGCTGTCTAATGCGCACCCTCTGTTTTATTAAGAAACCTGCAATGTACGTGCGCATTGATCTTATGTTTTGCAATCATTTGTTCGAGGTAATATTCCAAGCTTTAGCAAAAAATAGAATACTTCTAGAACTGCAAGCCTTTAAGTTCGTAAGAAATGTCATTTCTTTTAAATAAGCAATACTTCGATATATGTAGAAGTCTAATGTTTTTCTGTGTTCATCCGTATTTTTTAATTTTAAAGCTCTCATTTTTGTACCCGGTGTATAACACGCACCCGTAAATTTTGATCCTATTTCTTGTGCTAAAAGTGCGCGCTATACGCTGGATTTTACGGTAAGTATTAAATTTTGGATATGAAAAGCACATGGGGGTCACTAGTAATTTTTAAACGTTCTTAATTTAGTATTGATAGGTTAAATATCAAACACATTGAGCAGAACGATACATTTATGAGTATATTACATCAGTTAAATGTGTTTTTTATTTTTAATGTTTCCAAATGCATTTTGTTTTGCTTCCTTTCAGTAAATTAATATTTCCTTTAAGTAATCTTTTATTTTCGACTCTTCGATATGCCTCCAAGTAAGGTTATCCCACAGCCCTAAAAGGGTGCCCCTCCCATTTTGAGAAACATTGCTTTAGTTAAATTATTTTTCAATAAAGTATACAGCCTAAATAGTGGGGACGCGTTGAAATTAAACTATTCCGGACTGATCATTTGCAACTATGTATTTTTCATAGTAAATAAAAGTTTACATAAGATTATGAAAAATAGTATGTCTAAGACAAAAATATAATAATTAAGCTGGCTTTTAATTTATATTATTGTAATTGAAACTTAAATATTAACTATCTTTCATATATTTTACTTGTAAGTTACTTATCTTAACACAAAATACAATTAGCTTTTTTGGTTGAGTTTCTTAATAAACTGTAAAAAAATATCCTTCCTTCGTTCTTTTTCATTCGCGGAGAAAAAAGACATACTCAAAAATGAACACGTAGACATACTTATTTTGAAATGAGTATGTTTGTATCAGATTTGAACGCATGCCTCTCTCGAATTTGATACAGTACATGTACTCAAAACCCCCTAAAAACACTCTCAGACAAATTAAAAAGATATTCAGGATTACAGAAGCTCTTTTAATATTCTGGCTAGATATTTTAAAAATTGGGGTTCAACAACAAACTTAGTTCTCGTAAATCTACCGAACTATATTTCGTATCTACCACGCTACACGCGGAGGAACACATGAGTATTAAAAATGAGTATAGATTCTTTGTTGTTATTTCTGTTTTTCTCTTGTTTGTAAATCGAAAAGTACGTGACTTGTTTTTAATATAAGTTTAATATGTTGGTAAAATTAATAATTACACTCTCTATATGATTGACAGCCAATTTAACTATGTGATAAGTGCTTACTTTACATTGGAAGATTATTTAAAAAAGGCTAGCATTATTAATTTAATGCAATTTACTTGATTCATACGTCAATTGTTGATTTATTCAGATCAAAACTAAACAATTGTTAGACATTTAAAAAGTCGGATCCAAATTTTTATGATCTGCTTGTGTTGTTTTTCCAATCCCGTTCCATGATCTCAATGAAAGTAAGCACACCGATTCGAACCGTCTTCTAATATTGTAAAATTAATTTCTAATCTAAAATGGTGATGCAACCATTTTAGAAGCAACATTCTTATAAAACCCATCCTGGGTTCAAGTGTAGAATAGAGGGGGGGAGGGGTTGGCAGTTTATTTTGTAGCAACCAAAATTGGCGATAATTGGCTTAATTTAGCGATAAGTGTTACGAAAAATTACGAAGCGGATTTTTCCAATGAAAATAAGTAAATGTTAATGAGAAATAAAAAAAAATAGTAAAAGTTACCAGTAATGCATTTGAATTAAGTTGTTTGGTGATCAATTCCGATCGCCAAATCCAAAGGGCCACAATTTTATACTTTAACCTAAAACTGGAAAAACATTTATCTATGTCATTACACATAGCCAACTACTAAAACCCCATTTTTGATTCTGCTTTGAAAGGTGGTCATCCGATGATCATTATGTCGCATGAAGTTTGCAGTAGTAGTACAATTGTTTTGCAGTAGAATATGCTTGTGTGAATTGTAGCATTAACATATTTGAATATGCAATATGGTTTTATGGACTGAATATGGTATTCAGTTTTTAATCAATTAACACTGTTAGTAGAAGTTGCCTTGAATGTGGGAATAAATACAATATTTTAGACAATCCACATTGAATCCAAATCAATACTAAAAAAATTCAGGATTTATTTAAATTTTGCTACATTTTCAAAAGCCACAAAAATTACTTTATTTCTTCGTGCATTTATTTATAGGCAAATAATTGAAGTATTCCTTTTCTAGTTTGGAGCAATTTTAGTTTTATTTTCATACTGAACTCTAAAATGGCTTGCATGTTGTGAGCGACTGTCTTGAAAAAGGCAAGTTTACAAAATAAGCTTTTGTGGATAATTATTAATCTTTTGAGGAGACTAGTTTCTCGAAACTTTTAAAGTACTTTTTTAGCTTATTAATTAAGTTATGGAAAATGTCTTAAAAGCTCACATACAGAAATTATTTAAGAGTTTCAGCAATTTCAATACACTTATTTTATGAATCCTTTCAATTTCCAATATTGAAAGAATCAAAATTAACGGAACAGAAATTACAGAATGAGTAAAATTAGTAAAATTGAACATAATATGTTTCAAGAATGACAGACAAGTATTAGACATTAAGTATAAAAATTCAATCAAATTAACTACTAATATTTAATGGATATTTTGTCTTATTAATAATTGATCTGCATTGTTTAAAATAGATTTATCACAATACTTGCACATTATCATAGCCTTTTGGTAACATTATATGAAACGAAACACATGAAATTGCCAATTCAGCGCACACAACACATGTAAAATTGGTATTGCTAACTTGGCGAGTTATCTTGAATGTTGGCAGTTGTTACCATAATATGTAAGAACTGATTTATCTTATAACATAGTGCAGAAAGGCAGTGGCATAACAGAGAACATTTGGGCCACCCTGCAAAGTCAGGTTTTGGGCCCCCAAGTTGGATTTTACAAAGGGTAGGTACTTGGCGACTGTCAGGCTTTGGGCCCCCTAGGACCCAGGGCACCCAGCAATATGGGGGTGTATGTTACGCTACTGTAGAAAGGCTATAATTTCATGACCATAAAACTTTGCTTTGATTGAAAACTCTCTATTCTGATTTTTCTAAAAAACCTTATTAATCTGATATTTTTTATAATAAACTTACAAGCTCAGCCAAAGTAAGTTCTAATTCACAGAGCATATTGATCTTCTGGTTTATAACACACCTTTAATGTGACCATAGTGTTTTGCTTATTTGGATGAAAATAAATGAGATATATATCATATTTTTGATATTTAACCTGATTAAGTATATTTTATGCTTTTATTTATTTATCCGTGATTACATATATGTGGTCACTTCAGGGAACACGGTATCATATGTGAGATTACGTTTTCCCCTTTCTGAGTCCTATGATCATACTAGTGTTATTTGGATTTGGAATGATTATAAACCATAAATTTTTTTTGGCAAATAATTTATATCAATTTTGAAATGGAGTTAGGCTTAACAGCGAAAATCAGCTGGTTCTGAGCGGATTAAAGGAAGCGCAAATTTATATATATATATAGATACTTACATATTACCGCAACAATGTCAACGTTCAAAATAGTTGGCAAACCTATTTTTCCATATGTTGTTCATGCTCAATTGACATGACCATGTGCTTCATTTCATACCTCACCAAAACAGTTGCGATAACATGTAAGTACCAAAAATTAATCCAGCTTTGGTACAAAAACTTCTGTATGCAGGTATGTTGTAAATTATATGCACAGAAAAACGCAAGAAATCTGCCATAATATGTAAGTACCGATTTATCTTATAACATAGGGCAGAAAGGCAATGGTGTAACGGAGGACATTTGGGCCCCAAATTGGATTTTAAAAAAAAGGTTGGTACTCGGTGGCTGCCAGGCTTTGGGCCCTCTAGGACCCAGGGCACCCCGCAATATGGGGGTGTACGTTACGCCACTGAAGAAAGGCTATACTTTCATGAACATAATACTTTGCTTTGATTAAAAACTATTGGGATATTTCTAAAAAACTCTTGTTATATAATCTGATATTATTTATATTATTATTATATATAAGTAGGTAGAAAAAGCCGATTCTGCTGTACAGGCGGTGCAGGCGGTTGCAGGCGGTTGCAGGCGGTCGACGGCAGTGCAGAGTTGAGTTGTTTCGTTCCTACTGACGAGTTGTTTCGTTCCTACTGGCGAGTTGAGTTGTTTCGTTCCTGCTGCCGAGTTGAGTTGTTCATTCCTGCTGCTGAGTTGAGTTGTTTTCTCCTGTTGAGTTGTTTCGTTCATGTTGCCGAGTTGAGTTGTTTTCTCATGTTGAGTTGAGTTGTTTCGTTCCTACTGACGAGTTGAGTTGTTTTTCTCCTGCATTGGCTTTGATTTTCGAGCTGAGGGGGCGAGTTGAATTGTTTTTTTTTCTACAGCTAAGTTGAGTTGTTTTTAAAAAATGTGCACAAAAAATGGAAGTATGGGAATGTTAAACGTGCTCATGCCGCCACCTATTGATTAAAATATACACTAATTATAGATTTTTAAATGATGGAAGTAAATAACGCTCAAATAAAAAATAAATAAATCCAGATTCAAACTCACGGCCTCAGATCAAAATGTCTCCACAGGACAATAGTTTTTCAGTTACGCTAACCATTATCCTATGAAGGCATACAGACCTGAAGAAAACTTATGTTTATAATCTCATGAATTTAATTTTGCAGGCGAAGCAGACGGCGACATGTTTTAAAATCATTTTCTTGATTAAAATGAAATAAAAAAAATATTTAATTTATATTATTTTAATAATGTGTAAATTTTTTATTCAGTATAATGATTACATACACACACAGTAAAGATACAAAGTAAATTGATTATTCAGAAAAATGTGCCGTAGTATACTCGTCATCAGCGTGAACGGGTTACGATTTAGCTTGTTTTAGCTTGTCTGATCTTGATTCTACAAGACGGCGACTGAATTCTACGTCAGAAATTATCTCAATGCTTAGAGCGGATGAATACATTGCTTTCAACCACTCAGCGAACGCCGCTCAAGTGTAATTCGGTTGATATGAGTTAGACACTCATCACATTTTAGTTCACAATTCATTTCGTTTGTTAGTATTGCGGTGGGCTGTATTCAACAAGAAAAAAATATGGTGATGTCTGAAACACATAGTGAAAAACGAAAGTTTGGAAAAGCCGGGGAATCTTCTGTAAATAAGAAAGCCAGAAGAGAAGTTTCAAAAGTAAGTAACAACATTAAATAAATTTAATGTGTAATTTTTATAATGTTTTTACACATTTCTGATCTTTATTAATTTTGATATATTATTTTCAGAAGTATGGAAAATTTACCGAGGATTGCATACCAGATGGAGTATTTCCAATTGGAGATGATGTTTTTGTCTTTGCAAGCACCTATTATGATTCCGTATCAGTACACATAAGACGTTTCAAGAAATATGGCAAAACATACTACCCAACTCCCGAGGGAATAACATTAGACCCACGGTGGATCGAATATATCATGCGTAAAAGAAAGTGCCGGAATCACTGGAGGAATTACCAAGTGGACTTTTCCCTCCTGAACGACACATTCAAATAACTAGTGAGAACTTCATTGATTTTACTTTCAAGCGCATTAAATACAGTCCGGATAAAGAGCCCACTTTTAAAGAAATATCCATATCCCGAGAGCAGTGGGCTGAAATGATTAAAAAATATGGTGCTATTGAAAATGCTGCTATAGACAATATGTTTCAGTGTATGGACTTTTTAACTGCATATAAAACCTTCTGCGAAGGCCCCATAGAAAATACATTACCTTCTTCTTTGGATGTTAGTCTGGGTCAACAATACTTGACGCAAATTTTGAAAAAATCTATTTGTAGCCTCCTGAACGAAAAAGGATTGAAACAGCCTCAGACTTTCGCTGAGGAGTTATGGGGAATCGCGAAGAAACATTTAATTCATATGTTTCATCACTTGAAGCTAATGAGATAGCTGATTGTTTTTATCATAATCTTTTTGAAACTGAACACTTTTTATTGTTAAAACCTGTACATTATGTAACTCAAGAATTTTTAAAAAATCTTCGCTTGGATATTATTTTAAGAGAAGTAAGAGACATGTTGTGTCCACCTGATTGTTTTGAATACTATGAGGATTTTGTTTAAAGATTTTTATAAGATTCACACAATATTTTGTTTTTATAAATTTGAATAAAATTCTTTTTTTTTTTATATGCTGAATTTGAGTTCTTATTATTTTTATTGTTTGTTAGTTTAATTTATGTTGAAATCGTTTCACATCTTAAAAATAAATAAGAGTATTTTTAAAAGAAATTATCAAAGTATGTACAAGTGATATTTTAAATGTATTTCATATGAAAGTGAGAAAATTTATGCTCATGTTTTTATACATAACCTTTTTGCCTTTCCCAAAAGTATATAATAATATAACTATTCATTGTAATAGTCATTTAATCAAGTTCTTTTCATCGGTAACAATGCATCAAGATTTAGCAGCGTTTTACGAAAATCCTGAAGTTCCAAATAGCTTCGGGGTGTGGAAGCATTACATCGCTCTGTAAAAGGGAAATATAGTAAAAAAGATGTGAAACATTGGTTATCGCAGAAAGATGCTTACACTCTTCATAAACCTGTTCGACATAAGTTTCAGCGGAATCGAGTGTTTGTAAGTGATATTGATCATCAGTTTCAAGCGGATTTAGTCGATATGCAATCTTTAGCAGAATTTAATAAAGGGTATAAGTATTTGTTAACTTGCATTGATTTATTTTCAAAATTTGCTTGGGCAGTTCCTCTGAAAGATAAATTTGGAAAAAGTGTAAGTCTGGGCTAGAAATTATTTTTAAAGAAAGGAAGCCTAAAGTGTTGCAAACAGATGCCGGTAAGGAGTTTTTAAATAAAATAGTTCAAAATTATTTAAAAAATCTGAATGTAAATTTTTTTTTTTACAAATAACGAAACAAAAGCTAGCATTGTTGAAAGGTTTAATCGGACATTAAAAACAAAAATGTGGAAATATTTCACTGAATTTAACACTAAAAATTACATCGACGTCATTGATAAATTATAATACACAGTTATAATCACTCGTATCACCGTTCAATTAAAATGGAACCTGTTTCTCTGTAAGTAGACATAACCGGAAGCAGGTATTAAAAAATTTATGAGGTGGTCTAAGAAATGAGAAACCTAAAGCCCCTAGATTTAAAATTGGTGATGTTGTACGCATTAATAAACAAAAACTTCACTTTGAAAAAGGATACGAACAAAACTGGAGAAGAGAACTTTTCATAGTTTTTGAAATCGTGCAAAGAATTCCGATTGTTTATAGATTAAAAGATTTACAAGGTGAAGAGATTAAAGGTACTTATTATACGAAGCAGAATTACAAAAAGTTGTCGACTCTGGTTTCTACCCTGTAGAGAATGTTATTAAACAAAGAAAAAGAGGAGGAATCACTGAATATTTTGTTAAATTTTTAGGCTATCCTGAAAAATTTAATGATTGGGTGACTGATATTCAAAAAGTATAAATAGTTAAACTTTTTTATTGCCGACTCATTTTCAAAATGTCTTTCTACGTAACATTACCTTCTGATAGTTCTATGCATTTTTCTTTCCAGAAAACAAAATATCTCATTTCAAAACTCAATTACCCTCTCCTGTTTGTTTAAATGGTGCATGGGAAGTGGGATTGTCTGAAATAATCTACCCTCATTCTTGGCTTAGCGTAAATAAAACTAACAATTATTTTCTATACAAAGCTGGTGACGGCAATATCTCTTCAACTGTTAAGCGAACAATTGATGTGGGTTGTTATGAAACAATGTTAGATATTATATCAGCCGTACAACTTGTTTTACCCAAAAATCCTAATCGTTTCACAATAATTTACAATAAAGCCACAAAACGGGTGAAAATTAATGCAGTTCAAGGTAGCAGCCTTCACTTAGAGAATTTAGGCGAATTGTTAGGATTCAAACGCAATGCAATTATAATAGGTAACATGAAAAGCGAATTCGTTGCTGATGCATGGTCTAATTTTTCAGTTTTTTACGTTTACTCCGATCTAATTTCACCCCAAATTGTGGGGGATACGCAGGCTCCTTTATTGCGAATCGTTCGCACTAAAGGTAAAGACGGGGAAACGATTAGTCAATACTATGATAGACCTCAATACTTACCTTTAGTGAGACACTCGTTTCAAACTATTCAATCTGAACTGAGACTCAATTCTGGTGATTTTGTTCCCTTTGAAAGAGGTAAAGTGATCATAGTGCTTCATTTTCGCATGAGGCAAATACTATAAATAAAGCAATGCATTTCTCATACCCTCATTTGGAGATAAAAGACCAAGATGAGTGTACCATACGTTTGCTGTACTAAAAGATTTGAAGACCATTATGCAGGTCAAATAGGTTCGGGTCTGACTCATTACAAGGGCATTAATTTTCAAAAGGGTTATGGAATCGGAGGAATATTTCGTCTATTGTTTAGAGCAGCTTTACCTTTTTTAGTAAAAGGAGGTAAAACTATTGGAAAAGAAGTATTAATGACAGGGAGTCGTGTTGCCTCTGATGTATTGTCAGGAGAAAATTTTAAACAAGCTGTAAAAACAAGAAGCAGAGAAAGTGGAAAAAATTAGCTCAGAAAGCTATTGATAGAGTTCAGTCTATGGTAGGAAAAGGACAGTATAAAAGAAAGCGTAAGAAACAGAAAAAATTCATTTCATCCAAAGCACGTAAAGTGAGTGTAAGTGACATTTTCGACTCGTAAAAATGGCATTTATTCTTAAAGATTCTCCTGAATGTGTTAAATCTGAATTGGAACTTTTCAACTTACCAGGAACTCAAACAGTTATTCAAGATGGGCAGTGGAAACAATTTCATCCTCTTTCTAACGTTTTCGATAATGCACCTGTAGAATTTCACATTTCCGGAAATGCAGAAGATTACATAGATCTCAGTCAAACACAATTATACGTAAAAGCGAAAATAGTAAAAGTGGACAATACGCCTATTACTAAAGATGATACTATAGGACCTGTGTGAATTTATTTCTACATTCACTATTTTCTCAAGTAGATGTATCCTTAAATGATCGCGTGGTTTCCAATTCCAGTAATACATATCCCTATCGATCTTATATTGAAACTCTCTTAAACCATGGATATGACAGCAAAACTTCCCAATTAACGGCTGAACTACACTGCTCAAAACAATTAGGGGAGCACATGATTTTAACAAAAGTAAGCAAAGATGTATACCAATAAGTAACATAAAATGAATCATCCGTAATGTAAAGACTACCAGGAAACGTCAAAAAAAAGAAAACTTTATATGCAAATCAAAGTTCATGACGTCAAAAACGAGAAAAAGGAGATAAGGGCAGAAATCGGGATGTTGCAAAAACGTCTGTTTTATTGCCGTAACTGTGAAATTCGATTGCGCAGTATTTTTTTTTTGAGGCAAGGTTACTTGAGAATGTCTGAACAACGTAATTTACCGGAATTCATGGCATGGCGTGTTATAGGCAGACTGGAATCCGGGCAAACACAACGTAGTGTCACGGACACTGTTGGAGTCGCCAGAAGTGTTGTTGCAAGGATGTGGAATCGATTCAAAGAAACAGGAAATGTTAGACGTCGACCAGGGGCAGGTCGGCCACGTGCCACTACATCAAGTTAAATGACCGGTATATACAGTTAACAGCCCGTCGAAACAGAACAGAGAATGCTACGCAGCTGCAAAGACAGTTGCTCTTGGCAACAGGACGAAGGGTGTCGAGCCAAACAGCACGTAATCGGCTTCATGAGGGAGGGGCTCTATGCACGTAGGCCAATGGTCTGCATTAAAATTTTGACCCCACACCACCGTGCGGCCCGAAGAAGATGGGCTGTTGAACATCGAGATTGGGAGCAACATGATTGGAGCCAAGTGCTGTTTACAGACGAGTCACAATTCAGTCTAGAGTGACATCCGACGTGTTCTTGTATGGAGGGACAGGGGCACTCGAAATAACCCCGCATTCGTTCGTGAAAGATCACAATACAGAAGAGCTGGTTGGATGGTATGGGGTGGAATCAGCATAGGCGAACGTACGGACCTGCATATCATTCGGAATGGCACTTTGACGGGCCGAAGGTATGCAGACGAGATACTTCGACCTTATGTCATCCCTTACTCTGTAGCCATTGGAGATTCCTTTGTTTTCCAGGATGATAATGCCCGACCGCATAGAGCTCGTCTGGTGGAGAACATGCTTGAAGCTGAAACAATACAGCGTATGGAATGGCCAGTGTGCTCTCCTGACCTGAATCCAATCGAGCATGTTTGGGACATGCTCGGACGACGCATTGCTGCGCGACCAAGGCCGCCTGCTACTGTTCGAGATTTGGAGATTGCACTTCTTGAGGAGTGGAACAGTATTCCCCAAAGTCCGATCGATAACCTCATCGCATCCATGGCAAACAGGTGTGCAGCAGTCTTAACTGTTCGAGGAGACCACACGCCCTATTAAAACTCATGCATCATGTCTAAACAGTACCTTTTTTTTATCGTTTACATGTAACCAAATTGTTACCCTAAATCATCTTTTCATGTTTTTTCCATATTTTCAAAGAATTAAAGCTTAATTCCAAATTTTTTTACACCTTTTTTCTGTATTGGGCATTGATACGCGTGTACTATGCATTGTATGCCAATACGTGGCTGTCTCACACGGTTTTCTTCACTTTTTTGCTTGCTCCCCTAATTGTTTTGAGCAGTGTATTTTACAAGGATTCTGATGATGGTCTCAAGAAAAGAACCGAATTTTTTAAAGAAAGTGCAACTGTAGACATGATTGGTTGTATACATTCGGATTTATTTCATCAAGATCGTCTTTTACTCAATTTAGTGGATTTGAAAATAAAATTAATACGAAGCAAGCCCGAATTTTGTTTACAAGGATCTGAGGGATTTAAAGTTGTTTTGGATCATGTTTCTTTATTCATACGAAAAGTTCGTGTGAATCCTGGAGTTATTCTTGGTCATGCGAAAGCACTGGAAAAAACAAGCGCAAAATATCCCATTAACCGAGTTCTGTGCAAAGTGTATTCGATTCCTAAAGGAAGCATGTCTTTTATTCAAGATAACATATTTTCAGGCCAAATGCCAAAAAAAACTTTTTGTAGGATGTGTAGATAATGAAGCTTTTCACGGAGCATTTTCAAAATCTCCTTATGAGTTTAAACATTTTAATTTTAATTTTATTGGAGTGTATGTGGATGGACAACCAGTGCCTCACAATCCATTAGAACTCGATTTTTCTAAAGATCAATACATACGGGCCTATCAAACTCTATTTGTTGGGACAGATCGAAAGGGTCAAGACAGAGGTATATATATTTCTAGAAAAGAATATAAAGATTCA
This sequence comes from Trichonephila clavipes, assembly GCA_019973935.1. Classification (NCBI taxonomy): domain Eukaryota; kingdom Metazoa; phylum Arthropoda; class Arachnida; order Araneae; family Nephilidae; genus Trichonephila; species Trichonephila clavipes. The sequence continues at coordinate 288,850 of BMAU01014849.1, forward strand.
AATACATTGTTTGGATTTAACCTCTCGTCGGATTTATGTTCTTCAGGAGAACATTTAAGTCTGATAAAACATAGCAATTTGCGATTAGAATTAAAATTCAGCAAATCTTTAGAACAAACCGTATGTGTTATCGTTTTCGCCGAGTTTGAAAATTTAATCGAAATAAACAAATCGAGAAATATCTTGTATGATTTCGGAAATTAAAGAATGGATGGAATGCAAAAGTATACAGTTTTATCTCAAGAGAAGACAACATCCCCCTATTTTCAAGGTGTTTATTCTAGAGATACGCTCCCTTTCTGCAAGAAAACATGTGTGCTATTGTGAATTCTGATGACTCATCACAACCTGGAACACACTGGTTAGCATTATTTGTAAATGATAAAAGAGAATTAGAATTTTATGACTCGTTTGGACAACCTCCTGTATTCTATAACACATTAGTACTACTACCTATTTATACATGTATTATGGAATTCTAAAGTGTTTCAATCACCAACATCCAATGTTTGTGGGCAATACTGTATTTACTTTTTATTCAAACGCAGCCAAGGCTATTCTAAGCATTATATTTTGAATCAATTGTATATAAATGATTTTCAAATGTATCAATTTGTAAAGAAACGATATGGTGTAAGATTTGTATTTAGAAAATAAAAAATGGAATGAAACTAAATATGTGTGTCTTTTATTTTATTTAATTTTTTTTTCTATTTTCTATTTATTTTCTTATGATAATTTTTTTCTTCTAAAAAGAAATTAATATTTTTCTATGTTAAATTTCTTTTTCTCTCAAAAAATTTTTTTTTTTTCTATGATAAATTTTTCACCCAAAAAGATTAATATAATTTTATTTAATTATATATTTGAAACTTTTAAATTTTATCAAATAAGTATATTTTCCTCAGCAAAAGAAAACTGTTCAAATCATAAAGAGACAACTGAGACAATTTTTTTAATCAAATGAGTATCATTTATTTCAAAGTTTCAACCATGCATTTCTGCGAGCATACATTATTGGTTTCTTAATAATTTTGTTATTCTGATACAATTTTTTATTTACATCTAAATTTTTCGGTAAATTTACATCATTCAAAGCTCTTAAAAATACATATCTTCCTTCAGGTGCTGATTTTCGATTCCGTAGAAAATCATTCACGAGGAATGCAATATTGCTTCCTGGAATAATAGTGTTTTTGTAAATAATTTCACCATCAGAATTCCAACTGAAAGATTCTTGAAGCTTTAAAAACTGGAAAATATTTATTGCTTTTTCTTTATACCTAGCTGGAACAATTCTAAAAATTTCATCCTCAAACACTTCTTTTTCCGTCTTTACTACTGACTCTTTTAGATTTTCTTTTAATGATTCCGTTTCTTGATTTTCTGATAGAGATGCTTCATTTGGAACTGGTTCAGACTCTCTTCGATTTTCGTTAGAAAAGTGCGTATATTTTGTAAAACTTGTAAATAGAGAACTGTTTTTTCTTCTTCCGTTAAATCCTTATTATGGAGAATGTTTTCATGTGTTGATCAAGTTCCGATAAGTGTTCCGTTACTTGAACTCTTTCTTCGGGTACCAGTACAAATTTTTTGCTAAATTCCATTTTGAATTAAAGAACTGATGACTGAAATAGTCGCAGGCAATAAATTAGATAAGAATCCTTCTCCTTTTTGAATTAAAATTTTCTTTTTCTCGTAAAGAGGTGTTTTTTTGTTAGAAAGTTTTCTTAAGCTTTCTTTATAGGGAGATAAGCGATTTTTTTAAATTTTAGTCAATGATATGTTACCACATAAAACATTCAGCACACACTCGCACAAAGTTTTTATTTCTTTCTTTGAACACTTTTTCAAAATAGATTTTGGGTGTTTTGTTTTAGAAATTAGTTTTAAGAGCTCTAAAGTTTGTTCAGAACACACCGGCATCTTGTGAACTATTGAATATTCATTGAACAATTTGAATCTATTTATATGCTTCAAAGTAATGTGTGACGAATCTATACGGAACTTTATCACTAACCTTCTGAGCCGACCTTTTTAGGGAAATTTAATTCCCTATCTATTTCCAATCAACTCCAAAAAGCGGACAGGATTCCTTGTTATGCAGATTAGATTCAGTATTTAAGTCAAACGAAATAGTAAAGTTAGAGGAGTAGGAGATAGATATTGAAACATAAAGTTATTGTGAATTTGAATTGAAATTTTATTTTTGGAGATAATTTAATTTCATGAAGAATTCAGAATCCAAGTGGTAAATATAGAATTGTATTTAAAGTCTCATTAAAGTTTTAAGAGTGAGATTAAAGTTAAATGTTCAATAAGAACATTATTAAATATAATTCTGGGATCTCTTATCGTGGTAATTTCTGCGTGATCGTTATTTAATAAATTAATTAATTGGATCATTAATTAATTAAGTTAATTTAAAGGATATTACTTTTAAAACCTCATAATATTAAAAGTAATTGTTAATAAGTTTTTGATTCTATTTGAGAAAGATAACCAAATAAAGAAAGTTATTTATAAAAATGGCTACTGGTTCTTCCTTGACTCATAATTATTCTCGTTCTCAAAGTGAGGTCCTAAGGGACCTTCACAAATGGGTCATCGAGGTTGATATACATAAAAAACATCTCCAGGAAACATACCTGTGCGCACACGCAAGGATTCATCAGTTTCAGGTTTTAAATCAATAAGTAAGTATCCGTACGGTTTTGATGTGGCATCTGCGTAACATTCTTGAAAAAATTTCACTTTACGAGGATACAATTGGTGACCTAAATGTGTAATTTGGGATTGATCTCTTCGATTCTTAAATAATACAAGATAATGAGCGTTTAAGGAAATTTCTCTAATTTCTTTCCCTTTATGAAAAATATTCTGTACCACAAAAATTATACTTAAATTTCTGTGATGAGAAAATTTTACAAATAATTTTGTTAATTGGGGATCATTTCCTAACTCTCCCATAAGATCGTCTATAACAATTAACGCATCCGAATACTGGTGCAAATTAGAGGGGATACCTTCATGAAAAGAAATATTCGGCATTTCTTCATACAACGCTTGGTAAACTCCATAACACCAAATTATATTTTTAGGAAAGGGTTTAATCATTTTATTTTCGATTAATTTTTTAACGAACTGACTTTTACCGCTACCAGATGGCCCAGCCAAGATTAAAGTAAATGGATGAACTAATTTGAGAGAATCCATGATTAAACTAAATAATTTTATGAATGATGTTGCTATTTATACTACGAGTCACTTAATTCTATAAATTTCATTTTGTGTGATACCGAAAGGAAAATTCATAAATTCTTTCCCTGTCCGTAATCATATCTATTGTATCCTGTATTTTCCTGTCTTGATTCGTTACCAGATAAAAGTGAGATCGTGATATACATTCAGTAGAATATTTTCTCATGGTGTTTGATGGATTAGAGCAGGTGGGGTTGGGGACAGAGCACATGGCCTTGGACGTCATTGTTCATTGTTGGGATTCTGGTCTGCGACGTCAGTGGGTCTGTAGTCTTAATGGGCTGGACGAAACCCCGCTGTTCATCTTTTGACTGAGTTCGTCTGACTCGATACATCGGCGCCTCAAAACGGCGGGTGGTAAGGGGGTCAGGTGTTCGGGCGGACCTTGTGTCGCCAGTGAGTTTGAGAGGGTCAGAGAGAGCTATTGTCAGATTCGAACCAATAAGGACACTAATGAGTCTGCGGGCCGTGTGCAGATTTCTGTTGGGACGACCAATGAGAAATGACGAGGGGGGGAGTGTAGTGGACCCTCCTCTGGAGTTTAAAAGGGGTTGGTGGGAGATATCCATTCCAATTTGCTCTATCGATTCTATGTATTGCGCCTGATCGTCACAGAGTAGCAGAACACACAAAATTTGATTGCTGATTTAGTAGTGTGTGTGTGTTTAGCAACGTTCTATAAGTTCTACGTCTTCATTATGTATACTTGTAATATTTGTGGAAAAAACTTCGTTACAAACTATGTTTTAAAACGCCATACATTACAAGTTCATGAAAAAAAAATGCTGTCCATCAATGTGCGGATTGTAGTAAAAATTCATTCGAGAAAATGATTTAAAGAGGCACAAAGACTCTGTGCATTCAACCGAGAAAATTACTTGTAAATTTTGCTATGCGTCCTTTACCCGTAAAGACAACTTATTGAAACATTTGAACAATAAAAGATGCGAAAGAAAGTTGGAGAAAGAAGCGGGGAAAAGAAAGAGAGTGGATTTGTCTGTATTAAGTAGGAAAAAGAAAACACAGTTGTTCACATCTGCTGAAAACTCTACGGCTGATCCTGAAAATATCTTCTTACCACCAAAAGAGAACGAGAGTGCTTTTCAAAAAGCATATAAAACTTTTAATCTTCCCAATAACGATAGTTCACTGGGGATAAAAGAGTTTCTACTCTTAAGAAAAGAAGAGACAATCTTTATTTTTCGCAATGAACTGGAAACTTACAAAGCTTTGAAAGTGAGTAAATGGGTTCATTGCATTTACTCGAAAGCGACAGATGCTGGAAAAATGATAAAGAACGTAGAATTTAAAACGCCGAATAATGAGGTATTACAAGAAACTAATCTCGCCAGACTTTATGACGACATGTCTGAGAAAATAGTGAAAGAAAGTGAGGATTTTGAAGGTAGAGACTCGGGCTGGACACTGGACGAAATCTTAAGACTCGAAGTCCGCACGAACCGTTATTCTCCTTTCAGAGGTTCATCCTTCATCGAGGTGCCGAAGCAGATCGCTGAAACAAAGGCAATCATCAATGTCATCAATAAAAAGGACTCTCAGTGTTTCATGTGGTCTATTCTCGCAGCTCTTTACCCCAACACCAGCAACCCCAACAAAACGTCAAGTTATGTCCCCCACCTAAATAAGCTGAACTTTGATGGGATATCCTTTCCAACACCGCTTAACGAGGTGAAAAAATTTTCAAAAATGAACGATATAGGAATAAACATTTATTCTTTTGAAGAAGATTTAAAAATATTTCCTCTCCTCATTAGTGATATAGTGTGTGAGAAACATATAGATTTGCTTTACGTAAAAAATGGAGAGTTTGGACATTATTGTTTCATTAAAAGCTTATCTCGACTTGTTTCGAAACAACTCTCAAAACATCAACATAAAACATTTATATGTAAAAGATGTTTAAGTGCTTTCCAAACAGAATACAAACTTCTTCAACACAATGAGATGTGTATACATAAAAATCCTGCAAGGGTAGTAATGCCGTCAGAAACAAGTAAGTTTTTAAAATTTAAAAATTTTCAACATTGTTTAAAAATACCTTTTGTTGTATATGCGGATTTCGAGTGTGTAACTAGGAAAACTGATACTTGCTGTCCTAATCCAAACTTTTCCTTTACAAATATTTATGAAAAACATGTCCCAATAGGTTTTTGTTATTTTATCAGTTATCAAGGGGGGCATTATAAAGATCCAGTAGTATATAGAGGTATTGATGCCCCCAAAATTTTTATTGAAAACTTAGAAAAGATGCAATAGAAATTGATAATATTTATAAAAATCAAAACCGTTATTACCTCTTACTGAATCAGAAAAGTAATTGTATGATAATGCTAATAATTGTTAGGTTTGTGGTCAAACCTTTCACGAAAACAATATCAAGGTTAGGGATCATAATCATGTTACTCAAAAATTTAATGGCCCTTGTTGCAATAGTTGTAATTTAGCAATGAAAGCCCCCAAATTTTTGCCTGTTTTCTTCCATAATCTTTCAGGATATGACGCCCATATTTTTATTAATGAGTTAGGATATGATGAAAAACAAATTAATTTAATTCCGAACACCGAAGAAAAATATATTTCCTTCAGTAAAAATATTTCAAATGATTTTCAGTTAAGGTTTTTAGATTCTTTCAAATTCATGTCTTCTAGTTTGGAAAATTTGATAAAAACACTAAAAAAGGATGAATTTAAATATACGAAACATTATTTTGACTCAGAAAAAATAGATTTACTTTTAAGAAAGGGAGTTTTTCCGTATGATTATTTTGATAGTTTTGAAAAGTGTAAAGATTCTTGTTTACCACCTATTAGCAAATTTTACAATAAACTAAATGAGGAGGCTATAAGTGTAGAGGATTATAATCATGCATGTAAAGTATTTAATGAATTTCATTTAAATAATCTTGGTGAATACTGTGATCTATATGTAAAAACAGATGTTCTATTGTTAACAGATCTCTTTGAAAACTTTCGGAAAATATGCATGCAAACTTATAAACTTGACCCCTGTTGGTATTTTACCACCCCAGCTTTATCATGGGATGCTATGTTATTACATACTAAAGTAGCTATCGAACTGTTTACAGATTACGACATGCTTCTTTTTATAGAAAAGGGTGTAAGAGGAGGTATAAGTCAGTGTTGCAATCGTTATGCTATAGCTAACAACAGATATATGTCTAATTTTAACCCAGATGATGAGATAAAATATTTAATGTATCTTGACGCAAATAATTTGTACGGTTATGCAATGAGTAAATATCTACCCTTATAAAAGATTTTGTTTGGAGTGATAACGATTTAACTGAACAGGATATTTTAAATTTATCAGATGAATCCAATGTAGGTTACATCTTGGAAGTAGATCTTGAATATCCTTCCGATTTGCATGACAAACATTCAGACTTTCCCCTTGCCCCTGAAAATAAGCCCCCACCTAATTGTAAAGAGCCTAGACTTTTAACTACTTTGGAACCAAAAACAAAATATGTTCTCCATTATTCTAATTTAAAGCTTTATTTAAAATTAGGGTTAGTCTTGAAAAAAAAATTCATCGCGTTTTAAAATTTTTTCAATCTCCTTGGCTTAAAAATTACATTGATTATAATACTAAATTAAGAACTAAATCTGTAAATGACTTTCAAAAAGATTATTACAAACTAATGAATAATAGCATTTTCGGGAAAACGATGGAAAATGTAAGAAGAAGAGTAGATATACGTTTATGTTCAACAGAAGAGCAGGCTCGAAAGTTAATAGCGAAATCAAATTTTAATCGACGCACAATATTTTCTGAAAACTTAATGGCCGTCCATCTAAAAAAAAACCCAAATCAAATTTTTCAAACCAATACAGGTAGGAATGGTAATTTTAGATATATCCAAAGTTCTAATGTATTCTTTTCACTATGAGTACATGAAGCACCGTTATGACTCAAAAGTATGGTTCATGTATACAGACACCGATTCTTTTATATATGAAATAAAAACTGATGATTTTTATAGTGACATGAAAGAGGATATTAACTTATATGATACTTCAGACTATGATGAAAACAATATTTATAATTTACCTCTTGTTAACAAAAAAGTCATCGGGAAAATGAAGGATGAAAATAAAGGAAATATTATGACAGAATATGTAGGATTAAAATCGAAAATGTATGCCTACAAAACAAACAATAAGATTGAAAAGCGGTTAAAAGGAATTAAAAAACAAACTATAAAAAATAAAATAACATTTGAGGACTACAAAGCTTGTCTTTTTAATGAAAAAATAAAATATGTTGACATGAACTTAATTAGATCCAAATTTCATTCATTACATTCAATAAAGCAAAACAAACTTGCTCTGTCATATAAAGATGACAAAAGGTTTATTAATGGTGATGGCATTACTACTCTTGCACATGGTCATTGGTCGTTGATGAATTTAGACCTATTTAATGAGCTGTAGGACATAAAATCCAATAATGGGATTTTTTTTTGTGTGTATAAATAATTGATTGTAATGTAAAACGGAATGCTGTTTTTGTAAATAAACAACTTACTTTGTATCTTTACTGTACATGTATAATCATTACACTGAAATAAATTTTACAAATTGTTGTTCTCCTGTAATGTAAATATACGATTGTAATGTAAAACGCAATACAAGATGTTGATTTCTGAATAAACAATTTACTTTGTATCTTTACTGTGTGTGTGTAATCATTATATTGAATTAAAATTTACACATTATTAAAATAATATAAATTAAATATTTTTTTTATTTCATTTTAATTAAGAAAATGATTTTAAAACACGTCGTCATCTGCTTCACCTGAAAAAGCCGTCTTGTAGAATCAAGATCAAACAAGCTAAAACAAGTTAAATCGTAACCCGTTCACGCTGATGACGAGTATACTACGGCACATTTTTCTGAATAATCAATTTACTTTGTATCTTTACTGTGTGTGTATGTAATCATTATACTGAATTAAAATTTACACATTATTAAAATAATATAAATTAAATATTTTTTTTATTTCATTTTAATCAAGAAAATGATTTTAAAACATGTCGCCGTCTGCTTCGCCTGCAAAATTAAATTCATGAGATTATAAACATAAGTTTTCTTCAGGTCTGTATGCCTTCATAGGATAATGGTTAGCGTAACTGAAAAACTATTGTCCTGTGGAGACATTTTGATCTGAGGCCGTGAGTTTGAATCTGGATTTATTTATTTTTTATTTGAGCGTTATTTACTTCCATCATTTTAAAATCTATAATTAGTGTATATTTTAATCAATAGGTGGCGGCATGAGCACGTTTAACATTCCCATACTTCCATTTTTTGTGCACATTTTTTAAAAACAACTCAACTTAGCTGTAGAAAAAAAACAATTCAACTCGCCCCCTCAGCTCGAAAATCAAAGCCAATGCAGGAGAAAAACAACTCAACTCGTCAGTAGGAACGAAACAACTCAACTCAACATGAGAAAACAACTCAACTCGGCAACATGAACGAAACAACTCAACAGGAGAAAACAACTCAACTCAGCAGCAGGAATGAACAACTCAACTCGGCAGCAGGAACGAAACAACTCAACTCGCCAGTAGGAACGAAACAACTCAACTCTCACTGCCGTCGACCGCCAGTAGGAACGAAACAACTCAACTCTGCACTGCCGTCGACCGCCTACGACCGCCTGCAACCGCCTACAACCGCCTGCAACCGCCTGCACCGCCTTTACAGCAGAATCGGCTTTTTCTACCTACTTATATATAATAAACACACAAGCCCAGTCAAAGTAACTTTTAATTTGCAACATATTCATCTTCTGGTTTTAAACACACCTTTAATGTGACCATAGTGTTTTGTTTATTTGGATGAAAATGAATGAGATATACATCAGGTTCTTGATATTTAACCCGATTAAGTATATTTTACGCTTTTATTTAGCCGTTCAGGACCATGATTACATATATGTGATCACTTCAGTGAACACGGTATGATATGCGAGATTACGTTTTCCCGTTTCTGAGTCCTGTGATCATACTGGTGTTCCCTGTATTTTATTATAGCATTTATAAGAATTTACATATAGGAAGCACCATAATAATAAAACAAGTAATTCTTTTATAGATATTGCATTTTTTCAGGTAGACCAAGATTTTTGTGTTTTTTATTTCTACTGCACTAGTTGGCAAAATGTACTTATTGACATAAATATTTTTTTAACAGATTAAAGCATAGATGAAACAAGTTTCTTCTTTTTAGATAATGGGACGTTGAAAACTAATTCGTAAAGCTGGCCCTCGATTGTTTCAGTGGGAAAAAAAGTGAAAGACTTGTATCTCAGAAAATAATCATAATATTTATTCATATTCAATTATACTTGTCCGATATTAATATCAAGTTTCTTCCATGGAATTACAAAAGCAGAAAAACAAGATAGGTAGTAGAAAGCATCCTTAAAATACTTCTTTTTTTACATTTCAGGTTGAAGGGGAAAGGAGACACAGCTTGTCGTTTTTGAGTATTGAAATTAATGTTCTGGTTTGATATCGGTACACTACGTACCAAGTGTTGTTGTTGACAATTGTCAAGTTAGGCGATAACATTACAATATGGTTACCAATACCTTTAAATTTGGTTTTGTGGTTGCCATCCATTATTTTTTCTTTTATTACAGTTTTTAATTTATTCTTTTGTAATTTTATTTTATTATGTATATTATTATTATAGTATATTAAAATGAATTTTTTACTGATTTATATTTATGGCAGTATCCTTATTAATTTCATACAATTTTAAGTAGATTCTTTCACAAACATTTTCATGCTTCCCGTTGTCTTGATTGCAGTTTTAGTCTTCTGTTTCAAATATTATTTTGGTGTTTACTAAATCTTTTATTAAAAGAATATTTGGGTTCCACTTTCAATTTTTATGGACTAAAAGGATTACTAAATTTGCACTTTGTATTCTAATAATCTTTTTTTAAAAAGAAAATTCTTATTCTAGATTGAGATTTTGCTTATTTTGGCCATTATAAAATGTGATGCGCATGGCAGCAAAATGAAAATAGTTTGCAGACAGGTTAAATAATTTGACAGCTGTATGTTTTATTGCAGATGTTTATAATGTAAATTTGCATGACCACGATAGTAAATCTATCGGATTTTCACTGGCAGCAAATTGTAATTTTACTTCAACTTTATTTTTAATTAATGCATTTTTAAATGTTTCTTGGTCAAAATTCACAAATAAAACTTGGAATTTTTGGATTTATTGAAAATTATTCGAATTATTTACGATATATTCAAATTCCCGATTATATTTAAAAAACATTGAAATAATCGGATTTATAACATTTCACCATTAATCTTTTCACATCCTGATATTGATTTCTTTGTTTGGTTAAATCATTTTTTTTAGTTTTTAACAGTTATTTTTCCATTTTTCTTCTGCTTCTTTTCCCGGCATTTCTGAATACCTTGCGTTCTATTTCTTTAAATCCTGGGGGGTTCTCATATTTTTCTACAATAATAGCACTTACATTTTTGCTTTTTTTTTAAATTAATGTAATTCCTCTTTGGCAGGAATAGTCTATTCTTTTAAATTACTTACATGTTGAGTTTTTAGTGTGAGACCACCTTCTTGGATTGAAAACAATTAGATTTCAAAATCTCTTATTTGCAGTGATTTCAAAACCGTGCCTAAAAGACATGGTTTTTTTTTTTTTTTTTTTTTTTTTTTTTGCGCGCGTAAAGATATGATAGCAAATTAGCTCCCTATATGTATATACTGTTCCAACGAGTGGTATTTTTTGAACAGTAGTTTTTATAAACGTTAACTTCAGCAAGTCGTGGTGGCCATGGTAGCTTAGTGGTCAAGGTAGCAGACTCGTGGCTGGTATGTCGAGAGCTCAAACGTCCTCCTGCTGGTGTGGTAGTGAGGAGAGGAGGGGTGAAAGCACAGGTGTCGTCATCATTTTTTTGACCATGATTCAAGATTACGTGGTCTGTCGCAAAAAGCTCATGTGTACCTGAACAGTGCTACGTTAAAACTCTCTCACTCAACAAGACATACCTTCATGAGTACTTGTTAAAAAATTGTATTTTTTAAAACCTTTTACCTTGTTTCTGAATTATAAATGCTTTATTTTTAATTTGCATTAGTTTCATTTCTACTTGTAAGCTAAATCTTCATTTCTAACAATACAATTCATAATTTATTTTAAATTTTGCACATAGTTCTGATTTTTTCTTTTTTTATAGATAAAAAATAATTTACAAATTTCATACATTTTACACTTTCTGCCAAAGACCATTTGATTCCCATTGCAGTCTTTGTCGTCATATTCAAAAGTCATACGGGGTAACATAACACTACAATTTATGCTAAATTTTGTAGATAGTCATTTAAAAACTACATAATTATGAACAAAATTTGAAGAAATTTTACTCTAATGAGAATATTCTTAAGATTCCTCTGAGAACCAGTTATCTATATAAATTCTTCAGCATATAATTTAGATGACTCATGTATCCTAAAAAGTAATTTATTTGATACAACATTGTTTGAAAGGGATTTTCAGTCATATTTAGTAACTCCCAAGAAATATTGTTGATTTGATAAAAGTAAAATAATCTGTTTAATTATGTACCTTTACACATTAAAACTTTCTATATTTAAACTGATAATTTGATGTATTTTACTTTAAAATATAAGCTAAGCTATGCTATACAAATAAGAATGGAGTTGACTATAATGTAGGTTATATATAGAGAGATAGTTTTTATAAAAAAAATTCAATAAAAAATAACTCTTATGGATGAAGGCATGTTGTTTTAAAAATCACACTTATATATCCTTGTTTTTTTTAATGTCTGATATGTATGTGTACAATTTCCAGAATAAATTTTCACAAATATGATTTGTTTTATTTTTCTTGTTTACAGGGAATCATTAAAAAATGCTGTACACTAGTAAAATGGCTAGATTATGATTTAACTGGTCCTTAGATGTTATTTTTTCTTCTACATGGGTGCTGAAAACTTCTCTAAAAACTCTTTCCAGTTGGTTAAAAATTTGTGCATTTTAAATGTTTTGCAAATGTAAAAATCTACTGTTTTAGTTGTTTTTACATTCTTCTAAAGATTAAACTTTTTTAAATATTTAAATTTTTGATTTAAAAAAAAATATTAACTTAAAAACCACAATATTTGTTTTCTTTGGTGATAGAGTATAAAATCAGTTAATATATAAAAGCTTGATTTGTAATTGCATTTTTATTTCCATCTGGATGGATTAAAAGGGAGTCCCAGTAGCTCTTTTGATGAGTAGTGTTGAGAGCACAGGTTGTGTATGCATCGATTTAAACAAAACAATTTATAAAAAAAATACTTACTCACCTGGGGGCCTGAGACTTATTTTAATCGGGTTTCTAAGTTTTAGAAGTTTTTTTTTCTTTTCATATTACATAATATGTAAAGAAACTATTCCTTTGTTACTTTGTGTTTAGAAATTTTTAGTATGAAAAGTCTGTTATTCATCATAACGTTTCCAAGACATTTCTTAATGAATTATGTTTCCAAGATACTTATTGAAAGACTGATTTTAAATAAAAGTTAATTTTATGTTTGTATAGGATTTTAAGGTATCCGATTACGTTGGGAACCATGATTTTGCAAAAGTGCATAAATGGATAATTTTCATGATATTTAGTGTCACTTAGATTAGAATATATGCATGAAATTGTATTAAGGACATTTTGACAAACTTAGAAGTGGGTTTATTCATATTTTACGACAACACAGGGGAGAAATTTTAAGAAAAAAATGCCAATAATTATTTCAATTGGTGGTAACTCTGAAAATAATGTGAATTTTTCAAAAATTCTAGTTGATCCTCTGTAGAGAGATCTGAGCTATATACAGGCAAAATATTATTATAATAGAACCATTTTTTACAAAATAAGAACATTTGGAAAAAAGATTATTCTAAGTTAATTTTTTGCCAAAGTATTATATTTAAATATTTTTTTTTTGTCAAAATGTCCTTAAAATAATTTTATGCATGTATTCTCTAATCTGAGTGACACTAAATATCATGAAAATTATCCATTTATGCGTTTTTTTAAAACCACGGTTCCGAACGTAGTTGGATAGCTTAAAGAGACAATATATTGCTTCTCTAAAAATATAAATATAACTTTTAATGCGCCAAATTGCTTACAAATTTGTTTAACTATTGCATCGAATCTATTTTTGTTATTTTCAAAGATTTAAATTTGAGGTATAAGTTCAAAAATAATATAGTTTATGATCACATAGCAGTTACATTTTTAAAACGAAAAATAATATTTTTGTTGGAACTTGCGTATTCCCTCAATAATATTGGCGACATTATATACAACGAAGTACATGGTTGTTAATTCATCGCGTATCAGACATGGCAAATTATCTTGAACGTTGGCACTTTTGCTATGATACGCAAGTACCTTTTTGTAACACAATAAATGCAAAAAAAAATTAGATTTTCGAAGTTAAGCCGTAAAAACTTCATAAAATGTAAATTAAATAATATATAAGATGGAAAGAAATGAAATTTACAACTTAAGTATCACATATTTAGATACCTTTAAATTTTATTTGATGTATATATTTATGTTAAAAATTCGTATTGGATACAACAGTATCGAAAATAAATAACATACATACTCATATTTGACCCATAAATGAGTGCATTACACACTTATTTAGCTGTTATATTCTCAAATTTGATCCAGTAACAGGTTCAAAAATGAGTATGTGATGTTTATACAATTTTGAGTACGTAGTCGTTACTAAAGATGAAAATGGGCTATTCTCTCAAATTTGAGTATGTTTGCATCGGAGCTATTTTGAGTATGTGACGTATTCAAAAGTGAGTATATTGTACTCAGTTCTGAAGACCGGTTTTTCGCAGTGTTGTCATATCACGAAAATTTAAAACGTGAGATGGATTTTTAAAAAATGGGAAACTCATTACTTTAAAGTAATACAATAGACATGGTATGATATAATATTTCACAATATTTTCAGCACAACGTTAGAAAAAGTAATTAATTTCTACCCTTTTGCAATTCATGTGACGCAAATTATTCTTAAAAATGGTACTTTTTTCAGTGATACAATGTCTCTAACTTTTGATACTATTAAATATTAAGTTTTGGTGACGTGTGTGAGACCCGTTTTCTTTCAAATCACTATTATTTCTTCAATAGAAAGACTTAAAAAATTGAATTGTTCTTACAAAAGTAGCGCAACATTTAAAAATGATGTGTTGGCAAAATGCTGGTTAATTCGCTTATTCAAAAAATCGCCTTTGTTTCTCTCTCTTATCTTTAATCTTCAAGACTAACAATAATAAGCGAATTTATTTTATTGATAAAATGCATTCGCTTTTATAAAATACATTTTAAAAAAGAATTCGATTATTTTGAAATTTCTTTATTCTGAAACTTCAGGTGACTAATTTTCGTGACCAATAAATGTTAACTTCTGTCTCATATAATGCATATTTTTATACTGCTAAGTTGATAACCTATAAGACAACTAATAAGACCAAGAATTTATTTTTTAAATCATGGAGAGTATGAACACTACTAATTCACTAACGATGCCATTAGGATGCACTCGAAGATCTTGTAAACAGTTCAAAGACTTTCAAGGGATTTGAAATGTTAGGACACGTGAAATGGACATTTTACAGCATGCAATGTACACTATTTGAGCCATACGAACACAGCTGCATCAAGGTACTCGTAGCAATCGTCGTTGCAAAGTATGCATCGGCAAAACGTTTCTTTTGCCTTAAACCTTCCAAACATTGACAAAGCTCTCTTTCAGTGTCGGGCTACTTTCCCTGGTTCCCGGAAGATCGTAAGATTTTCATGCTTTTGTATTCCCGTGTATTATACTTGGTTCCTGGGAAGGAAAAAGGGCGAGATATGCAATGTTATGAAGATTATAAGCAATAAGATTCAAATAAATTTCTTGTTGCAAATGAAATTTCATCAGTTTTAAACACAGGAATATGTTGTAGCTTGATGAGCATACATTGCATAAAAACAGACGACATTTGAACATAAACGTTCATTTCAATGAAGGTAAAATCTTTAAGATATCCGACTAGGTTTGGAGATAAAATTTTCAAAAATTGATTTTCTGAATAATTTTATTGTTTTTAAGAACATAAATAAGCTTAAAAAGTCATAACTATTAAATAACTAATATGTGTATCGCTCTTTTTTTGAAAAAAAAATTATTTTTAGGAAAATTTAGCAAAATTTTTTAAGTTCAGAAAAACGTGATAAATAAAAATAAATTGCACATTATGAAATTTTAACGTCATTGATAGACCTCTTGATCCCTCTGAAGTGTCAAAAACTGCAGGATAAAAAATATTTTAAGAAATAAATATTTTATAGCATTTAAATTTGATGGTCATGATTTTTCGTCAAAATTACTGCATGTTCTAAGCTAAAAAATGGCTGTAAAATGTGATTAAATGTAGCTGTCTTAAAACCTGCGGTTTGTTACTCTCTGAAGTGTCCATAGCATGTATGTTATAAATTTCATTGCATTTGATTGGATTATTTAGAAGATATCCCGTTTTTCGTGCACAAATTATCATGAAAAGTTCATTCTTCAAAAAACGAATTAAAAAAATATATTTTTAATAGTTAGATAAAGTAAATGCTATAAAAAGAACTTAGAAAACTCTCTAGTTTTATGTATTAGTCCTTCTTCAATAATTAATTTCTTTTTTCCCTAATGACCCAAACAACACTAAACATCAAGCACCTAAAAAGCACTTTTTCAACCTAGTCGGATATCTTTTAATTTAGGAAAATTAAGAATTAGTGAATTTTTTTCAGCAAAAAATTGTGTTAAGGCCATAACGGTTAAACTAAAGGTGTCACAATCAAAAAGCAGATAGTTCCACGCGTTGCTGATAATGCTAGTAGTTAAATGGTTAGATTTGGAAAAATAACGAATTGTGTTAGCGTCTTCTAGGTTATGATTACTTTATATACTTGGTCGTGTGGGATGTTCTGTATAAGAAAAAAATAGATTTGGGAGAAAACACTGTTAAGTTTAAAAATATATCGCATGAAGAAGGTATTTCTGAAAATGAGGAGTTAAATAAAGATTTAGACAACGCGCGTTAGATTTAAAATATGAAGGCGGTATGGCAGTGCTTCTCAAACTTTCAATATATTTGCGACCTAATTTCATCGCGACCCCTTACATGCAAATAACAATGCATTGAACTCAATAATATTATAGCTGAAGCTAGAATACGACTTTTAAGTGCCACTGGCGTATATATACGTCTCGCTCAATCGGTGCGTTAAATTTCCCAGACGTATACATACGTCTTTCTAAAGTACAATCTTTTCTGTGCACTGCTATTCATAAATTTATTCCGAAGGCTTTGGAATGCAGTAAAAGGACCTCGGTAGTATTTACGAAGAATTTACTTACGATAGAGTATTTTTTTCCTTATTTATTCTTTTACCCCTCCCCTACCCCCAATACATCATATACGCGAGCCTAAGTGGAAAACGGAGGATTTGGGAGGCATACTTTGACACAAAAGCTCCAATATGACTTTAACCTCTTAAGTGCCCCCAGCGTATATAAGCGTCCCGCTCAATCAAAATGTTAATTTCTACGTACATATATATACGTCTTTCGGTAGTAAGATCTTTTTTGAGTACTGCTATACATAAAATTATTCCAAAGGCTTTGGAATGCAATAAAAGGACCTTGACAGTGTTTGCGAAGGATTTACTTATTTTAGGTAATTTGCTTATGCATTCCTATTCTTCTTATCCCCCCCCAATACATCACATACGCGTGCCTATGTGGAAAAAGGTGGCGTTGGGAAGCGAATCACGTAACTTTTAATCGACAGTTAAGGGATTATTTATAAATCGTACAAATTATCAAGATGAGTGTTGATTTTTGTTTAGAATTTATTTATATGACAAGCCCATGGACACTGGTGATTATTAATTTTGTTCTTAACTTAGTATAGTTAAATTAATTATAAAAAAATACATGGTGCAGTACTGATACATTTATAAGTGTATTATATCAGTGTAAATTTAAATTTCATTTTTTTTATGTCAGAATGTATTTTTTTTGTTTACTTTCAATAAATTAAAAAAAATTTAAGTAATCTTTTGTTTACGGCTTTTTATTATGCTCGCTTCACCGTCGTAGAGTTATCACGCCTCTTTAGGGGGCGCATCCCACAGATTGAGAAATGCTACGGTATAGTAGTAATGCTATGTTTCATATTGATTATGTTCAAAATACTGTATGACTACTATGAATGAGACTCTAAAAATATAAATGGTACAGTTAAATTGTTCAGAAAAAGTAACTGCAACAGATGAAAACTTTAAAAAAATTGTGATGATACAGAGTTTGGCCAAGAAATGATAGTTCGTTTAGACACCAAAATACGCTGGAATAGTTTGACGACAATGCTTGAAAGATTTTTAAAGATGAAATCAGCAATTCCAAAAACATTAATAGATATTATAGAATAACAAGTTTTGGCTAACGTAGAAGTTGAAAATCTGACTGCAATTTCAGTAGGTTTGTAACCAGTAAATATTGGCTTACAAAATTATGCAGTATAAACGTAGTGCTAACAGCCTAAGGAGTATTTGGTATCATTATTGGAGATTTGAAGCAATAAAATTCAGAATTTGAAAAGAATATGAAATGTTCTTAGGCTTAAAAAGTTAGTGAGAGATTCAATGTTACTTTAGATGGATTACTAAGTTTTAGGAGAAAGCATGATGTTGTTAAAGTTACTGATGATTTTTCATGTTAGCCAGATAAAAACTATTTGCTTCAATAACTAAAATAGTCATGATAAGGCTTTTTTCCCTGCAAGGAAGATGAATTATTGTCGAACACTTTGCACTCAGAGAAACCACGTAAACTTTAGAAGAGGAATCTTTAATGTTTGACAAAAAATTTGAAAAAGCGATCCACTCAGAAACAGAAGTCTTCTGTAGTTCAATTAATAAAATTTATAAATTGAGCAAGTTATAAGGCCCAACCCAAGTTATTTGATCCAATTGAAAATTTATCATCTGATATAAAAGGGGGTGAGGCTACGAAAGTAATTAATTTTTTGATATATATAATAAATACTTAATTTTAATATAACTAAAGAAATATTTTTTTGATTTCTCAAAATTTTTTGATGTATTTCTGGGAAGGAAAAAAGAGGCCAAAAAATCAGAAACCCCCTACTGAAGTGCTGTCGTTGCAAATAATCATGGTTCCTAGCAGATTGGTATTATGTAGTGTTCAGCAATAAGTGCCGTTTTCATCTTAAAGCAAATGACCATTACAATCATAAGTAGAATTGCTTGAGCCTACACCTTCACGTAGATTCTGCTTTGTAAAAAGAGATAAAGGGTCCTTTTACTCATGATATAGAATACTCATCTCCTATTCTTCAATATGGCAATGTCAAACCCTATATAGTTTGTTTTCTTTGATTTGCCTTCATGCTGTTAAAGTACTCCTTTGGTTAGAAAGGTTTTCAAAGCTTTCGCTAATTTAACAAATTATATAGGGCACAGTAGATCGCCAGACGCAGTCATCTCAAAATATAGAATATATATAGAACATACATAAGAATATATAGCAAAATTTATCCTGAGGATGAGCCTGGGGCTGATTTATTCTTTACTTAGCTAAATGTAAGCATATGTAGCAGCCAAAAGAAATTGCCAAAATTAATTATTGTAATATTCAGTGTAAAACTGTTAGCCACTAATGCCTTCTACGGACTTGAAATTGAGCAAGTTTCATTTCTTATAAATGCGCTTTCAGTAAATTTAATATTAATAAAACAAAACATTTTTTTTTTCATGGCTCCATATTATTTTTTCCCTAAAGAGTTTGTTTATATTTACTTCAAACCGTTTTAGTTGCCTATTAAAATGACATCCACCTTCGGCTTTCATTAGAATCAAAATATAAAAGACCCCCACACACACACATCTTGAGAAATAATGATGGTTTGTTATACATTAATTCTAACTGAGCCTCAAAGTTTTAACACGACATTGTTTGGAAATCTATAGATATAATAGCCGTAGTAATCCTCTCCACTTGGTTGCAAGATAAAATAGTAAATAGATTGTATTTTGCCGAAATATAACGTTGCTCTAAAACTATACAGCAAGTTACTGGTAACGAATACTAATTTATACGGCAGGTTACTGGAGATGAGCTGAATTAGGTAAGATATGAAGAAAAAGGTATTGAGAGAGAAAAAAAATATATATAAAATACGATTATATTTGAACTAACACACGTCAACACAAAAACTACAAAAGACTCATAGCATTTAAATTACAAAAAAGCCACTACTAATTTTTTAATGCAGTGGCCTTCATTAGAATCGAGAGTCAAGTATATGATCTATCACTTTCAAAATGTATGTCTCTGTGCAACTAGATATATATACCTCTAATACAAACTACCAAACCAGCCATAATCGATTCGAAAAGAAATCATGATTCACTGCATATGTTGCATTTTACTCTTCTATTTATAAGAAATTAAAAATATTAATAGGAATTTCAGACCACACATTAGCTTTTCTATGGTGCGTCAAACACTTATCCCGATAGATTCTTTCAGATTCATAAGAATTGATTTATTTAAATAACATCGGTAAGAGAAACGATTTTTTTTAAACGTAGGTTTTCTTTCAAGTTTCACACTTTGCTTAACATAATTTTTTTATACATTAAGTTTTAAGAGCGAAAGGGAACATTGAGCCAAATCAGATTTCTTCAATAATTAATTTTAACAGTTTATTTTATTATTTGAGGGGTTTATTAAATTTATCATCTAAAATAAATACAATGTATTTTTTTTTTTACTTTTTAGTTCGATTAACCATAGAAGCGTGTTTTTTAGTTTTTTTAAACTATAATTTATTTTTCCTTTTTTTAGTTCGATTCACAGTAAAGGCATGCATAGTTTAGCAGTTAGAAAATAATTTTTTTTTTCACAAGCACGGGTCTTTTTTTTTATTTCCAATTTCATAAAAACTAGACAATTATTTATACTATGGGAAGAAATTGATGACGCACATTTTCGCTTTTAGGGTTGTAATTTTATCTTTTAGTCACCAAACCCCTTGAAATGCGATATGGAATTAGGCACCAAATCTGGAGATGGCATATGGAATTAGTCGCCAAATCTGGAAATCGTTATTCCTGATTATCCTGATCAGGACAATGAAACAAAATTATAAAATTATTGTATTGTCATCGGTCCTTGACAAGTGTGCAAAATTTCGAATTAATCTGACCTTTTAAAGGGGGTAAAAATCTTCAAAGATTCCGTTACATACAAGTGAAGCTTATAAAAGTACGTTAAAAAGACTGATTTCTTTCTTTGTTATCCGAAATCAAACATTATTAAATAGTTAATACAATAACTTTTCATAATTTGTATGCATATAAAACACGTCCTTTCGCTTAAACAATGCTACAAGTGATTTTTTAGCAATCCGAGATAAAACATACCTTTTGTAAGAAATAAAGATAGAAAAACTCAGAGAAAAAACTGGGGATACAGAACAATATTTGATTATTATAAACGTAATTAAACTGTAGATCCGAGAGAAAGTTTGATACTTGGAATCAAAAAGATTTTAAGGATCCCTCTAAGAAGTTATACTTTTACAGGCACGTACACACAAAATCTTTAATTTTTAATATTTTTGTAAAAATAATTTACCCATAACACTTTATATATATATACAGTTGTAACTTCTTTTTTTTTGTTTCGTTATTTTTTTGTACCAAACATTAAAAGTCAGCTTTATAAATAAATCCGAATCTGCAGTTAATCTTCGATTCGTCGAAGATTGTGTAACAGTCACAGCAAAAATTACTTATTTCGTTAAAAGAAAGCAGCAAAACAGGATTCCCTTATGAACTAAAATGATAAAGAAAAAGTAAAATGAGTCATAATCCCAAAACCTGTGATTATTTATGAAGTATTACCAAGAATGAGCAAATCGACATACATCACAAAAATTTATAGGTCAGCAGAAAGAATTATAATCTAGGAAAATATCTCCATAATCCAGGAATCATTAGTAAAAGTTACAGAAGGCATTACATACAGTGTTTGTTTTAGCTTGTTAAACAGAAAAAAAAATTCTTCAATATTATTAATATTACTTCTTTTAAAAAAATGATTACAGGTTTATAATATTCGCTACCAAAAAGTTTACAAGAAAACTAAATCAAGAAATATATAGTTCTTAATGCAGTTTAAAAAAAATATCCAGCATTTATGCGAATAAGTATAAGATTGTTACATACACATACATACAAATATTTATCAGAAATATTGTTTCTAATTTACAAAAAAAGAAGCTTACTACTATTTATTAACATTTGGAAATAAGCTCGACGTTTGAAAGTCAACTCTGTACGCTTTAGTTTTATTCGGACCATGATCTTACGGAGGCTATCGAGAACGAGACAATGCCCCCCTCAAGGCCGAAGCTCTAGGCCCAGATGGCCCATGCCTTCAAACGTCCCTGATAGCATTGTGCTTCCACTCTAACAAGGTTCGAGAATTAGGTAAAACCTTGTACAACATGAAATGTAACAAAAACTATCAAAAATGAGCTTTATCTGATTTAAAATTAGATACAACAGCTCAAAAAGTAGGATAAAGCTTTTAAGTGCGTAAGATACCTCGTTTGACACTTTTCATTCAAACGCGTACGTACTATCAAATTTTCCTGCAGAATTTTCATGAACAATTAATATTTAAATACACTTTAAAGTTTTGTGTTTCGATTTTGGTGACGTTAATTAAAAAAACTACGGGTGAGTAATACTCAACCTATTTTATACAACATTAGTAATAATTTTAAACAATTTTATGGTGATTAATTTGTAGCTCTAAGCTTACGCCTGACGAACATGAAAAAAAATCTTTTAAATGGTGATGGTTAATAGTGCTCAGTGATGACAAAGAAACAATTTTTTAATTCATATATTAATATGTATTACTTCTTAAGAAAATCTTAATAAAAATATTTATCTTAATTCTGAAAATATTATAGCGTATTCTTTAATTTCTGGAACTTAGCCCTTCCTTTCGTACTAGTTTTTTGTTTCATATAACACTGATACGCATAACACGGCAATGCTTTGGAACATAACTCCTGTGTTATACGAGAAGTTCTCTGTATTTGCTATATGCGGGAATATTAAAAAAAGTAATCCCCATTGAATAAAAATTTGTATTTAATAAAGAATAAGTTCGAGAGGAGCAAACTACATTCTAATGAAAAAAGGAAGTTGTTAAAAAAAACACCATTATAAAGGTATAATGTATCCTCCCTTTGCAACACGGTTAACATACAAGCGGTAGCTGCAGTCAGCTGCAGTTGCTGAAAGAGGTGGGATGTGAACAGCCTCCTTAACATAGCCCCACAACAAAAAGTCTCACGGCGTGAGATCAGAAGTGTAGAGCAGGGTCTTGATTTCCCTTGCGGCCTATCCTGAGCTAAGAAGCGGATTTATTTAAAAATCCTCAGACATCATGATACCAACTGGGCAGTTACACCTTGTTCGAAAATGAAATCTTGCCAGCAGTGGCGTAACGTACACCCCCGCAACACCCACACTGCGGGGAGGGAGGCTTCTAGGAGGCCCAAAGCTAGACTGAAGCCATTAACGTAGAATTTCACAAAATTAGCTTTACATTTTTTTAATCCAATTTTTAAGCGATTTTCATATTGGCGATCTAACATCATTCAAAATCAAAACTTTGATCGCTTATTAGATATCTTAGATCCAATAAACAAATAAAAAAAAAACATTTTAATTTGCTGTAATACCCGCGACGAAAGAGATACTTTTCTTTAGTGGGTTTTCTTTTCAAACCTAAATTACTAACAGATAAAAAGAAAGTCAGA
The DNA here is from genome assembly GCA_019973935.1 of Trichonephila clavipes. NCBI lineage: Eukaryota > Metazoa > Arthropoda > Arachnida > Araneae > Nephilidae > Trichonephila > Trichonephila clavipes. Next base: position 312,163 of record BMAU01014849.1, read on the forward strand.
CGGAAAATTGCATAAAATGCTAGAAAGATAAAAAAAAAAAAATTACCACTGTTTTTTTTAGTCTACTTCATGTTAGCGGTAGGGAGAAAAAAAGACATGTTACTTTTTACTGAAGAAGCAAATTAACTTATTGGCGTCTTTAGCTCCCCCCAACACACACGTATTTCATTTTCATTTCGCGAACTCGTAAATAAAGTACATCTGTTAAGCTTTTTTCATGAAAAATAGTATTGTGATACTTGAAAACGCATAGAGAGTATTTTAAATGATTATATGGTATAGATTTATGATTTAGAAACCCATATGCCCACAGAAATGTCCGTAGATTTATGAGTATTCAATCAAATAAAACATAATGAGAAATGTTTCACAAAATTGTTTTTAGAACATATATATTTTTATATTCAATGCACTTCAATATAGGGAGTGTTCCTTCGCTGTTAAAACATTTTGATCTCACTTCTCTCTTATAATATTAGAACTGTTTTTTGTAAACAGTTCTAATATTATAAGAGATTATAAACAATTATTCTGGTTCTTATACTGCTATTTTGTTAATAAGACAAGAAGAAACGTGGCCCTAAAATGAGTGGAGTTAAAAAAAACTTTGAGTGGTTCTCAAAAACGAAAAATTCGAAAGGAAAAGGAGTATAATATTAATAGCAAATATGCAAAATTGGATAACTTTTTAATATCCGCAAGTTCATCATCTTGTGCAAGTGCTAGTAGTAGTAATGCCAGGGAACTTGATGAACAAATCCTGGAAGGGAAAATTAATCCACAAGAAAAAAACACAGTTTCGTACACTTCAACTAATAAGAATATATATATACTCTATCTAAAGAAAAGGAGTCGGAAAATGAAAACGAAGAAACAAAATTGATTAGAAATGATTTTGCGCATTATATGTAGGTACGCCCATAGATGCAGATTTAAAGGAACAAATTTTAAAATTGGGCCCATACCAACTAGAAGGTAATTTCCAAGAAGATTCCAAGGGAAGAAACTTTTCATCATCTTAATTATAGTTTCATATCCAGTGGCACACACAAGGGGAGGGATCCTGGGGGTCCGGACCCCCCCCAAAAGCCCTTGATTTTTTTCCAATTGATTATAATTCTAAGTATATAGTACGTAAAATTTAAATAATTACTTGTTATTAATGATTAATTTTATTGATTAATGCTAATTATTTATTCAAAAATTAGTTTTTTACTGTGTTTTGTTCCCGAAAATCGACAAAATCAAAAGGAGCATGATACAAGAATGGTGAACTTTCGACCCTGACCCCCTCCACCCGACCCCCTTGAAAATTCTTGTGTGCGCTACTGTTCATATCCAAGGCAGGACAAATGATCGAAAGGAAATGGCTGTGCTATTCAACACGACTTCATGTTGCTTACTGTCAGGTATGTTGGCTTTTCGCTGATAGAACAAATATGTATTTTAAAGAAGCCTGGTGTAAAGGTGTGAATGATTGGCAAGGAATATCAAAAAAATTAAAAAGCATGAAAATTATACAATTCATATCCAAGCAAGTCGCACATATGACATCTGGAAACAAAATAAAACGGTGTATTCATTATTGAAATGTAATTTTAAAGAAGTTAATAAGGTTAGCCAAATCTTACGAAGAATCATAGAAGTTGCAATGACTCTAGCGATGTGCAATCTTCATTTTCAGGGATATTGAGAAACTCGAGATTCGACTCAAAGGGGAAATTTTTTTAATATAATAGATCTCTTGGCTAAATATGACTCTCTTCTCAATGTTCATTTGTCAGAAAAAAAATTCAAAAATATCTTAGCCCAAAAATTCAAAATGAACTTATTGCTATTATAGGCTCTAGAATAAAAGAAAATATATTATTAAAAATATAAAGAAATGTTCTTTTTTATCTGTTATTCTGGACACGACACAGGATATTTAAAAAAAGGACCAATTAAGTATTATAATAAGGTATGTAACAACTGATGTTGATGATAATAATGATCCAGATAATATCAGAATTAACGAAACGTTCTTAGGCTTTATTGAGGCGGCAAATCAGACTGCAAAAAGTTTGGAAAGTGATGTGTTAAATTTTCTAAATACACTGAACATTAATTTTGCGAAGTGTCGAGGACAAGGATATGATGGGGAAGCCAACATGAGAGGAGCATATGGGGGATCACAGAAATTAATTAAGGACAAACAACCAAGAGCAAACTACGTTCACTGTTCAACACACAACCTCAATCTTGTTCTAAACGTTGCATGTAATAACGTGCCTCATGTAAGTGAATTTTATGCCTTTTGTCAAAAAATTTAGACAAATTTTTTGGGCTCAGCATTAAAAGGTGGAGTGATCTGAAAATTGTGCAGAATAACGAGAACAATCTCAGCAGACTATTAAATCCTTATGCACGACAAGGTGGTCATCTCGATTTGACTCTGTAATATCAATTCGCTACAATTACAGTTTGATTTTAAAAGTACTTTCAAATATTTCAATAATCAGTACTAAGCAAGACGAGAAACAGGAAGCTTAGCGATTAAAAAAACACACGGAAAAGTTTCATTTTTTTTTTTTTTTTTTTTTTTTTTTTGCTGATTTTCCAATGTTAAATTTTACAAAGCATAAATTTAACTTCAAAAGCACTACAATCTCCAAAAATAGATTTGGAAAACGCTAAGACCATGTTAAATTCTAGCTTAACGTCTATCGAGAATATTCGTAACAATTTTGCTAATATAAAGGAAGAAGCTATTGGTTTGGCTAAAAATGAGGTATCACCCCGGAGTTTGAAAAAAAGAGACATAGAAAAGTTAGACAGTTTTTCGATGATTTCAATGCTGATGAAAAACTGCAAGACAGAGAACGATTGTTTGAGGTGGATGTTTTTAAGACCTATGTTGATGTTATTACTACTCAATTAAAAGATCGCTTTGAGAGTATGAATGGCATTTACAAATCATTCAGTTTTCTTTCTCCCAAAAATATTGTAAACACTACAAATGATCACTTATATAATGAAGCCAGCAATCTTCAAAAAGTATATACCCTTGACCTATCTAGTGAATTTCCAAATCAAATTATGTCGCTAAAAGCAGTTTTTAGTGAAGATTTAACTAAGCTAAATTCAATAAAAGATTTAGGTAATTTTTTGATGATTCAAAATAAGTTTGCTACGCCAAGTTTACCAGATGTATGTATTGCAGTTTTATTGTTTTTGACTCTTCCAATTACTTCTGCAATGGTGAAAGGTCATTTTCTAAATTAAAATTAATAAAAAATTATGTACGTTGTACGATGTCACAAGAGAGGCTCTCCTATTTGTCTTTGATAAGTATTGAACAACAAGAAGCAAGAAAAATTGAATTGGATGAATTAATAACCGACTTTGCTAAGAAAAATATGAGACGTCAATCGCTTTTTTTGTGATTTACTTCTTGAGTGTAGTGCTGTATATTAGCTAGTAGTGTGTGTCGCGAACAACCCAACGAACTATATAGTTACTTTTGTACTTCAACCTAAATGGTACTGCGAGCGCATTCTTTTTTGTGTCCATGCTTTCTTATTAGTAACAATAGTTGTATCTTTGACTTTTTGACAATCGAACTTAAGGTCAAGCTCATCCCGGGATTCATAAACGAAGAATTTGGTAAGTGATACCTTTTTTTCTATCATAAGGATCTGAAATCGAAAATATTATTTTACAGTGTTTGTGTTTTTCTTAGTGTATCGTTTTTATTTAAGTTACCAGGTTATCAGTCGACTGTTGTTAGATTTTCCATTTTTTAAATACTATAAATACTCTCTAATGTTAAACGTTACTTACTTTGTTTACTCAGACACAGGTTGATTTTGTATTCAGTTATAAGTTAAATATTGAAATATTTTTACGTGATGTGTAAAGGTACATTATGTTATGGTTTTGCAATTCTTTGTATGTATATATATATATGTGGGAGACAACAAGGGGTCCAAGACGTTGGTCTTTCTTCTATTTTATTTTAACATTAAACAAAAATTAATTAAAAAGGTAGTTGTTTTTACAGATAAGTTTGACGATGATATTCAGAAGGTAACGCCTGCTCGCGCACCTCTCGCGTTCTCCTTTTTCTCTCTCTAATGTCCAAGAGTTTTTGTTTCTCTTCCACTAGTTCAAGTTTCAGTTTTAATTCACTGCGCCTGCGCGCGAAGACTGCTTGGTTTTGGCTGCATGCCATAACGGCCATTCTGACTGTACGCTGTCCGCAGCGGTATTTCCATGGAGACCAGAGGAGAATCTGAAACATACAAAAAAAAAAAAAAACGGAACAGACAAGGACTATACGACAAATATATAGAGATTAAACATATCATAATTTTTCTGAACTAGACAGTTTCTCCATCATGTGAAGGCACCTCTTCGACATCCGGAAGGTTCTACAGGAAAACACATTGTTTCACAGGCATAAGAACGTCTTTTTAACAAGTTGATCTTTGGTTGAACGCATCGATATTTTCCTCTGTAGAGTTCTGGACGTCTGTTCAAAACGATTTCTCTTTTTCCTTCGCTTCCACTGCCAAGGCTCAAAAATTTTTCGGAGCAACACAAACCGTCGATGTTCACTCTTCATAGGTAAAGGGTTAGGTGAGCGGGAGATAAATTCCACGGAACTCGTTTTCATGGCACCATTGGCTTTCTTTACACAATACTATATCAGAACATTTTTCTCTTACAATACTCAATTTTAACTTAGTACTCTTAATTTTATTACATTTATAATCCTTAATTAGAGAACTCGAATCATTTCTAGTATTAAAGTTTTTAACATGTGATAAATCATAACTAGAGTTTTCTACCACATTTGAAACAGAAACATTTGGAAAAGAAACACCACAATCTGCACTCAAAGAGGATTCACTTTCACTTAATAAAACATCGCTCTTTGCATGGCCTAGTTTCTCTATTTCAGAATATATACTGGGATGTATAATAAATTCTTCGGTCAAGGTCGGTGATATTGCCGTTCTCACACTTAAGCTAGAGAGTGTTGATTAAGAGAAATATTTATGGGTTTAACTTCTACCATACGCTGTTCGCCAAAACATGAACTTAATGTTATGATCTCTTCGGAAGGTGTTTGTACTCTAATTAGTGAGGAATTTAAAACTGGGATCTGGCAACCTGAATCAATCAAGGCTGTTACGGGCTGATTTTCCACAAAAATGTTTACGTATTGAAGATTTGCGCATTCATCGCTATTTTGTTTTTCGCTCTCGATTTTCAAAGTATTCACGTTTATTTTATTATGGATGTGGTCGTTAGATTCTTTAAGTTTAAAACGCTTCTCACAGTCTCTTGCGTAATGAGATGAATCACCGCATATAAAGCAATTTTTATTTTCTCTTTCATGATATTGGGGATAGTTCTCTTTAATCTTTGTTTTAAAGTTTTGTGATCTATTTTTAAAGGGGTCTTGGGTATATCTATAAGTAATAGGAGTTTCTTTTATGTGATCCGCTTCTAGATGAAATATAAATATCGCACTCTTTTAGCTAAATCAATAGGCCTAAACCAATCTTCTGCTTCTCGAATGCCAATATGAGTTTCAGTTTCCTTATTTAAAATTTCAAATAATTTATCAGAAATTATAAGATCACATAGAGATTCAAAGGAATTAACTTTTCTTAACGAACAATAATATTGGAAGTTTGCCGTCAATCTTGCAGCAAATTGGATGTATGTCTCGCCTGATGATTTTACAGCATTTTTAAATGAGTTTAAACACTCGCGAGGGGTTAATTGGAATTCTCTGAGTACTATAGATTTTAGTTTTTCATAGTCATTTAATTCCTCTTCTTTAATATACAGTAAGACGTTATGAGCTCTTTCGCCCAGAAGATTTATTAAAATTTCAGATTTATATTCGTCATTTATTTTCTTGGTTAAAAATGCGCGTTCTAATGATTGGAAGAACAGATTAAAATTTTCAGATCTGGTGGGAACAGGAAGAGATAAAGTTTTTATACTTTTTATCATATTTTCTATGTTAGTTTCGAACTGTTTTTTTCTTCGACTTTAGCTGCAGGATTTAAACTTAATGCTTTATTTTTAGCCAATTGAAGTTCGATTTCTTTTTCTAATTTTGCTAACTGAAGTTTCGCGAGCTCAATTTTTTGTTCTGAAGTTACCTCTCTTTCGTTTTGCGATACTCTCTCATCTATACAGTTTTGAATTAAAGTTTTAACGAAATCTGGATCACTTTCAAATGTACTACTGTTCTCAATTTTAGTCTTTAGTTTAACTATAGTGTCAGTACTCTCTACAGTACCGTCTAGCTCCTCAACAACTCTTATGAGATCCTCTTTAAGAGCGTTTTTATACATTTTAGAAAAAATTTAGAAAGATCCTACCTTTTTTTTTTTTTTTTTCTCTGGCTCCCTTGTTGCTCGCACGTATGATGTATCCAATAAAAACGTTGATTCCACTGATTTCACCTCTTCGCAGGTTATATCGTTAGATGAAAAATAGTTCTTGAAATTGTTCAAATTGACACCTCTTCGCAGGTGTTTGTGAGTGGTTCCAACCTCTACACAGGCGGAATATTCGTCGATGGGTTTTCCAACCTCTACACAGGCGGAATATTTGTCGATGGTTCGTTGAAAAATACACCTCTACACAGGCTATTTTGTTATTTGTTCCGACCTCTACACAGGCGGAATATTTGTCGATGGTTCGTTGAAAAATACACCTCTACACAGGTTATTTTGTTATTTGTTCCCACCTCTACACAGGCGGAATGAAGTTGAAAAATTCAACCTCTACACAGGTTGAACGAAGTTTCCGAAAATGGCGGAGCGTCTCCTTCACGTACGCTGTTGTTCATTGTCCAGACTTTGGTTCAAAATCGAAATTTTATCGATCCCGGCCGAGCCCCCATAATTTGTGGGAGACAACAAGGGGTCCAAGACGTTGGTCTTTCTTCTATTTTATTTTAACATTAAACAAAAAATTAATTAAAAGGTAGTTGTGTTTTACAGATAAGTTTGACGATGATATTCAGAAGGTAACGCCTGCTCGCGCACCTCTCGCGTTCTCCTTTTTTCTCTCTCTAATGTCCAAGAGTTTTTGTTTCTCTTCCACTAGTTCAAGTTTCAGTTTTAATTCACTGCGCCTGCGCGCGAAGACTGCTTGGTTTTGGCTGCATGCCATATATATATATATATATATATATATATATATATATATATATATATATATGTATGTATGTATGTATGTATGTATGTATGTATGTATGTATACATATATATCCGGCTTGGGGCCCAAGATCTGACCTTGCGGTGGGGCCCAATTATTTTCCGTTACGCCACTGCTTGTCAGTGCAGTAAATTGAAGTTTCCATTGAGATGGAACTTAGCTTCATCGTTAAAATTAAACGCATCATCCTCCATCATTTCTAACATACTGCCACAAAATTCAATACTCCTTTCTTTGTTATTCTCCAGGAGAGCCTGCAGAAGGTGTAACGGTGCAGTGTTTGCACAGCAAACGCCGCCTCAAAACTCGATAAACAGTTAGCTGGAGTATTCCTAGTTCTCTTAGTAGCTTTATTGGTTTACTTTCTTGAGCTGCGAAAATTGTCATCTATTTGTCTGGCATCATCCGCTGGCAGATACTGTCGACCCGGGTTTTCCCTTTTGAACAGGTATCCAGTTCGATGAAATTACGTAAGCCAACTCCATATGCTTTTCCTAGTTGTTGGGTACAATGCCGAATCGAAAACGAATTCTCCACTGCACTATATGAAATGCAGAAAAGCTTATGCTACAAAACCTTATTACTCATAACTGACGGTGAAATGTCTGCCTATTGGCACTAGTACTCTAGCTGCCGTTTACGCAACCGTCACCGCCCACAAGCGACGGTAAAAAAAACTTGGAAACTTAATTTTTCCTTCGGTATGTCGACTGTTCATATCCAATTTAGTTTCGTAAAATATGGATTAATTAAACTGGGTTCATATTTTTGAATAATCGTGTATGTAAAACATTTGTGTACTTTTAAAATAAATGAAATGTTATTTTAACTCTTTATCTACCGCAATAGGATTTACTGCAAATTTTTTCATGCAATATTTTTTTTTTTGAATCTATGCATTGAAAATTAAGGGATATACATAAATAAAATACTCAACTTTGGGAAATTTAATTCGTTAGAGCTAATTAATTAAATTGGTACTTTAAAGTACCGTCTGTCCACAAAGGTCTCAAATATTCTCATAATACTAAAAGACCGAATGACTTTTTTATACTAAATAACCAGAGAACACTAATATTTTGTAGCACAAAATATTTATTTTTAAAGATTATTTAATTTTTAAAATTTATTTACTTTTTTAGCACATAAACTTAATTTGATGATAGTCAAAGAAACCGTTTTTTTCATTAATACACAGAAATTCATTACATGTTATGCATTTTGAGTGAGGTTTCGATTAAATGTTTTTTAAAGCATTTACTGCTTCCTGGGGTAAGAAATGCTGTATTTTCTTAACATGAATTACTGTACCTTGAGTTTAGTCTCTTGATCGTCATCCAAGAATCTAACAAAAATTTCAGCAGATAATTTGTAGGGACTTATTCATCTTAAAAATCATCTGTTAGTACATCATTGATTTCAGATAGTAGGTTCTGCAATAAATCCAAAACCTCTTGAAGACAGTTTCGTTTTTCCAGACATTCTAAGAAAAGGAAATAATAATAATAATGATGATAATAATAGTAGTAGTACCTTGAAAATCTCCTATTAATGTTAAATCTCAGTTACACAAAAAGAAATTAAAATGTTGTTAATTTTTGGAAGAAGAATAGATATTTTCTTTAATTTTGTGTCAAAAAGAAAAACATAATTTCAAAAAATACAAAAAAAAAGCTCAGATTTTGAGTTAAATAATTTTGGAAAACGTTAAAATAAAATAATGAAAAAGCAAAATAAATAAGTTAACCTAAAAAAATATTTAAAAAAACATTAGGCTATTGCACTATAATCATGACTCTACGACAAAAAACAACAATAAGCCACAAGGGCGAAAAAAAAAAAAAAAAACCAAGTTCTGCTCCAACACCCAGTGTGCTGTCAGTACTTCTGCTATAAAATTAATTCTACTATAAAACTCTTCATCTTCCCCGCTAAAATACTCATCATAGAAACCGTGCTGCCATATATCTTGAAAGAGTGGATATAAAAGAATATTCCTGCTAAGTCTAATCAGAGTACTCATAAAAATGGTTATTCTCTGTAATTTTAAAGTAAGTGGTATTTATAAGTACCGTTGGTAGATAAAGGGTTAATTCTCTTAAAAAGTTGAAAAAAATTGTAAATTTTTTTACTTTGATATGATTTATTCGATAAATGTTTTTGCTTAGTATTGAGTTTTCTCTCTTCCGTTATTTTTAAAATAAATTGCTTAAAAACTTAAGATTTGTCCAATTAGTAAGGGGAACAATAAAATGGAGATTACAGAAAGAAATTTACTAAGAAATTTATTTTTTGGAAATCAAGCAAAAAAGCCTAAGGCATAAAAATTATTCTAGCAAATGTTACGTAAAAACTGCAAGAAAATTCTTTAAACATTAGCTGCATGGCTCAGCATTGCACGGGCTTTTTAGAATGTATAACTTTTTGCCCATGGAAATTTCCCCTTCCCCTCTCGATGTCAGCACTTCCTGGCTGTGTGATGTCTAGATTAATGTCATTACAATTCCCTTTTTCGAAATTTCTTCCATTTCTTTTCTTTGGCAGACAGGTTTCTTTTCCCTCCGCTTAGCCCGACATTGTACGGGCTTTTTCGAATGTAAAACTTTTTCCTCTTTTTTTTTCTTCAAAAATATAAGGTCTTCTTTCAAATTTCTATTTTCTATTAAGGATTTACAAAACATATTACTTCTTTAGTTAATAAAAAATATTAATTTAAAGCAATAAAAAGAAAACATTTCTGATATAATATATTACAAAAAAAATTAAGAGTGTACATTCTTTACTTTTTAACAATAATTAATTTCTTAGAATCTAAAATAATAAAATGGATTTGAAATCTTCTTTATCACCTTGTAAGGAAAAAAAAAAAAGAAAACAATTTTACGTAATAGAAACATTTCATCATTTTGTTCTTTTATTTTGAAGACGTTCTTTCAGTATCTCATAAATTAAGAGAACTGTTGGTAAGCGGAAGAAATTTTTATAGGTAAATATAAACGTATTCACATAAGCACACAATGAGCAGGGTTGTCTACGCACTCTTCAAAATTGTTTTCTTGCACATACGCCATATACACTCAAACTTGTGAATGGTGTAGTAGGTTTACGTAAAAATGCTAATGGCATATGACGATTTTGGCTTTTTTTTTTTTTTTTTTTTTTTTTTTTTTTTATTTTTATGGCTCCCCCGAAACGGAAAAGTACCTTTTTAAAAAATAGTTTAATGTATAAAAAAGGCAGAAAAACAGATATTTTCAAAATTACAAAATTCCATATCTGTTAAACAAATTTTACTATATTTCATTTCAGCTTAACTTTGCAGCTTTGGAAAAGGTAGAAAATATACCGATTCACTTAAAAAAATAGTTCTATCTTGTTTTGGAATTTTTACTAAAGAAAATCTATAGAAATATGTAAGAAATGTCATACATTGTAAAAATTGTGATTTCAAGGATGTATTTCAAATTAATCACATATTAAAAGTATTTATGCTTCAATCGAAGTGAATGAATTCAGTCGAAACAGTAACGTCATGAAAATCCACTTTGGTTCGAAACTGGTTTTCGACGCCACCAATTTACATTATTCGCTTTGCGCATATATATATATATATATAAACGTAGCTTGAAAAATCTATTAAATTTTTCATACTGTTACGTAGATCCGGGGTTCGAGGATTTTATGCAAATCAGTCGCAAAGACAAGATAGTTCTTTAAGAGCGATGAGAATTTATTGTCGAAAATTCAATCCTAGAAATGCAGGATTCAGCTGCAATATTTGCAGAATGAACCTCAGAAGGTCTTTACACCTTCAACAGTACTCAGACACAATTATCAGTGTCTAAAATACACGTATATAAAAGATTATTCATAAGCAATCGCTCTTTCAACAGCCAAAGTAATCACTATTCGCTTCAGCAATCAGAGCAATACTAACTGATCGCTTGTCAAAACCAGACTGAATGACTTTCGGCAGCATCTTTCTATTTATATCCCTCACGGATAATTCGAGAAAGACCCGCTTGCGTCATAGGTCTTGAAATTAGTGGATTTCTCTACTAATTTCTAGAAGAATCCAGAGGGTCCCGAACTCGCCAAAAATGGTCACCAACATGATCGCCAAGTCGCCAAAATAGTCCCGAAGGTTACCAAAAATAACGCCAACTTGGCTCTATCGCCATGTTCCCATCGAATCACCGTTACCATCGGGACTGCGTTGCTTGTGAATATTACAATTTTAACGTAAATTAAATCTAATTTAGAGTAGGATAAAGACATTATACTATTTGACACAAAATTCGTAACAATACTTTTTTTTAGGGCTTGATTTGAAAGTTGAAGTTTCCAAAGTTCACACATTGATGACAGACAGCGATAATTTTTAAGCAAAAGTTGTAAGGAAAGAACTGCATTAATTTATCCTTGAAAAAAGTCTACTAGACAAAAAACGAACACTTTTTTTAAAATTCGTAATCTTTAAGTAATTTTTTTTAATTTTCGGTCACAGCAAGGATAATATAGAGTGACACACAGTAAAAAGTTTCATGCACTGATTTTAATGAATTGCCAAGTTATTAAAAGTTTGAGTCAAATTTTGAGTAATTTTGGAAGAAAAAGATTTGGGAATTGGATTTATTAAAACACTGTGTAAAAAACAGTAAAGCGTATACTTTCTTAAGATGTGAGCTCGATGATCACAACTGTGAGAAGGAAATACAAAGCGACTGAAAAATTATTTTCTTAAAAACGCATCAAAATAGACTCATTTTAGAAAAAAAAGAGCAAGTTATTGTTTTTTCGTAAAAAAAAAAAAAAATCATACCGTGTCAGAGTCCTTCCTATTTAAGAATTATTTTTTTATTCGATTTCGATACGGAAGCAGAGTCGTGTAGCAGTCCAAGCCATCTTTCTTCCATATGTCTGTAATTTTCCAATCTGTACAAAATTTTCGCATGCATTTTATTGCACAAATTTTATTTCGAGCAAACGAATACTATTCAACTCAAACAAGTTCGTTGTTAGTTCACAGCCATATTTAGTTACTCTCGGATACTGTAAGGGAAGTATACTCTATACTGTAATGGAAGAAAAAAAATCCCAACACCAAGAAAAAATTATTGTAGACTAATGCAACTTCGGCAGTACATTTGTCTAGGTAACAGGTTTAATTGATTTAAGTTTCAAGATCATAGGTTAATGTAAGCGAGAGAAGAGACATTACAAATATGAAATGATGGTAACTTAAAAACCGGTGTAACCGCCAGAATTTTAAATGCAAGCATGCAAACGTGCATGCAATGTACAAGTACCGGATATCAGTTAAATGGATGGAATTGCATGCTGATCGGTCTTGATCGGTCCGTATAAGGTTGTTTGATTCTAGTTGTGGATGACGCTGTTGTTGCCTTCCAATGATGTTCTATTCTTGCTCGATTGGAGAAAGATCTGGTGATCTAGTAGGCCAAGGTAACATGTTGATATTTTATAGGGCATGTTGGATTACAACAGGGCATGACAGAGAACATTATCCTGTTGGAAAAAAACCCTTGAATGACGTTTATAAGTGGCAGTGCAACAGTTTGAATCACCAGACTGAAGAACAAGTTAGCAATCAGGGTTTGTGAATTAACCTCGAGAGTGCTCCTGCAATCAAAGAAAATTTTTCGCATCAAACCATAACTCTAGAATCAGGCCCAGTGCGTCTAGGCCGCAGAAAGGTTGTTGGCAGGCACTGACCTGGCCTTCTTCTAATCAATATACAGCCATCACTGCAGTAACGTAACGTACACCCCCATAACGGAGAGTAGAAAGGGAAGGATTCTAGAGGGCTGATGCCAAGTATGGCTTGAGGCCCCAAACCTGACTTTGTAAGGGGCCCTAATATTCTCTGTTACGCCACTGCATCACTGGCACCAAAATAGAAATAGCCTTGATCGGAGAACACATCGCCACTCCGCTTTCCAATAATCTCTAACATGACACTGAGGTCGCAGATGTTAATGATTTGGAGCTAATAATATGAACGCTACAGAGTGTCTGGCTCGAAGCTATTTCTCAAATGACTGATTTGTTATAGTTCACTGTGTCACTCAGGTGCCGAAAAAAAAACTGTAATTTCTGATATAGATGCACTACGATGTTCCCGAACCATGCGGTGAATACGATGTTCTCTGCTAGTGGTGACTCGTGCAGGGTTGAACGACAGTTATTTTGTGCCTTTCCAGGACCACTGCTGCTAAAAATCATGCACCGTGAATACATTCCTACCAAGTCTCTGCAATATCGTGGAAAGAAAATCCATCTTTTTTAGCTCTATCATACTACCTCGTTCAAACTCAGCGAGTTGTTGATAATGTTTTTTTTTTCGTCTTTTTAAAATCATTCCAGTTTAAGGTATCCGACTACGTTGGGAACCGTGATTTTAAAAAAAGAACATAAATGGATAGTTTTCATGATATTTAGTGTCACTCAGATTGGAATACATGTATAAAATTGTTTTAAGGACATTTTGTAACAAAAAAATTATTTAAATGCAATATTTTGGCAAAAAATTAACTTAGAATAATCTTTTTTCAAAATGTTCTCCTTTTATAAAAAATGCTTCTAAAATAATATTTCGCTTATATAAAGTAAAGACTTTTCCAGAGAGTCTGAACTAGGATTTTTCAAAAATTCACATTATTTTCAGAGTTACCACCAAATGAAATAATTATCGGCGTTTTTTTCTTAAAATTGCTCCCCTCTGTTGTCGTAAAATATATGGATAAACCCACTTCTAAGTTATATATTTCATAAATTCTAGTTGAGCCTCTGTACAGAGGTATGAGCTATATACAGGCAAGATATTATTATAATAGAAGATTTTTTCACAAAAGGAGAATATTTGGAAAATGGGTCATTCTATGTTCATTTTTTGTCAAAATATTGTACTTAAATTATTTTTTATTGTAATATTATTCTTAAAACAATTTTATATGCATTTTCTAATCTAAGTGACACTAAATATCAGAAATACTATCCATTTATATGCTTTTGCAAAATCACGGTTCCGAACGTAGTCCGATACCTTAACATCAATTCATTACGTCAAATCTCAATGATAAATAACACTCACAAACTTTATAGCATGCATTTAAAGTATACTTGATTCGCATGCGCAAAGAAACGCTACTAGCAGCACACTTTTCTCTCTATAGCGAAATTTGAATGAAACTCATCTTTCAGATGTATAAACAAGCCTATCAAATTTTGTTGATATAGCACAACTTCTTGGCGATGGAATTTTTATTTCAATCAGTGTATTTTACTAATGAAGATAAGTGATAAAGTTATGTGATCAAAGATATGTCTAGTTCCAAATAAACTATTTCAAGCTAGTTGAATTTAGACCTTAATAGCAAAATAAGGTTAGTAAAAGCAGCTCTATCTGAATTACGTGATACGAATGAGGGGAAAAAAGACCGCAATACTGGAAACAACTTACCTTTTGGAACAGATCGACAAATATGAAACTTCCCTAATGACCATGATTGGGAATAAATGCTACTAGCAAACCACCACAATATGTTATGAGGGGATTTGTGGAAAGATTTAAGTCTACTAAAATCTCTAGAAAATTACACTCAGGAACATTGAAAACAGCGACACAAGAAGGAAGCCAAGTACAATCGCGAAACTTTGCAAAAAAGTACAGCGTAATGTGATATGCAAATGATCTAAGTTTTGTGCCAATACGCATGCTCATACACGCCGAGGTGGCGCTACAATCAGGAAGAGGGTGCTATATAAGCCAGCGCAAATTCGAAAATTCATAAACGTAACGATTACCCGCCGACTGTAGGAAGACTTTGGTAAGCGAAACATGTGCCAGGTAAACGTACTAGAAGACATTTCTCACAGTTAAGCGAGTTTGAGAGAGGCCTGATCATCGGGATGAAAACTGCATACTGGTCGACGCGCCGTCTTACTAGCCAGGTGGATCGTTCGGAGTGTGCCGTTAGAAATTGTTGGGAGCAGTGGACACGAGAAGGTACCCACGTGTGGAAAATCGGGTCTGGAGCGACCAGAAAGACCACCAGGAGAGAGGATCGAAGGATCGTGCGGCAAGTACTTGTGGACCCCACAGTGACTCGTTCAACGATACGAGCAGACGTAGGCGTAGCAATTGTTCCACAAAGAATTTCCAGACACCTTGCAGAAGCAAATCTTAAATCCAAGCGCCCTTTCCGTGCACTCCCCTTAACACCGGAACATCGGCAACTGCGTCTACAGTGGTGCCAAGCCAGATCAATGTGTAATGTCACAGATTGGCAAAAAGTTGTGTTTAGTGATGAATCCCGGTTTGTTTTGGGGACAGATGATAACCGTGTTACGAGTGTGGAGGCGCCCTGGTGAGCGGTACAATTCCCCCCATACTGTTCTACGTCACACTGCCCGCCCATCTGGTGTAATGGTCTGGGGGGCCATAGCCTATGATAGCCGGTCCACTTTAATTGTGATGCGTGGAACCTTAACGGGCCAACGTTACATTGATGATATTCTTTGACCCCATGTAGGACCTTTCCTAAATGGTCTCCCAGGGGCAATTTTCCAGCAAGATAATGCTCGTCCGCATACAGCAAGAGTTGTTCAAGACTTTCTACGTCATTTTAAGACTCTTTCATGGCCGGTCTACTCCTCCGATTTGTCCCCTGTAGAGCACGTGTGGGATCAGCTAAAACGGCATATGCCATCCTGTACATGATTTAGAGTTGGCTGTTCAAGATTTGTGGGCCCATCTACCTCGGGACAACATAAGGTGTCTAATCAACTCAATGCCGGACCGTGTGGCGGCATATATTGCAGCTGGAGGTGGTCCAACGCGCTATTGAAATTGCCCAGTATTTGTGTCGTTGCACATCTTGTATTCGTTTAATTGTCTTGTTTTTGAGATCAAGTGAATCTCTCATCTGTGTCATTATGTGTATTAAATTTCATTTCAATCCGATGCTTTCTTCTTGGGTCACTATTTTCAATGTTCCTGAATGTATATCCAAAATTTCAGAAATGAATTTGGAAAAATGGAACAAAGAGCAACTGAGATTTATCATGGCTCCTGTTTGAAGACGAATCTGGACAAGATCGCAAGCAGAAAAGAGAAAAATTATTTTCCGTGAAAGTTAAGAAGTTGGTTCCGAATTTTTTAAAAAGAATTGAAAATTTCATAGTGAATTCATTTTATGCCATATGCTTTAAGGCAAGAGCAGGATTATCTCGAAAAGCTGAGATTTATGAAACTGTTATACAGAACTCTTTACAATATTTTTTTGACTAGAGATTATTACCTGAAATTAAGAAGAAAGCTGCATAACAACTAAAGGAAACTTAAATAGACGATATTAAATCTTTTAATTTTGAGGATATGAATTGTATAAGTTTTTCAATTTTTTAAAAGAAACACAAAACTCCACTAGAAATTTATCGAGTTGCAAGAGAAATCCTAATATAGACATACTTTCTCTAATGCAGTGTTTCTCAAACTGTTGGCGCCCCCTGGAGGAGCACGAGCATATTGAAAATAAAAGGTTTAAAAAAAATATTTTTTTGGAATGAAGTAAAACAAAATGCTTTATGTGACATAATAAAAAATACACATTTACACTGATGTTATTTATATATATATATATATCATCTGGTAATTATTAAAAATAAAATATTCCATTTCAAATGCTCATTAGCTATCTTTGATCCTATAACCAAATAAAAAAAGACATTTTGTTTGCTTTACTGTCCACGATGAGAGATTTTTTTATTACTTTTCTTTTAACTCCCTAAAATACTACTTTTGATTATCATATATTTGACCTTAAAACTTACTGGTATGTTTCACTCCGTCCCTTTTTCATTTAGAAAAGTTGTAAATATAATATTTTTCTGTTGCTTTTTTTCCCATGTGAATGAGTTTTATAGATATATGGATAAGCACATTGAGCACTTTGAACGATTATTTGGCCAAGATGTACTTTTATGAGTATTCTGAAACATACAATGCGTAATGAAAAAAGTTTTACACAATTATTTTTTTAGAACTGCAGAGTCAACCTAGGTTCACGAAATCGTTAATTCTGGGAAAACTGTTTATTCGTTAACAGTGACCTTGACAGTATCCTCCTATTAGACAGCCTTAATGGGAACTAAAATATATCGTTGGGTGGATGACTTTGAGTATCCAGCTCTTTCGAGCTATAACCTCATATCAGTAGGTATTTGAGTGACTGTAAATGATTGACTTTTGCCCTTTGTTGGGAACTAAAATGAATTTATCACAGATATGCCTCTTTTTGAGAGTGTCAAACGTTTTTTACAATCAAGCTGCTAGTTTTGATCGAGTTCCCAGCGCGACCACTTTGTTCAAAAATATTTTCTATGAACATGCTACACTTTTCCCCATGAACAATTTTGCGGTTTTGATAGCTGTGTTGTTCGACTTATTATGGTTTATAAATGTAAATGAGCAGAATATAAAAAAAGGGCATTTGTGATCTCTATTGAAGGAAGTTGAAACTGATCAAGCAATTGAAGAACCTGCTGAAATAATGCATATTAATAAAGATATATAGCGAAAGTAAATATCAGAAAAGCGATAGACATGAAACGTTTGAGTTGAATAGAAATGTTCAAATGCTGCCTAAAGAACTCTATGAAGAAAACTATGAAGTCATAAATGTAGCACTTCGCGTTGTCTAAAAGACACGAGGGAGAAAAAGTTAAAAATGCTATTTGTAGATCATCAAACGACAACAAAACTACAATAACGTAAACAAAATATGACAGCTTTGCTGGAAAATAACGTTCTCGTATTGTTAGCGAAAAGTGTCGATAATTTATGTCCTTTATTAAGGTCACGCACATTTGGAACATTTTCTTTAGTTTTATTGGATTTTTTCTCAAATTATCAAAGAAAAATTGAAAAGACCTTGAAAGTAGGGGTAAGTATACTTTTTCTTAATTAAATTATTCACTGGAATTGTGGTTTGTATCGTGTACAATAAAAAAAAATTATAAAATAAATTATAGTTTAAAAACAAACTAAAAAACACGCTTTTATAGTGAATCGAACTAAAAAGTTAAAAAAAAATAATAATATATATTACTTATAAAAGTAACTAATACAAAATTTAATACTTATCTTCTTAATTTGCGTGGTTTAAAATTACGATTGCATTGTAGCTTTAGCACCAAAAAGTGCATTATTATTTCATTCAATACATTATTATTTTGAAGGGGGGGGGGGTGTCACCAGAATTAAAAGTTTGAGAACCACTGCTCGAATGTAGAGATATACTTTTAAAAATACACTGCTTACCACACAAAATACAACACCAAGAAGGACCAGAAATATCACAGTGAACTTTATTTGGCAGATAACATGTTGTACAAATATCTCTCAAACGATTAAAATTACAGCCTCTTCTAACCATGTTCGAATATGTATTCCGTTTGTGAGAGTGGAATTCTAGGAAGATAAAAAAATGCCAGAAGACCATTTCTTTGAGACCAATGAAATTCAATCGGAGGTTCTAACAGTCAATAAAAGACGTAAGGATCGAAAATCCGATACTATGAGTAAGGATCATCCAATATTATGAATAAGGATGATCCGATATTAAGAATACACTATCTGACTGTTTACTGTACCAGTAATGCGTACCAGAGGGGTGCGGCAGTGATATCCGATACCACCCCAAACCACGATACCGGGTGCAGGATCAGTGTGGCGACGCATTAAAGGACTCCCGGTCTCCACGGAAATCAGAGAAATGCAAGAAGATTTAACCACTCAAGGTTTCCGCGGTGAAAAGCTGGCTCAGCTCACCAGAGCGAAAACAAAATCTCCGCTTCCCATTTTTCAGGTGGAGGTCAGAAAATCACCCGACTCCCCAGATATTTTTAAACTAAAAAGTGCTGCAATCTAGCTGTGCAGCTAGACACTTTTAACAAACGTCCGGGGGTTTCACAGTGTTACAATTGTAACCTGTTTAACCACTCGTCCAAAAACTGTCACATGCACACTAGATTTTTAAAGTGCGGAGAACCGCACCGAACAAACAAATTCTTAATAAAAGAAAAGATAGACAACCCCATTTGCATTAACTGCAATAAACCACACACACACACAGGACACATGGCTAACTGGAACCAATGCTAAAAGTTCCCCAAGATTAAAAAGAAACAAGGTGAATAATCCCTTAACCGCAACACCGAAAATAAAACTAGAATAAATAAAACTTTCAAATCAGTTACGTCAGATCTCTCCTTTGCGACCGCTCTCACGGGCGCGCAAAAAGTAAACAAACAACCCGGGACTTCGGCCCCCACCGAAGAAACCCCCCAAATTAACGATGAAAAAAGTAACGATAAATCCTTTGGATTCAAAGACGCGATAGTCGAACTAAGAAAATTTTTCTTGATTACCCATTCCTCTTGAAATGGGCAGACAGTTTAGAGATGCAAAAGACGACGAGAGGATTGATATCTTTTATCAACATCTGGTTAATATTTATGATCAAAAGACCTAAGATTTCATCTCAGGTCCCTTATTTTTAGATGTTTTAAAATACCTCAAGATCTACCTTTAATACCGTTCGCGTGAGGTTTTTGATTTTTCTTTCTGCCAACAACTCCCCCTACTTTCCGAGCAGTTCGTTCTTCCAATGGTAGACGAGCAGCCCGGCCAATGGGGAGAGTTCCTCTCCCATCTTCAGAATGCATTTTTCCCTGCCTGTCTTACTTCCAAGAGCAAGGAGAAAGCTCACTCGCCCATTGGTCGAGCGAATCACTCTCAAAGATTCTCGGTCGTCTCGACGGCCCCGCCGATTTAGCAATCCAGTACTTAGTTTTTCTTACTTTAATTTTTAAAAAGGGCAAGCAAAGAATTCAATGCTATTCCTCAAGTGTTACGATAAGAGATTAAGATCTCTTCAGAGATCAGGAGCTCCGCTGGAAATATGTCAACATCAACGCAACAGTTCAGCAGCCTCTCACCACGGTGTCTCCAAACTCGAATCCGACCATCGTGATGTTGCAGGCGGAAGCGGGATTCGTCAGTA
Organism: Trichonephila clavipes; assembly: GCA_019973935.1. NCBI lineage: Eukaryota > Metazoa > Arthropoda > Arachnida > Araneae > Nephilidae > Trichonephila > Trichonephila clavipes. The sequence goes on from BMAU01014849.1 coordinate 332,481, forward strand.
AACACAATGTCGTTCCGTTCCATTGTCCATGTCCGCCGCTTATCGCGGCGCAAACGTCTGTGGTTTCAAGTCAAGGGTAAAAGAAGCAATGGAAGCCTTGCAGACACTCCACTCTGCTGCAAACGGCGTCAAATGGTACGAGTGAACTCCGAATTATGAGTATCAGACTGAATCTGTTGTGCTAGGTTTCGTGATGTTTCTGCGCGATCCATCACTGCCATGCGCACAAACCACCTGTCAGCACGAGAAGTGGTGCAACGAGGTGAAAAATCGGATCCGCCGTTTTCTTCTGCATCCAGCAATGACAGATCCGCATCACAGTTACTTGGTTTCGTCCAACACATTGACCGATTTCTCTGAAGGATAATCCGCAATCTCAATTGGTAAGGTAACCAACCATCCTCCTTTAGGGAGGAAAGTTCTCCTTTTAAAGGCCCTGACCTTCCTCGAAAAGTGTCCTCCTTTTCAACATTTTAAAACTGATCTGTCAATCTCTGTATTCAGACATGAACCAAACATGTTTCCAATATGTCGAAGAATAGTCTGAAATAAATATCACAGGAAATAACAGTTTTCAATGGTGTTTTTTGACTTCATCGCAAGTAAATTGGGCAAATATAGAACTCTCTCTGAGCTGATTTTTTTTATCAATAGAAATGTCTATTATCAAAATCGTTGACAATGGTCTGCTTGATGAGATTGGGAGACTGAATGAATATTTAAATTATAATAAATTGAAACAATTGGAAAATCAACATGCTGAAATTGATAAAAGATGGGTTGAGAGAGAAATACTTAAGCATTTCAAATATGAACACATTCCATATGAAAATTTAGTTAATCTTTCTGAATTTACGTTATGCTGCCCTGGAACTAACGCACCAGTTGAAAGAGTCCTTTCAGTTGGTAATTTGTGGACAAATGAGAAATCAAGATTTTGAATGTTGATATCTTAGCTGCAGTACTTACAGTAAAGATGAGGCCGCGGTAGCCGAGTGGTATAGGTATCGGATCATTGCTTGCCTTGTCACGAGTTTGAACCCAGTACCACTAAAGACCCGCCGTGTAGGGCAGCGATGCACGTTAAATCTGTCGAGAGCTGAAACGTCCTCCTGTTGGTGTGGTGTGGTAGTTAGGAGAGGGGGTGCCAGCTCAGGTGTCATCCACGTCACTTGACCATGGTTCAAAATTACGTGGTCCGTCGCCAAAAGCCCTCGTGTTGCTGAACAGTGCGACGTTAATATTCAATCATTTAATCAATACAGTAAAGATGGATATTTTTGTGTGCTCCGAAATATATTAAAAAAATATATATATTCACAAACAAAAAATTCATTCAATGAGAAAATACCCGCTTAAGTAAATAATTAAAAGGATGTAAGTATAATTAGCGTATTTTTCTTTGAATTAATAAAATCTTTCATATATTTACGTTGTAACATTTTCTTAAATTTTTCGTCCTCCTTTTCATTCTAAAAAGTGGCTGCGGTAGCCGAGTGGTATAGGTATCGGATCGTGGCTTGCCTTGTCATGAGTTCGAGCCCAGTACCACTAAAGACCCACCGTGTAGGGTAGCAATGCACGTTAAATCTGTCGAGAGCTAAGGCATCCTCCCGTTAGTGTGGTAGTTAGGAGAGGGGTGCCAGCTCAGCTGTCGTCCACGTCACTTAACCATGGTTCAAAATTACGTGGTCCGTAGCCAAAAGCCCTCGTGCAGCTGAACAGTGTGACATTAATATTCAATCAATCAATTCATTCTAAAAAATTGGTCACCTTACTATTGGCTATTATTATTCCTCGGTCGAATTCAGAAACTCGGTCAAAAGACGCTCGATGTCTTCCACGAGGCATAGGTAAACAGCTTACGCAAAAAAAAAAGAAAAAAAGAAAGAAAAAGGGAAAAGAAAACGCACGAAAAAACAATTACCGTACTTTAAATCGCCAATCTGTTTTCCCCGAATATAGCACTTACAGGTGGCGCTGTGGCCCCCCTTTATGTGTGCCTGCGCTAGAATGCTGATTTTCATATTTTAACGCCGCCAACGCATGATGTAAATTTCACATGGTTTGCATGCTTCCTCTAGGGTGTTGCATTTTGTGTGGCCAGCAGTGTATTTTAACCATACCGATATCGAATGCATCAGGTGAGATATATAGAGAGTGTTAAAAATTATTTAAGTACAATGGGAGAGAAGACAAACTTAACAACATGGCCATATTATATATAGAACAAGATGTTTGGGACTAAATAAATACGGCAAAAATAATTGATGCATTTGCGAAAGAGAAATCAAGAAGTAAAGTTATATAATGGATAATATAGCCTTTGCGCTCCATATCTCTCAAAAATAATAACTGCTACTGTAAAGTTATTTCCCAAAATTTTAAGCTCTCTTTAGTAATGTTTTTAATTTTTTTAATTCCAACTAAGATTTTTCTTTAGCCGTTTAGTTTTATTATTAGCAATACATTTTACTTTGAGAATTTCAGACTAGCGAATTTTTCCACTATTTTAGTTTTTCCGTCTCTTGAGCCCTTGGGTCTCAAACCTTTTACCTCCATCTACCTTAATCGACCCCTGTACGGAAGGCAAGAAAACAGTTTTAAAAACGACAAAAATGTCCGATATTTTTTCTCCGACTGTCTTAGTGTGGTAAACGGCATACAAGGGTAAAGCAACCATGCGTTTTAACGTTTTTAATAACAACTTTTAACCCTTTATTCACCGACGGTACATATAAGTACCACTCACTTTAAAATTACATAGAATAACCATTTTTACGAATATTCTTACGATACTTAGCAGGAATATTCATTGAAATTTATTCTACCATGATATATGGCAGCACAGGATCTATGTTGAGTATTTTTTAGCGGATGTTGATTGAATATTAACGTCGCACTGTTCAGCTACACGAGGGCTTTTGGCGACAGACCACGTAATTTTGAACCATGGTCAAGTGACGTGGACGACACCTGAGCTGGCACCCCCTCTCCTAACTACCACACCACACCAACGGGAGGACGTTTCAGCTCTCGACAGATTTAACGTGCATCGCTGCCCTACACGGCGGGTCTTTAGTGGTACTGGGCTCGAACCCGTGACAAAGCAAGCCACAGTCCGATACCTATATCACTCGGCTACCGCGGCCACGAGTATTTTAGCGGGGAAGAATAATAGTTTTATAGCAAACATTGCGTTTTCAGCTGACGGCGTTTTCAGCAGATATTGCGAAGATTATCATTTTTGTCCCGAAAAAATAGTTAATGTCAAAATTTAAATGTCTGATTTTTTTTGTACGTTAATGAAGACCTTAGAAATCTAATTGACTATTTATTTTAAGTGAACAGTGTATATAATTAATTTTACAGTTGAATATCTTTAATTAATTAATTAGTTCTAACGGATTAAATTTCCCAAATTTGAGTATTTTATTTATATATATATACCTTAGTTTTCAATGTAGTGATCCAAAAAAAAAATACTGCATGAAAAAAACTGCAGTAAATCATAATGCGGTAGATAAAGGGTTAAACAAATTGGAATTAAATCGAAATTAAATGGTCTCTGATCATTTCCCATCTTTTGGCACCTTCGGCATGCTTCTGCGTTCAACCGTTTGTGAAAAGATAACTTCCCACAGAAACGTTTGTTTACTCACGAACTTTAATAATGTAGATCAGGGGTGGCCAACCCAAATGACCTTACGGGACACTTCGGAAAACATTAGTCTCGCGGGCCGCACATAAAAATATGTACCTTTATATCAGATTTGGAAACAAAAAAACATTTATTGGAGTGAAAATTTAAAACTGAATGAATTATTATTTTTCATGTATACAGACATAGATAATATAATAATGTTTATATAATACAATAATGCAATGATCAAATAATGTGTAAAATATTACGGTTGCCATTTTCTTGAAAATTACGGTGTTCCTTTTGAAATGATCTTTCGTTACTCATTGTTGAAATTTGATTGTGCTGTCATTCGCAAACGATTAAGTATATATTGCCCTTTACCTTGACTTCCTGAATATTTTTTTTAAACTTTATAAAACATCTCTGACTGCCTCTTGCTTTTTGGGCACTCCAAACAAAAAAGGAGAAATGAAAGTCGCACACACAAAGAATCATGTACCATTCATAGTAAAGGATATGCATAATGCAATTCGGAATTTATTAAAAAAGTAATTTATTATAGTAAAATAAAATGTGTGTAATAAAATATAAGCCTATTTTAATCTAAAGGACATTTCTTTTTTCAAAAGAGATTTATTTTAAAACAAGAACAGGTAACAGGCAAATACATTGTGGATTTATATATACGTATAAATTTCCCCTCAAATAAATTTCAAAATGAAAAGCTTTAGAAAGCTGATATTTAAAATTTTTTAAAAAAAGAGTCGGTAGGCCGCATCTTACGAACGGGCGGGCCACATGCGGCCCGCGTGTAGATGGTTATGTGAATGAAATCAGTAGCTATTTCTATAAAAGTCTTATCCCCTCAGGAAGAAGTAAAAAGAACTTTAATATACCAAAATAAAGTTAAGCACAATTTATCTCCTCGGAGAAAATTCTTTAAAAAATAACTATTTATGAAGAAAAATGTGTGCTTCTGTTAAGATTAATGTACGAAATGGGCTATACTAAAAACCAATCTTTTTATTCCTGGCTCATTTAAACGATGAGAAAGAATGTCTTAAGTTGGCATCCTACTTGCTTAACTTTGCATCATCCAATAATAATGGGAAATTCAGGTTTATATGAACACATTTAGTAACCCTAACATTGCATACAATGGTTTTCGAAGAAATCGAGGTTTTAAAACTGCGAATTTAACCTAAAAGTACTAAGCTGGTGTGATTGTACAAAAGAAAGTTGCTGGTGCTTAAATTTCTGATTCGAGGCGGTGAGATCGTTTTGATTAAGATTTTTTCTTGAAATTTATTTAATAAAAGTTTTTTTCTTTGGATAAGATCTTTTAATTTTAGTATTTACACAAGTTTGTGTACTAATACGAAATAGAGTGTTGGAGTAGGGAAGAAAAAATGGGTGATTACCCTCCCCCAGAAAATAAAATGGAAATTTAAAATATCGGTACTAATTTAACATTAAAATAAATATAGAAGTAATTTAACATATGGAATTGTTGGCCACAAGTTTGAGGAAAAACAAAATCTAAATACGAGTTCGAATATTACGATTTTCCTAAAATCAGAAAAGAGCTTTCAGAGTGGTAATCCACTTAAATTAAAAGAAGTAATAATGAGAACGTTAACGATTAAAAAAAGCATCCAGAGTATAAAACAAGAAATAACGAGATTATATTCAAAACAAATTGTTGCGAGACCACCAAAGAAGCATTAAAAATTAAAGAAATAAATGGAGTAAAAATAAGTAGAAAATTGTCCTTTATTGGCCTAACCAGTAGTTACATTTTACAAAGAATAGACACGGAATATACAATACAATAGACGACATAAAATCGGAATTAGAAAACAACAATTATGCAATTTTGGATATTCAACGCTTTACCAAAAAAAAACAACAGAATCTGAATTCAATCCTATCAAAACAATCAAAGTTTCCCAAATTAGATGCATTGTACCCGAAAGAGTCCAAATAGGGTTCGAAATGTTTAAAACTAATATATACAATTGGCAAAATGTTTATTTGTACACTTAAAATTTTGTATGTTCTTCAAAAATAAAGTAATATAACTAAAAGTTATTGAGATACATTTAAATTGTTTTAAAAAATAAGATTCTTTCACAATAAAAAAAGTACTTATTTCAAATAAGTGAATTTTTTTTAAAAAAATTATACAAAAGAATATTTGTACACTTGCTTAGTAAACATTAACAAAACATATGCAACAATGTAATGAAATTTCAATACTTTGTAAACAGTCCATTGGCTTTTATAACTGCTTTAAGACGCCTTAGCATTGACTCAATTTCTTTGTGATTTCTGTATCTCAATGGAGTTCCAAACTTCTTGAAGTTTTTCTTTTAAGTTCTCTTTATTTGTTACATTTTTTCCCGAACTTCAGTGTCCAAATGCATCCATAAATTTTCTATAGGATTAAGATCTGGAGATGTTTCAAGTCGCCTCGGAGCATGATAAAGCAACCAGGTCCTAGTAACTATAGCGGTGTGTTTCGGGTCATTGTCTTGTTGGAATATAAAAGTGTTCTCCATGCTCAATTTCTTAGCACTATCTAACAAATTATGTCGCAACACATCGATATAAGCTAAAGCACAATTCATTTTATTGTCAATAAATGCTAAATAACCCGTTCCATTATTAGCTACCATCCCCACACCATAACATTTCCACCACAGTGTTTTAAAGAGGGAAGTACATTTTTGGGTTCAAGAGCTGTTTTATTTTTTCTCCAAATTTTTCGAATACTTGGTGGTGTAAAAATCTCAAACTTGCTCTCATCAGAAAAAATAACATTTTTTCCAAAAATCCATGGGCTTATTTTTGTACTTCATGGTAAACTCTAGACGTTTTTTCCTGTTTACTTCACTAATATATGGTTTATTTCTGGGAGTTCTGGCTTTCAGACCAGCGCTGTGCAGTACATTTCTGACTGTAAGCAGACACTGAAACGTTACATGATGACAGAAGTTCATTGGCAATATTTTCAGCTCATGTCATTGGTTTATTTGTTGCTGACCTTACAATCATTCGTTCAGCTCTTGAAGTAAATTTACTGAGCTTATTTTCAACACTGCCGGTCTCTAAATACTTTTTACGATGTAACCAACGGTTGTAAATGACAGTTTTAAAATTTTTCCTATTTCCCGGAAAGATTTTCCCTCTTTATGGAGATCTGTAATATGTTTTCTCATATCTAAAGAAATTTCTTTGGTTTTAGGGGCCATTTTCAAGATTATATCTCTGTAAACTTAAATATAATCTGAAACTATTTAAATATTATTGATAAACCAAGAAAAACGTATGAAAAACTAAGTTGAATCTAAAAAGTTTAATCAAAACTTTTGCCATACTTACATCAAAAGAATTCTGTACAAATACTCTTTTTGAAACGATTTTTCACACTTTTCCAGATTACAATTTACTTTTACACTTAAAAAGAAAAATAATTTGCATACAACAATTAGACGCATTAAAGAAATGCATGATTAATTCGCAACTAAAATATGGGTATTTATTTCATCAAAAACGAAGAAAAAAGTGGTGTACAAATAATCATTTTGTCAACTGTACTTTGAGAAACCTAAGCAATGCACAAACTGTTGGGAATTCGGACACATTCAAAAATTTTGCCGAAGCTCAATACAATGCCGAATATGCTCACTGAACCACTCTGAAAACGAGTGAACAGAAATTGAAATAAAAAAAATGTAGCTCTTGTGGAGAAGCGCATGAAGCTGACGCTAAAGTTTGTAAAAAATATCTAGAAGCCGAAATCTTAAAAATTAAAGTAGAGCAACAAATCTCGAGAAATGAAGCAGTTGAAAAGTTTCAAAATGCAAAAAAAAAAAAAACCCATATTCAGCCAAAACTTTTAATAATCAAACAGAAAAGGATAGAAAATCTTGAAAAAAATGGTTAAAAAATTAGAACAGAAATTTCAAGAAAACAATAACATATTTGAAAAGAAATTAGAACAAATAGTACAGCGTTTTACGACAGAACTGCATACGGTGGTAGCACAAATAAATTTTCTTCCTTGATGATTACAATGGAATCCACTTTAAAAAAAGTTGCATCTAATATAACAATTCAAAAAGATGACGACTATCCAATAAATAGAAAACTAAATGAAAAAGTAGACTCAAGAAAACATCAGATTGATTGAATATTAACGTCGCACTGTTCAGCTACACGAGGGCCTTCGTCGACGGACCACGTAATTTTGAACCATGGTCAAGTGACGTGGACGACACCTGAGCTGGCACCCCCTCTCCTAACTACCACACCACATCAACGGGAGGACGTTTCAGCTCTCGACAGGTTTAACGTGCATCGCTGCCCTATACGGCGGGTCTTTAGTGGTACTGGGCTCGAACTCGTGACAAGGCAAGCTACGGTCCGATACCTATACCACTCGGCTACCGCGGCCACAAGAAAATATCAGAACAGAGAGGAAATACATTAGAAAGTGTAGTGGAACAAAATAAAAAAATATAAATATACAAATCTTATATTTTCGCTAAAAATCAGTATTAAATGCTTTCTTTTTTTTTGACATTTAAACTGATTCGTTGTATTGCACCTTTCCCCCCTTTAAATCATGAATATAATCCAATAGAATGCCAGTGGAGTTAAAAACAAGAGGTCAGATATTCTTTTCGCGCCAATTTTTCAAAAAGCAAGCATTTTAATAATTAAAGAAACTGGGTTACATCCATGATATTTTCACTATTCCCAATAAGAATATTTTCCGAATTGATAGATAAATCAGAAAAGGAGGATTATATAATGATAGTTTTAAATAAAGATATTAGCGCCATAAAAAAATATTCTCAGCAATTAGTGAAGCCCTAGAAATTTTAATAGTCAGAGCTCAAATAAATACACACACACAGTTCCTCTTAGAATTTTTAATATCTACATTCCACCGGGAAACTAGAATGATGTCAACTTATCGAAAATTGCATATTGAAAATCAATTTGATATGAGAGATTTCAATGCATCTCATGAGATATGGGGATAAAAAAATTCCAATGCTCCGGAAAAAAGATCTTTGATTGGATTCTTGAAAAAAATGACCTAATGTTGCTAAACGATACAAGTCTAACTTATCTCCATTCATCGGGAATACTTACATCTCTCTCTCTATAGATCTTTCTTTAGCTTCTATAGATTTAAATTATGATTTATCCTGGTCCACAAATACCGATAATTTTGGAAGTGATCTCACTTCCCTATAATTATTAATTACAGAAGAATAAACAGCTCAGCAACTAATAATTTTAAACAAAAAACAAATTGGAACAAATTTATCAATATTATTCAACAAAATTTAAATGAAAACAAATATAGATATTATAAAAAAAATTTAAAAAGCTCAAATCTTATCTCAAGAATCAGAAAAAAAAACAGATAAGTTCAAGAGCTCCATGGTGGACAGCAGCATGCGGGCATTTAAGAGCAAAAAAAAAAGAGAAAACTCCTTAATAAAGCAAGAAAAAAATTCAAAGAGGAAGATTGGATAAAATATATAAAGAAATAAGTGCAAAACTTAAGCGAACAATTAAAGCATTTAAAGATGGTTATTGGCACAGAGGACATGCGAAAAAATCACTTCTCCCAACGATCTATTTAAAACCATTCAGATAATCAAAAATAGAGTAAATCCTAACCTTTCTGCATTTAATATTATTGAGAACAACGGAATCATATTAACAAACGAACAATCCCAAGCAAACTGTTTCTTACAATATTACGCAAAACAAAATAACGATAGTATTCAAAATATCTGTATTCCGGACAATAGTCAAGATATTAATAAGCCTTTCTTTTTAAGAGAATTAGAAATAGCAATACCTCATCAAAAGAACAGAAGTCCCAAAAGGCATAAAATTTCTCCCCAAACAATCAACCATCTTCCCATCAAAGGAATAAATCTACTTCTGAAATCCTTAAATGACAGTTGGTTTTCAAGTCAAATTCCAAAAGAATGGACTCACGCAATATTATTCTACCTTTCATAAAATCTCACAAAAATCCCAAGGAAGTTGTGTCATACCGTCCACTATCACTTATTTCAGTAATTGCCAAATTATTAGAAAGAATGATCCTGCACAGAATGTTGGATTTCAGTTTTAGCAATAAAATTTTTCATGTAAATCATCATCATGGTTTTTACCCTCACAGAAGCAGCATTATAATACGTTACTTCAATTACAACATATTATACTTCCTAAAGAACGCAAGGAATATTTTCTTTTGGTAGCATTAGATATTAAAGAAGCAAATGACTCAGTGTGGCCAAGTGGCTTAGTTTCTAAATTGAAAAAGGCCGGATACTCTGGTAGATTGTTGCGATGGATCCGAAACTTCTTGCATCAGAGAACAATACAAATTAAATGGAGGAACAACTTTTCGAAAATCGTCAAAAATAATTATGGCGTAACTCAGGAGTCTATTTTAAGCCCTTTCCTCTTTATGATTTATATGGTAGACCTATTTGAAATCCAGCATGACAGCCATTTACTAATTTATGCAGATGATATCTTTTTATATAATAGCGGCACAAATTGAAATAAAACAATAGGCGGAATGCAAGAATCGTTAAATAATATTTCAGCCTGGTGTAAAAAATGGAAATTGACCACGTCTTCAGAAAAAAGCAGTCTAATCAACTTTTCCAGAAAAAGAAGCACACCACCTTTACTTAAAATATGCGACAAACCTATTCCCGAAGTGAAGAGTCTTAAAATCCTGGGTATAATCTTCGACCCCAATATCACTTGGAAAAATCATGTTAATTACCTACGACAGAAAGGATTTAAATGTCATTGAAGCCTTATCTTCTAAATTAGGAACAAGATTTTAACTATTATTAATGCCTCAATCCGATCTATCCTTGACTATGGAAGTCAACTTTTTTCCTTTGCTAGCAGTAGCAAGACAGAAACTAGAACCGATATACAATGCTGCCTTTTGATTAGCCCTAGGTCTCCCAAGAAATACCCCGATAGATTTATTAAAAGCAGAATCTACGAATAGCAGTATTAATAATTGTCATAATTTCCTTTGCCAAAAATTTATAACTATGCGACTAGCATTAAAGGACTGGCCACCAAATGCAAGATTATTTTGGGATATTAATGATATTTTCTATAAATATAAAAAAAAGAAAGAAATCAGTATTGTTCAAAAAAACAATCAACCTGCTCCAAGAACTCTGTATCTCTAAAGTAGATATTATTCAATGGATCCCTCCTCCGCCGATTACGAAAATCATAAAATAAACATCTATACTCATGAACTGCCTTTGCAAAACAAAGATCTTCCAGATATTATAGTGCAAAATATGTTTAATTACATCCAGACAAATTTTAATAACAGCATCCTAATAGCAACAGATGGTTCAAAAACTACAAATCAAACATCAATGGGAATCTTGATCCCCAAGATAAAAGTTTGACACAATTTCATACTGAAAGAAATTATTTCAATTTTCACAGCTGAAGCTATACCCTAGGGACTGTTACAAACTTGGGTTACTGAAGCAGAAAATTATGTTATCCTGACGGACACTTTATCAGTTAATTTTAAATTTAAGTTCAACTTTACAAGAATGTCTCCAAATAGTTCAATCCATTACATTCATTTGGGTGCCAGCAAATAAGGGAATAGAGATCAATGAAGAAGTTGATAAATTAGCTAAAGAGTCTAAAGAACCATGGAATATTATTCCTTGGATTTCTTTGGAAGATCTACATACATATTTCAAAAAACAACATAAAAGTAAAAACGAAGAAGCATGGAAAAAGAGCAGAAGACATAAAAAATATAATTATATTTCTCATCTTGAAAAGTGGAATAGACAGGCAGCAAAAAATAGAAATTCAGAAGTTTTAATCAATAAGTTGCGAGCTAAAAAACTACCTATAAATGTTTATTTTCTTTTAAACAAACAGATTCTCCATTGTGTTCGGATTGTCAAGTGCCAGAAACTAGTGAACATTTTATTTTAACCTGTAACAAATAAAAATCGTAACATAAAATTGTGAAAATTTTTATCTCCAACCACGGTGAACGGTCTTATTCATCAATAGCGAATTGTAAAACAATAGAGCATGTCCAAAAAGAAGAATTTTTAATATCAACCAATAGATTCTAAAATATCAGGTAATAGATTCTAAAGACTCTATTTTCATCAATTTCTGTTGAAGCACAAAGCGATGACCAAGTCTACAGATGTACAGTGCAATTACTAGCTGTATGTTGCAACCTAATTTAAGAAATTACTCCAAATTCTATCAGAGCATAAGGCATTGGCCAAGTCTCCAGATTTACAGTGTTATCACTGTACAGAACTGATTGTACAAAAACGAGATTCATATGTTTTTCTACAATAATCTTGAGATAATGCAAAGTAGAGTAAAATTTTTTTAAAAAAAGCGAACACATCCAGAAATAATTTAATTTATTTAATATAAATATTATCACACATTATAACACAGCAAAAATACAAAACTTGCAAAATTGAAATTTTAATAAATTTAAAAATGATTAAAAACCATTTCATAATGATCAAAAGCATCACTATACAAAAATTTGCAAGATTAAATTAGCTGCACATAAAAACTACAAATTGATTGCGATTTGTTGGTCAATTTATATAACTACATATAAATAATTATTTCAATTTAGATGAATTTCATTTATATACATAATAAATACAATAATTTAAAGTTCTTATTTTGATTATTTTTAAAGAGGAGTTTGAAGTTTTTTACTTCCAAAGAGGATAAAAATTTAAAAAAAAAACAAAAACAGAAACACAGAACATTAGTAAGACAAGTGTATCTCTAATAATTTTTTTAAAATTTTAAATACATTTATTTTAAAACACTTCAATACAAACTTTCACAATACTTATTTTTTAAAATAATAACTTAATAAGCATTGTTTTAAAGAAAATTTCAACACAAATCATAAAGTTCTTAGATTAAAAAAAAAAAAATTGCACAAAATAAGTGCTTTTAAAAAATTTACAAAATGAAAAGCTATTCAAGTCACATGAATTTATCAATTTAATGTGTAACAAATTAAACTAGTAATTTTCAGCTGATATTTAAAGTATCAGAATATAACACTTTTATGAACACTACTTATACAGAAAAATAAAAGGAAATCCCCTCACACTGAATTAATTTTAAGTAGTATATTAGAACCAAAAAATAATTTAGAAAGGTGTTAATTACAGATATAATATACAGCTATTCAAAATAATAAATAGATACATAATAATCACTTATATCAACAAATGAAGGGTAAGCTACTAGAATATGAAAATAGCTATAACACTCATATACATCCAGTAACAATTTCATTTTTTAACATTTTGCAACTAAAGCTCATACAATTTTAAACTCAACATCATAATATGCAATATAAAAGAAGATTAATAAATATCATTAAATATTGTACTACATAACAGAAAGAAATACTGATAAAAATGTGAAAAAAATACGTTCATGACACATAAAAAAAACTTTATACTTAGAACTAGAACTTAGTTCAGTTCTCAGCTAATTGCATTAGAGCAAGATGTCTTACCCATTTAAAAAATATATATTTACTCTGTTTGATAAAATTAAAGATCAAAATGAGATACTGATTAAGTTTAAAAAGAAAAATATATTTCAGGATTTTAAAATTCATTAAAAAAAAGGAAAAGAAAAATAATACTAACTACTGTTATAATAACACAAAAAGAAGAATTAAGAGAAAAAAATATGTAGAAGCATAGCAAATTTGAATAAATACAAAAACATTGAAAGAAATGTTTTTGATGAATAAGAAACAACAAAAATAAACAACTCCATTAAATCAGATTTTCCTTAAATCACAACACTCTTTTTCTAGGAATTACGGTACAGCTAAAACCCATATATTAAAATTTGCAGATAATTGCCTTTGCATCAATTCTGTGAATTTAGAGCTACTCAAACCAAACAGAACTGGTAAATATCTATATATTTTTTTAAAAACAGATAATAGCTTGCCTAAAACCAAACATATCTTAAAATAATTTAAACATCACAAAAAGTGAATATTTGTTCTACTTTTAAATAATATTTTATCTGACATAGCACAATTTTTACAGCTTCATGCATATCAAAATCTTCAAAAACATCCAAAATGTTTGCTTGAAGTTCCCTAGCTACCTTCATGGCGTTTCTCAGACACTTAACTCAGTTTGTGTCAAAACTGGATCAAATAACCCTGATTTAAATGCATTTAACTAAATATATCACGATAATAGCAACAATATTTGGCATACACATATTTGTGAAAGGAAATATAAAACTATATACAAAATGGGAGGCACATTGTTTTCTCTTCATGTAATTTTGTATAAAATGACAAAGTTTTATAAATATTCAGCTTTAAAAAATGTATACTAATGATTTGACAGGTTTGTTTTGTACTTTCTCAAATGAATTCTTATTATTTTACAACAAAATTTACCAGTATTCAAATTGTAACATAATAAAATAAGTTGATAAATGAATTTTTTGAAAAGAAAAATACACATTTCAGTAGAAAATTATATATATATATATAAACTAAAATTCATTCTATATTGATGATAAAAGCACATTTATACTGTTTCACCCTTTACATACACACACACAGCTTATTTTACATACATAACAAGTTCAACAACTTTTATATATATAACACTGTTCCTTGTTGACAGAATATATAAACATTAGAAAAAAACATGTTATACATTTAAAAAAACAAAAACTACCTATCTATTTGTTCATATTTAAGCACTTAAAAAAAATACAGATTTCAATTTATGTGAGACACAACATTATTAGGCACTGTAGCATGGGCATTTAATACAACATGGCATTGCTAACATTACAAAGCAAAATTCATTTTAAATTAGAATATGAAAAGGAAATATTTCTCTAACCCATTTTCTTTGCAAAAAATTTATATACCTTTTTGTATAGACTTACTTCTTTTTTTTTCCAGCCTTTTAGAACTTTGATTAGCTATACACACAACATATTATCATACTTTACATATCCACTAAATAATTAATATTTTTCACGAATAAATACTTCTTTTGGCAAGCCTATTTAGAAATCAAAATTCGGAATTTTTTTCTTAAGAAATAACAAATAAGTAGTTAATAAGTCAAGCCATTAATTTATAGTGTTAATTAAATTAGGAGATTCAAGATAGAAACATAAAATAAATACTAAAATATTTGTATTAGCAAATACAAATCTACATTTGAAAATAAAACTTTAACTTAACTAAGGAAATAAAAATAGTATTAATCAGAAAATAAAACAAGCAACATTATTAACCAGAGCAACACAAGTAATATAATTAAACTGTCAATATCAATAAATTTAACTACTATGAGATACTAATTCTAAATGGTGTATAAATATAAGTAAAATATTTTTTTTAACTTTTTAAAATATTGCAACAAATAACAAGACATTTTTCTATCTTTTAAAAGATAAATCATTTCAAATACATAAAACTTACAAGATAGAAAGAAATTTATTCAAATAATTAATAATTTTAATTTTGAAACATAACCAATCTTATGTGTCTACTGGAAAAAAAATATTTTTACATTTTTGCTTTATGACAAAGGTTCAAATTAATGGCTTGATCAAGCTTCATTTAAAAAAAACTGAAATTATAGCTAATTTATATATAGTATAATAATTTTATCACAAAAATGATAAATATTTATAACTTAAACCCAGATTAAGAAATTTACTAATACCCTTTTTTCACGTTTAAATAAGTTGCTTATTTTTCTTGTAATAAATGATGATGATTCACTTGTATGAAATTCATTAAGATAATAACAGAAAAAAATCAATTTTTAATTTATTAGCCAATTTTTGTGACAAATATATGTGCAAATATCCTTTCAACATAATGCGTTTACATTAGCTATCTTAAAATATATTACTAAGTATTGATGAAAAAATATATTTATATCACTAAAAACTAAATATGTATCTGAACAAAAACTTATATGGCAAATGCAAGGGTTAAAAAAATAAAGAAAATGAACAAACTCTCACAGTTAAGCATTCTTTCACCTTAAAAGTATTCTTAAATAAAAATGATTCTTAAGCACCATACATGTCAAATAAAATATTTTGAATTTTAACCAAGTAAAAAATACACTATACAACTAGGTATGTGTAAAGATCCAGCATGGGATATTTTAAAATAAACTTTGGGTATATAGCTGTACACTTACTAAGATCTACAACATCACAGTATAAAAATATTCATAAAACAAAGCTCAATTTCTCAGTAACCATAACAAATATATATTTCTTTTCTCATCTATTCAGATGATGAAAAAACATCAATGCCCAGATAAATATATTTCATTATATCCACAAATCCCAATCTACAAATGGCACTAAAATACTCTTAATTGCACATATGGATGATATACAACGTTATAAAACATAACAAATATTTCAAAAATGCATACGCTTTATCTCTTTTTTTTTAAAAAAAAAGATATAAAGTTTTCATTTAGACACAAATATATTCTAAAAATAAAATAGCAAGTTTTTTATTAATTTAAAATTACAAACTGAACACAGTGATAAATCATAATATTTTCTATAATGCTATAAAACATTTACTTCTTTATAGGTTTCTTAAAAAAATATGATTGTATTTAGAAAGCAATATCATATACATTTGAAAACAAAGGACCAGCTTCAGAATTTTTACAAATAATTTTTAAAAAATAAAATATTACTATAAAAGTTTTTAGTTTCTGAAGACTTTTCATATGATGAAGTATAACAAATACGTTTAGATATTTGAAATAGTTTTTCCATAATACATATTAGTTGTATCTTTCTTTACTGGAAAATGTTACAGTTAAAAAAATAATAAGCAAACTAAAATTAACCAAAAAAAACCGTTTTTTTTTAAAAAAAAATTCAAGAATGAAAAAGTAATTTACAATAAAGAATAATAAAACAAAAATTTAAATAGTATATCACTGTAATGCAATGTATAGTAAAAATCATTTTCATCAATTTTTGTTAAAAGTTTGCAATTTAAAAACACATTGTTTATTTTTCGTATAAAATCTTTTTGTTATTGTTAACTCAAGCTAAAACAGTAAATGTATGGCTTACAGATAGATTTGGCTCGTTGAAAGAATGAAATTAAAAATTTTAGATTATATATTTACAAAAAATAAATAAAAGAACTCCACAAGTGTATTAAAAGCTACTCTATTTCATTAAAAAATAAGTGCACTTCTGATAAAAAGTAGAATATGCCATACAATTCTAGGATTTATAACATCAAAAATAACTAAGAAATGATTAAAAGAAATCAGGCTTTTAAAATAAGGCACCATTTTGAGCAATATATTGACTGAAGTCAATTTTACTGTATATTTTTATAAATGTATTAAAGAAAAATGGCACATGTTTATGTTACTTGTTGAACAATTATTCAGTTAAAACTGAAGAAAAGAACGAGTACAATCGGTGGCATCATTTCTATTATGGTTAAATGTTTAAGAAATGTAATGGACACTAAGTCATAAAATGACATCAATGCTTTTTAAATGATATCTAAAATTATTGATATTTTTCATAGATTTACAAATGAGAAAAAATAATTGCAATGCATAATTCTTAAATTTTAAAATAATATTCCTTTTTTTTACATATAAAATGATTATGAGGTAAAGGTAACAAAATATGAAAAGTAGCATGCTGCAACTCCACAGAAAGCAGTAACAAGCATATATGTTGTAGATGTTTTGGTATATTCTACAATGTATCCAAGAAAAAGAGATGGAATTATTTGTGACAAATAAACCGCAGAATCTAAAACAGCCATATCTTCGCCAACTCCTCTGTGTCGGCTACTGTCATAATAAACCTGTAAAATATGAAAATTATAAAAAGGGAAAATTATCTTTATTGAATGTTAACTTTAAAGAAATATTCAGTTTACAAGCAAGCATAATGATCCATAATGCATTTTAGATTATAATTATAATTTTAAATATATTGAGACTTAAAACATACCTATTTACACAAATGAAATAATTGGTTTTTAGATAAAAACAAAGTAACTTTAAAATAGTAATTCAATGAAAATGTGTTTTGTCTAGTTTTCAATAAAAAGAAAAGTTTTGATTTATCCTTCCTATTCTATTCTGCAAATTTTGGTAAACCTGGTTCTGTGAAAAAGTTACGAAATGCTGTTCTACAACAAAAAGCAACTGTCCATTCTTCTTCAGTAGTTTTTTTAAGTGAAAAATACATATTCTTTTCCTCATTCTTGTCTTGAGAAGTTGAGAGCAATCATTTCTTTTTTTTTTTTATTTTCACCACAGGTGTTTGTAGATTCCCATTCAATGTCTAATTGATTATATTATCATTTTCATCATTGCTTTAAACTACAAAACTTTCAAAAAGAAAAGCACCTATATTCAGCTGTGCTATTTATTTCTTTTATAAGTAACTCTGTCTTAATTCTTTTTGGACATTTTTCTGGGTTCAGAGTAACACTACTGGAAAGATACTGATGCATGTTATTTAGTTATATTACTTTTTAAAACCAAAATAATTTTTGATGATAGATTACATGTCTCCATTAAACCGAATTTAAAACAAATGTACATTTTTTTAAGAAAAAAATAAAGAAATCAAATAAAAACAAACAGAAGCAACTCCAGTCAGTTTTTTTTTTTGTTTACATAATAAGTATCATTTTATGGACAATGCATAATTATGGTTACACTTATTATAAGCAAAGAAATGGTGAACTTCTTAAGGCTGTCTATGCCAAATGTGCAAGAGTTTGAACTAAAGGTAAAGCATATTTTCAAACAGTAAAATGTCTCAATTTTCATGAAAATTTGTCATTCTGATTTAAACATAATTTATAACATAGCACTTTTAAAATTTCAAAATATTCCACAAATAAGTACTTTTTACACATAAAGGTAACAGCTCATTTAGCATTACAGTAAAACAGAAAAATTGCAACACATATTTTATATCAGAAAAAATGGATTGACTCAGATAAAAATAAGGAGTCTGATAAAATATGTTGCCTTCGATAGGACATCAGAGCCAGAATATAATATATATATTAATGTTTAAATTGTTTTATATCTGAAGAAATATTTCAAACTCAATTCCTTCTATTCTTGAACACATTATGTGAAAACAGCCTTAAATATCTAGAGTAAGTGAGAAAAATACTGGAATAGTGTAACTATTTTATTTTGAACTAAATATCGAATAAACTATTTTAACGAAAAACTAAACTCAAAACAATTGATTACAGCATATCTAATGAATTTTTAAGTAGACTGGTAAATTTTTGTTAATTTGACATAAAACAACTCTTTTTTTAAATGAATGTATACAAAATTATACGTAGACAAGCACACTAGTCAAGAAAAATAAAAACTAAAAATGAGCAAAGATAACAGCAGTGTAACTAAGCATAAAAAGTTATATTCTTATTTTCTCATCATTATTGAATTAATGTTCTAAAGAATGGAATTTCCATACATCAGATTATAGTTATTATTATCAAATATTAAATAAGGGGAATTACGGTATTTTTTAACGAAAGAAAAGTATTTGAAGCAGAAATTTCAGTAATAGGTCCTACAAGAAAATTAACTAGTATTTCTAATTATGTATAAACTTTATATGCTTCAAAACTAGAAATCTAGGCTAGTATTTTAATTGTATATCAAATCATGTAATAACATTGAACCCATTTGAATTTAACCATTTCATACAAGATCACAAGACAGTCTTCAGCTAAATCAAAACTCCAGCGAAAAAACCATCACTCATATATGTGTGGGTCTATGACTGGTCAACCATGGTCTTGATAAAAAGTTTGTTCTCATGTCTTTGCTCTCTATCAGGTGCTTTGATAAAGTACTAATGAATACTGTGTTTCCTTTTGCAAATCTTTTATAAAGTATCTAATTTGCCTTCCAGAAATGGAATTTAATTAGCATAAACTAACTATCAAGATTTTTCATTATAGACTTCTTTTAAAAGGTTAGTAAAACTGCGATTTTCTTTTTGAAATAAAAACAATTATTACATTTTATGTTTATCCCTTCATTGCAATTTATTTCTCAAGTTCATCCAAATGCAGTACATTGTTAATAAACAATTTCAAGTTCAATCAATTAGGTTAGCTATAAAATAAAAACGAGCATTCTTGGAATGCTTTTTTTAAACATTCTATTATCTTATCTTTCATTTAATTTTTTAAATCAAAATGCAAAACATAAATGCATATAGAGACTAATGTCTGAGTACAGCATTTTTGATTATCTGTATATAACTCACTGGTAAAAGAATAAATTCACTTATAAAACTTGGCAGTGAAACTAAGACAAACTAACCCTTCCAATTGGTACTCATGGAACTGATGAGAAAATTTCTCCCACCCACACTGGGAAATCCCATAAGTCAATTTTCACTACATGTAGTATTGTAAAGGTTTTCACATCACAAAGGGGGAGGGGGGAATAAGACTTGCTGATTTTCATTCAGTAATCATTCACAAGTAAGAAAGATACCATTATATTACAATATTTGTTTCTAAATTCCTGGTTTGCATTTTAAATTGAATGATTTGCAAAGTTTCAAATGATATTTTGTTTATATGAGTAATGTGAATTTTTTGATATGCATACTTCCTAAAGTAAATTTTAAAATTAAAAATAGATGTTTTCTAGACTTTGATATACAACATTGTGGAAGAATTTAGAGAGCAGACTTTATATGAATGACAGTGGAATAGTAATCATATATGAATAAACATGACTTTATTCATTACTTTTGTTTTAAAAGTCTCCACAAGTTGCTTAAAATACTTTATTCAGAAATAAGGTTTTACTGTATTTATTACTTAAGTATGAGAAAAATATTATGGAAAGAGATTAAAATAAGGCATTTATATAATAATTATTTGACATTTAAAGTATAAGTTTAGAATTTTAAAAATCTCTCCTTAATTTTGTGCAACATTTTCATATTCCTTAAAAAACAGAGAATAGTAATTTAATATTAAATATTAAGAAATTTATGATAACTACAAGCTGCATACTGAGTAAATTAACATTTAAAAGAAGTTGAAAATAATATATCATACTACTAAAATATTTTTTCTAGAAGTATCTTAAAATAACATATAAATATATATGTTGAATAGTATGACAGTTCAATCATAAACTCGTAATAATTTCAATGTATGCTTATATATAGCATACTTTACTAGTACTATCATTGCAGCTTACATATTCAACTGCAATAATGAAAAAATGTAATAAATATTCCATGTTTCAGAAATTATTTGATGAACTATATAATAGAAAGAAAAATTTTAAGACAAAAAAGTATGTAAAACATTATTACTAAACATTTTACGCTCCCAATTAAAAACATTGTAAAAAGAAAAAACTTTGCCTGTTAAGGAACTAGTGTATCTGTAATTTTATACATTTTCAATCCCTAACTAGTTTGCATTGTTTTGGAATATATTGCTTTTAACTAATACTCTTCCATCAAATTCAATAATAACTTCATCAAAAAATACATTCTTGAGAGGACCATACACTGTAAATGTTCCATGAAAATATTTTTTCTTCTTTTCCACAGTCTGTCATAAGTCAGAGAATTTCTGCATTCTTTTAAATTATTATCAGAGATGTTTAAAAATTTTAAAATCATTGAGAAACAATCAAGATGCATAACTAACTTCTCAGAAAACTGTAGTTTCTATCAGATCATTAGTTGTCCAATAATTCTGTAAGCTGTCTTTTTCAATGTATCCCATTAGTAAAGCAAAACCGAGAAATTTTAAAATTTCCTTATTATCTGTTGATTTCCATGAAGGTGCATGTTGTTTTCTTTTATCAGATGTTTCTTCATGGAGATAAAGTATATTCAAGAAACATGCCTATTTGTTTCCTCAACCAAAACTCATAAAATTTCATCTGTGAACAGCAGCTAGAAAAAAAACATATTTTTATAATATCTGATACCCCACCCTTTAATCTAACTTTTCCTAAAAATGGCAATACATTTATCACTTCTGACTTTTCTATCTCTTTCGATAAAAATAAGCTTCATACTCTCTTGTCAAAGTTTGCTGATACATCGAAATCAACTACATTATTATCTACCAAAATAATATTTTCTAATTTTTCTCGAAATTCCAAGCCTCAATCATGAAAATTTTCTTCATCTAAATCCTTCATCAAATTCTCAATCTCGATTTGCATGAGAAAAAAATTGCTGAGGTATTCTAAAACAATCGAAGAAAAAAACATGAAAAAGGAAAAATATATGTATTATACACAGCATAAAACTACTGTATGGAGTACTCATTTTCGAAATTGGAACCACAGTTGTTCCTAAAACATCACCAATGATAAGGAATGCGCTCACAACCTGATAACATAAGCAAAAAATATCCCCACCCAACTACAAAGAATGGCAGCAGAGTCATAAAAAAAGGGCCAGGAAAATTCTCCTGGAAAAAAGGGGAATGAATTGCCTTTGAATAGTTTAAAACATCAGTTGTACCATAGCCGAAATAAATGAGGGGGATATTTTGGTACAGTACATGTACTGTCCAGTTGTATAAGTTGAAATGGCCACTATAGCTCTTAACTCATTGCTGTTAATAACTTTAAAGTAGCTACTAAAGGGGCATAGCTGCCACCAAATCAATGATATGGGGGCCTCAAGCTAGAGGAGCCCTACATGAGTAAATAAAAAATTGTAAAACCCACCAAGGAATTTTGATACAGGGCCCATTCAGGATTAACTATGCCAATATGTTAATAGCTTACACTAACTACTATAATCAAATATTTTAGTATAATAGTTTTAATATACTACTCTACAGTTTAGAATCAACATTGCACAAGAAAGAAGTATCACACATAAGCAGAAATAGATTTCTTATTATATGTAAAAAATTTTTTTTAAGAGAATCTTAAAAATTAGCATGCAAAATGTTTTGTTACTTTAAACATTGTTAATGTTAATTTAAACATTTATTTCACACACACAAGTTTTTGTTTAATTTGAGACCGCCAAAACACAGCAGAATTCAACAGTAGCATTTTGAACAAGATACACATGATAATAGCAAAAAATAATTATAGAAATAATATAAATCTTAACGAACAGCCTCTTTTAAAACTGTCAGGGTATTGCAAATATTTGATATAAATGAGTTTTTATTCCACCAAGTTGAATCTGATACAAATTATAATAAAACAGCATACTTTATAAAAATGATGATACTTATTAGTTTTGGAATAAACAGCAGAATAATTCTTAAAATACCAATATAACTAGCATCCTATATAAATATACAAAACATTCACTGCAAATATACCTCTTTTTTACTGTAATATTCAGTGATTAAGGAATATGGCACCGTAGTGATAGCAGCAGATCCCAATCCAGACATGGCAGAAAATGTATTAACAAGAATTATGTTACTGCTCATAACAGTTCCTAACAAACTAAAAGTAAAACAAATCATTCCAAATAAATATGTTCTACTTTTTCCATATTTATTAATTAACTTCTCTTGTAAAAAAGCAGCATATATAGCAGCTGAAAAAAAAAAGATATAGGGATTAATCGGTTATAAAATCGACATTATAGAGCAAATATTTTTAAAACTTAGTAAAACAGATAAATTTTTAAAAAATAATTATCTAAATAAGATAGCAAAGGAGAAAAATACACAAAACATATTTGGAGTAATTCATAAGCTCTCTCTCTCTCTCTATTAGCTATCTTAACTTAATTGCTATTATTCACGGTATATAAAATATAATCAACACTTTCCCTAGTTGATATTAAACAAAGAATTTATTAGAAAATACATTACAGGTAACAAACATATTGAATAATCAACTCAAAAGTAATGATCACACGAGATTTAAAAACTAAAATCATAGCAAATTAATACCATTTAAATGAAACCTAAGACATAAAGGATATAAGAGGATTCAGGAGGAGGAGGATAATTCAGTATTTTTTAAAACAATAAAAATTTGTTGCTTAAAATATATTAAATTATATCAACCCAAAGTTTATGAAATTCAAATTTTAAAATGCATTTTTCTAAAATTTAAACAACTTAAATGAAAAATTACACTGTCAAAATTATCCAAAATAATATATTTGCAACTAGATTAATAATATCCTCAGCTCAAATCTGATGAAGTAATAACAGAAAAATTTCCATTTACTTATTAGGCATTTTAGTTCACAAATAAATCATCAAAGTAAGTAGATTAAAAAAAATTCATACAATTTTTTTTTAATCTGTAGTAAAAACAGGAAAATAAACAAATAAATAGGGGGTATTAACTTTGATATTTTTATTTGCATTTTACCTAAAACTTAAGAACTTAACATAAGCATTACTTTGAATGGTTTGTACAAGAAGAATTCAACTATTTAATTTTTTTCAATGATGTTGATAAAAACTCAAGGAACAAGCATATTACAGATTTAATTCATTTATCCACTTATTCAATGCACATTTGTATACATGCCACTGTGATGCTTTTAGGATGAAATTAATTCATAATGACAAAATACATATTTACAGTGGTGGCCAAAATTGTGGACACTTTTTTAAATTATGTTTTTTAAGTTTGTATGCTTATAGAAAATTTACGTTGCACAAAATGCTAAGTATTTTATATCTTTTTAAAGAAAATTTAATTCTAAATTCAACAGAAAAACGAAAATTTAAATATTCACAAAGTACAAAAAGTTATGCTACAATAACTGTCAATATAAATTAGATACTGATGATAGCAGAGAGTTATCAGAACTTAGTGAGATTGCATTTATTCTTTATTACAGCTTCACAACGATGTTTAATTGAGCTGAAAATAGTTTTAAGCTCTTCTATCATTATTGCATGATGCCAGGAAACAATTATATCCTCAATTAGTACCTTTTTATTTCATGGGTACCTCATTCGGACAAGAGTTTTCAAACGCTGCCACAAGTTTTCGATAGGATTGAGGTCAGGACAACAATTTAATGATCTTAGAGGGGTACCAGTCTTTCAATTACTTTAATGCGTGAACAGGAGCAGAATCTTGCTGAAAAATAAATGAAGCATTGTAGGGAAATAGATTCCTGATAGAAGGCAGAATCTTGGTTTCTAGAATGGTGTCAATGTATTTTATGGCATTCAGTGTCCTATAGATGATATGAAGGCGACTGATACCATCTACAGATATGCATGACTAAATGATAAAACTATGTGGGTACTTCACTGTTGCCTGGATGCAGTCAAAATGCAGCTATATATATTATCCAAAATAACTTCTCACATATTTTAGGCTATCACAACTAAATAAGGATATTTTAGTTTTGTTCCTCTATATAACTTGGGATCAATAATCATTTGTCCAATTACTGTGTTCCATTGCCCACTGTAGTCCCTTTTAGTGCTGCTGTAAATTAAGATACAGCTTTTTTCGTGGAATTCTACCTTTTAGTCCTACATCTGCTAATCTACTCCTAAATGTTTTTGAACTGACAGAAACACCAGAGAGAGAGCGCATCACTCAGATCACTTCTTATGGATGTCCATGAAATTCTTTTACCTCTGAAACATAGTATTTTTGTCCTTCTGTCATCAACAAATATGGTGCATCTTTTTCGGCCTTTTCCTGCTTTATTTTATTATTATTAAATTTGTCTGTTGGCATCTTAAACAAAATTTTGTCTCCAGATGTAGTCACTGAGCTATCCACCTGTTATGTAATTTTAATAAAGGAATTATCACATGTGTTTAATTTACTCTTTTATTTGATGTCATTGCTTTTTGACTAAATATCATGTTATCCAGGTCAGGAAACAGTCCTGACCTCAATCGTATCGAAACCTTGTGGCACTGTTTGAAAACTCTTGTCCGAATGAGGTACCCATGAAATAAGAAGGAACTAATTGATTATATAATTGTTTCCTAGCATCATGTAATAATGAAGAAAGAGCATAAAACTATTTTCAGGTCAATGAATCATCGATGTGAAGCTGTAATAAAGAATAAATGCAACCTCACTAAGCTCTGATAACTCACTGCTATCATCAGTATCTTATGAATATCGAAAGTTATTGCAGCATTACTTTTTGTGTGTTTTAAATATTTAAATTTTCGTTCTTGTATTAAATTCATCATTAAATTCTCTTTAAAATGATACAAAATACTTAGCATTTTGTGCCACGTAAAATTTTCTATAAGCATACAAACTTAAAAAACATAACAATTTTAAAAAGTGTCCACAATTTTGGCCATCACTGTATATACAGTGTTGGAGAAATTAAACTTCCGCTGCTAAGAAGGCCTTGGAGGCTGTTCTACTGGTCCGAAGAAAGAAATATGTAGACAGCAATCGCATCAAATTATTTGCTCAAGGTTTCTAAAGAAAACAATACCTAGTTTACAAAATTGCCAATAGATAGCACTGTGAGTCAGCAAATTCCAGCAAAATATGCAAATATCATGCACAATAAAAGGAAGATGTTGTTCTTGCTACAATCAGATAAGCATTGCAGAATGTCGACGTTGCCTAAGAGAGCATTTCCTGTGAAGCTGTACTACTGCAACAGTGAGAATGCAGTGGCAGCTGTTGGAATCCCGCCCTCTCAAGAAACAAGGACGTGGTCCGATGTTGGAGCGTGCTCTTAAAGACATGATAAAATTCGAGAAAACAGGAAAACTAAGCGTTCTTCCAGGAGGAGGTAAGAGTCAACACTGTCGTCGTAGAGAATATTGCTACAGCAGTCATAGATGCAAGCAGTGAATCACTTCACGGAACTGTCAGCGTACCGTCAACTTCACGTACGCCCTACTCCATTGTCCGACATATCATGCACAAAATTTTGAACTTCTACCCACATAATATTCAAGCGGTTCAGCAATTGAAACCGCATGACCCAGACGCTCGCAACATCTTTGCACTAGAATTTCTCATAAGAATAGCGGTTGATGATTCATGGCCATGGGACATACTGTGGATGGACAAGGCCTACTCCCATCTTAATATACAAGTGAATAGCCATAATTGTCGCATCTGGGCGATAGAGAACCTCCATGTGGTGGTACATGCCAAAGCTTTGTATGAAACGAAAGTGACTATGCATTAGTGGCCAATTTTGGAACAGTTAAATTGATTAGTTGATTATGATATATAAATTGCTTCAAGTTTGAACCATCAAACAACATAAAAATATCCCAACAAAATCATGACCATGAAGAACGAAACACCTTCTAAAAGTACATTTCTCTGACACCAATAAAAGATAATTAATTCAAAAATAAGTGAATAAATTTGATGGATGAAATACATCAATAATAAATAAATAAATTCAAATGATATTTGATTAAATAAAAGGTAGAGGTGTCTGAATAAAGATGGATCTAAATATGCAGGTCAAGTATTATTTTAAGTTTTAATTGAAGATAAAATTACCACATCTCAGAGTGGATTTCATTGGTATGCTCTAACCATGGCTGATGAAGAGCTGCAATTTAATACTTAAGACTAATCAACAATTACGATAAAAAATTGCAAAATTTCTCATAAATACCTGATAAACAATGCAACAATAAGCCCCATGAGCCCATTCGCACTCCATCATCATAACGAACAAAGGCTACACTCTCTTTATAAGCTTGTGGATTTCCTTTGTAAATGACCTGAAATTAAGCAAAAAAATCCTTGAAAATTAGTTTAAGATATTACATTTTCTTGTCAAAAAAGAGAATCTACAAAATTCTTCAATAAATTGCCATGGTAACAAAAATCATTATTTAGGTAAGCCCACACGGAAGATAAAATCCAAATATCAAGAAAAATTAGTTTAGAAGAATGAAATTTAGGTAAATCATTTGTCTAGGTAACATAGTTGATTAAAGCATGAAGATCACAGGTTTAAGTATGTAAAAGAAAAGCCATTTTAAATATGAAATGGTGGCACATTAATAATCGCTGTAATCACCAAGATTTTAAATGCAAGCCTGAAAACATGAATACTCTGACGTACAAATGCAGTATGTCATTTTGTGGTATGGAGTTCCATGCCTGTTGTGTACTTGATTAGTAAATAATTATCACTAATTGTAGATGACACTGCATTTGTTGTCCAATTATATCCTATACACAGGGTGATTCTAAAATCATGGGACTTTCCTATACAAACAATTTTTGTACAGGAATATATGGGCAAAGTGCCATGTTGTTGTGTGAAGCACAAACAGAAAAAATAACACATAAACAGAAACATAAAATGTTCATTAGCAGCATACTTAACAAATGAACCTGTAAAGAAAATGTTAAAACAGTTTTAGAAATTGTATCCACAAACCATCATGCATGCTTGGCGACCTTTATGGTGTGATTGGCTGACAATATTAGCAATAGCTGTAGGCAGCAAAGCAGTGTGCTAGAGATATTCTGCACCACAAAAATCAGCATTTGTGCTTGGGGTTTTGGTCATTACGGGTGACTTTACTGATAGCGAAAAGACATATGCATCTCATGTATGGCGCTGCTAATGGTAATGGCAGAGCAGCGTAATGGCTGTATCAGGAATGCGTTCCAAATAAATGCATGCCAAACCACAAAATGTTTCAGTGATTTCATTGACAGCTGTGTGGAAATGGTTCATTTATATCCAGTATTGATTGATGGAAGGCGTAAATAGAGGACTGCACAACTATCATATCTGGAAGAAGTCATCTTGGATAATGTGAATGAAACACCCTGCACACAAGTACAAGGGCTATAGCATGTCACCTACAAGTCAGTCAACTAACCGTTTGGAGAGTTTTACTGTTCGTGCATGCAATTTTTAATATTGCTTTAACATTTTCTGTAAGGAATGACTTATTAAGTACACTGCTGATGAAAGTTTTATGTTTCCGTTAATATGTTATTTTTTCTGTTTGTGCCTCAACCCATCACTTACGAACATATATTCCTCCACAAAAATTGTTTATTTTAGTGAGCTCTACCATTCCTCAAAGTTTGTGCCATGATTTTAGAATCACCCTGAATACTTGATGGGAGAAAGGCCAAGGCAGCATGTCAAAACACTGTAGAGCACATTGGATAGTATCAGTATGAGGACAAGCTTTATCCTGTTGGAAAACACCCCCTTGAATACTGCTCCTGAATGGCAAAACAACCAGTTCAATCCCCAGTCCGATGCATATCTTTGCAGCCAAGGTGCTTAGAATAATGACAAGAATGCTCCTGTCATAAGAAATTGCTCCCTAGACCATACTTCCTTAAAAAGGTCGAAATATCTATGGCCCGGCTTAGTTTTAAGCACACACCTGGTCTCTTTCTAACAAATGCATGGCCATCAGTGGCAACAATACGGAAACGGCTCTCATTCTGAAAACACAACAGATCGTTACACAGCATCCAATGAGCCCTAGCTTGACACCACTGAAGTTACAGACGGCAACGATTCAGAGTAGTGGTATGAATACTCTTGGGTGTCTCGACCGGAGCTGTCATTCAAGCAATCAATTTGTAACAATTCACTGTCACTCTGATGCCAATAGAGGTTCTAACTTTTACAACAGATGCAGTATGTTGCTACACAGCCTTATTGTGTATATGAGTTTTTTCCATTGGTGGTGGTCTGTGCGCAGCTGGATCCTGGTGTTTATCATAGAGTACCTTCCCGTTACCACAGGTGCCAACAACCATACACGGTAGATATATCACAGCAAAGTTTTTCTACAGCATTATAGAAAAATAATTCCATCTTTTTGCTTCCCTATAATATGGCTTCATTCAAATTCTGTAAGCAGCTACTTTCTTCATTTCTTCTAAGACATTCTTGACTGAAACCTAGCTCACAACACACCTAATTTAGAAGAAAAATAATGCTCATGAAGTTTATATTGTATAGTTAATATAAATGTCATTTGTATGTTCACAGTGGCACTTCTAATGCTATTCTTATTTTCATCTAGAGTTAAATTTGAATGAACACCATCTTCTAGATGAGCAAACGTACCTCTTGAAATTAGTCTATCTGGCACAAATCTTTCTTGGTACAAGTAGACGTGGATTAAGCGGCTGGCGGCCACCAGGGGGCCCAAAGCTTGATATATTCCGGTTTTAAATTCCATGTGCAACAAAAATATCTTCAACTAATATTGCAACTCTGATTATTTCAGCTGATTTGAGTAGTGTTGCACTCCTAGCAATCTTTCTCTTTCGTAAATCTGAATTTTTGCTATTTGTACAAAATTTTCCAAAGTGTTTTGTTGCACAAATTTTACTTCGAACAAACAAATACTATTCAACTCAAACAGGTTCGCTTTTAGTTCACAGCCGTGCTTAGTTAATCTCGAATACATCTTACACTGACGGGGAGAAAAAATCTCAACACCAAGAAAAAATTATTGTAGACTAATGAAACTTCGGCAATACAATAGTCGAGAAAACAAATTTAATCGATTTAAGTTTCAAGATCACAGGTTAATGTAAGTGCAAAAAGAACCATTTCAAATGTGATTAAAATCCGGTGTAACCAGCAGAATTTTAAATGCAAGCATGCAAACGTGTATAAAATGAGGCAGACAACAACCGGATATCAGTTTGTGGGATGGAATTGCATGCCTGTTGCTTTTGGTTGGTTAATATAAGATTGTTTAATTCTGGCTGTGGATGATGCTGTTGTTGCCTTCTAATGATGTCCTATTTGTTCTCGATTAGAAAAAGATTTGGTGATCTAGCAGACCAAGGTAATACATTGATATTCAATAGAATATGTTGGGTTACAACAGCATCTGAGAGCGAATGTTATCCAGCTGGAAGTGAAGTGAAGTGAATGTGGGGTTTAGTGGCGCAAGGGCCAACTTTGGCCAAGCTGCGCCAAACATTTGTTAAAAGAATGTCATATTTTTTAAAAAATATATATGTATAAAAATATAAGTACACATATATATGCATGCATGCATATAATATATTAAAAATATAAAGAAACACACAAATCAAATCATATGTAAAAATCCAATTTTTAAAACGAAGGCAAATAGATTTTGGTGGGGGGATTCCCCCACCAAGTCAGATAAGGTTAAAACAGATGTATGAAAGAAGGTGACGCGATGACGGTTAAAAACGGGACAATCTATTAAAATATGATAGACGGAATATGGGACTTTGCACGAGGGACATTCTGGGGCATTTTCACCCTACAGAAGGTGCCTATGAGTAAAACGAGTGTGACCAATGCGAAGTCGAGTCAAGCGGACATCATGTCTTCGCACTGGTAGTGCTGCCCAATGAGAAGTGGAAGGATGAATGCTATGCAGTTTGTTGAGGACCTGTTTTGATCCCAAGTCTCTTGCCATACACGATGGATATAGTTCTGTGCAGAAGTTTTTAAATCCTGGTAACAGACAGGTCGCTGCATGTGATCAGACATGGATCGTGCAGCGGTATATATCAGCCTGTTCATTACCAAGTATACCCACGTGTCCAGGTACCCAGGAAAAAATTATATCAAAACCTTTTCTTTCCAATTTTCGCAGAAGAATAAGTATCTCGATCACAGTGGGGTGTCGGCGTTCTGTTAAAAAGTGCAAGGATTCTAGAGCACTCATGCTGTCAGTGTACACACAAAAATGACGGTGGTTGGAAATTAATATATGTAGAAGTGCGATAAGAATGGCAGTTAATTCTGCACTAAAGACAGACATGGAATTATGTAGGCTAAAACTTAAAATGGTACTATTAAAAACAACACCACACCCAACATGTCCTACAGCCTTCGATCCGTCCGTGTAGACGGGTAGGTACTTAGAATACTTACTGCGATGAAAAGAAAAGAGTTGCTGATAAATAACATCAGCAGTGTCTGCTTTGTGATAGCCTGAAAAGGGGTTGTGATAGTTAAAAATTTGGATGTCCCAGGGTGGAAATGCAAAAGGATATTATTTTCCTGGATATTTATGTTATTTAAGTGGGCGTCATTTAGAACAGCCTTTGCTCTTTCCGAAAAAGGTTTGATGTTAAATGAACGGGCCTCATAGAGTCGGTTGAGACCAATGGCAAGAGTAAAGGGTTTTAAAGGATGAGAAGGAACAGACATGGCACGAATAAAATAATTGGCACTTGATTGCCTCCGTCTTAGTTCTAAAGGTGGTTGATGGCATACCACATACAAGCTGGTAACAGGCGAAGTTCTGAAGGCACCAGAGCAGATTCTTAGAGCAGAATGATGTATTGTGTCCAGTCGTTTTAATACAGATGTACGAGCAGAACCGTACACTACACAATCATAGTCCAAACGTGAAAGTATTAGTGCTTGGTACACTCGGAGTAACGAGAGACTCTATCCGCTCCCCATAAGGTGTTGGATAGTACTTTTAAGATGTTGAGGGATCGTTCACACTTCTTCCGCAAGGAAAGGACATGCGGAAGGAAAGTCAATTTGCAGTCAAAGATTACTCCGAGGAAGCGCACCGCACTGACGACAGGTATTTGAATATGTCCTATATGAATAGAAGGATCTGGGTGTAGATTACGTTTTCTGCAAAAATGGACACAGCTGCTCTTGGATGGAGATATCGTGTGTCCATTCTGATCGCACCACTTAACTAATCGACTGATAGTTGTTTGCAGCTGTCGCTCAATTAGTCGCATATCTGATCCTTGACAAGAGACTTGCAGATCGTCAACATAAAGCATTCCTCGCACTGAAGGTGGAAGTTGATGAAGTATGTTACTCATATGAATATTAAAAAGGGTAACGCTCAAAACGCTACCCTGCGGAACACCTTGATCTTGAATGAATTTATGAGAAGAGGAGTGACCAATGCGTACATTAAAATAACGAACAGCTAAAAAGTTAAAAATAAAAATGGGAAGATTTCCCCTTAGGCCAAAATCATACATATTATGGAGAATCCCATAGCGCCAAGTTCGGTCGTATGCCTTTTCAATATCAAAGAAAAGAGAAACCAAGTGGTTTCTCCTAACAAAGGCATCCCTGATTTGGGATTCTAAAAAAACAAGGTTATCAAGAGTGGATCGGCCCTTGCGGAATCCACTCTGTAGAGGAGGAATACACTTTTCTTTCTCTAAAACATACACTAAACGAGTATTAACCATGCGTTCAAAGGTCTTACAGAAGCAGCTCGTCAGAGCAATGGGACGGTAACTCAGAGGATCTGTTGCCACCTTGCCCGGCTTAAGGATTGGAATCACAATGGCTTCCCTCCAGCTGGAGGGAAAGCAATGCTCCTTCCAAACTCTGTTGAATAAAAAAAGAATGTTGGCCAGAGAGTTTGGATGTAGATGACGAAGCATCGTGTATGTGATTCCATCCGGTCTAGGGCTTGTAAGAGTGCCTTTTTTAACTCAGTCATCGTAAAATCACAGTTATATGGAAAAAATGAAGGAGTGGAAAAGTTAATCGGGGTACGTTCTGCTTGCCTTTTAATTTCGAGAAAACGAGAATTATAAGAGGCTGCACTCGATACACTCTGAAAAGTTTCACCGAGAATGTTGGCAATTTTTCAACTGGGGAAGAAAAGATAGAGTTCGAGGTTTGTAAAATAGGGAAGGAAAATTCCCGATATATCCCGTTAGCAGCCTTAACCTTTTTCCATAATTGTTTACTGGACGTTGATGAAGAGAGGGAGGACACATATCGGATCCAGGATTGCCTCTGACGCCTTACTCTGCGAGCATTTGCTTTTGCCTTTTTGAACGCCAAGAGATTTCCGTAGCGGGATATCTGCGAAAGATTCCCCATAACTTCCGCTGGTGCTTATATGCTGTCTGACAATCAGTATTCCACCAAGGTTTGTAATGTTGGAATGAATGACTTGAACTCTTTTGTATGGATAATTCAGCAGCAGTAATCAAAACATTGGTGACTTCTTGTACAGCTGTATCAACACTTTCTGTCTTGACCATTGCATCAGTTATCACAGCCAACTGTGTGAAAAGGGCCCAGTCTGCACGACGATAAGAATATGTAGGTGGAAAGGTTTTTCCATCCGTATCAGAATCGTGAGAAAGGATAACAGGGAAGTGGTCACTATTATACAGGTCCTTCTCAATAGACAAACTGAAATTAGGGAAGAGTGACGGTGAGCAGATGGCCAAATCTAATGTGTGAAAGGATCGTGTGGGTTCGTGAAAGTACGTTGGTTCCTCGTGATTAAGCAGACAGAGACAGTGATCAGAAAGCACCTGTTCAATCTGTCTGCCACGAGGGTGTTCGTCTTCGCACTACCCCACAGAGTGATATGTCCATTGAAGTCACCAAGTATGACAAAGGGTGCTGGCAACTGATTAATCAGGTTGTTCAAGTCATGTTGGTGGATAGCAGTATTTGGTGGCAAGTAAAGACAGCAGACTGTGATTAAGCTCGTGCGTGGAGTGGATTCTCACGGCTACAGCCTGCAACGAGGTGTGGAGTGGCAGAGCACTAGATGGAACATCGAGGGATGTAAAAATACATACACCTCCGGACACAGAGGGTCCCTCCGTGTCTTTCCGCACACAACCATACCGACGTATCTTTGTTGTGTGACAAGACTTCAAGAAAGTCTCTTGAAGTGCTACGCATACTGGATGGTACTGACGTATGATGTTTTTTACGTCATCTGTATGCGATCTATATATAGCCACGACAGTTCCAAGAAACCAGGGAAGTTATTTTTTGGGCGAACTTGGCGAAAGGGGCCCTTTCAAGGGATTATCTGCCATTTTTTTAAAATCAGCCTCTAAAAGGCTCTCATCTTCTTCGGATGCCAGACCTATGACGCAATCAGAGTCCGAAGGATTAGCGTCTGTGTCCATGGCATCCAAGGCTTTAAAAGTTTTCCGTCTCCGAGATTTTTTGGAGACGGGAGATGTTTCATTGGGGGAATCTTGTTCCCTCGCAGTTTTTAAGGTTGTGCTTTTGGCAGGATTTTTCTTTAAATTTGTTTTAGGTTTTATACTTAATAAGTCTATTGTTTTGCTATCTTTTCGGGGACGATGTAATTGAGGTGGTTGTTCTTTAATTTTCCCTTTTGTCTTAGACATGGGAGTTGGTGGCGGAGGATCCGATGTTGTAGATGTTTTTGAAGAGACGGAGGGTAAGAGTTGCGTTTGGGCTGAGGATGTGGTAACAGCAGTAGGAATATTTGTTCTTTGTTTGGATGATATTGGTGCAAGTAATTTTAAAGGTGGACATTTTATTTTAGTGATGTTTTCCTCTGTCTGCATTGTAACGGATATTGATGAAGGTGTAGTAGCTTGGGCATATGTTTGAGGTAGTTGAGGAGGTAATAATTTTTTAGCTTCTATATAAGAAATATTATTGTTTTTTCTGATTTCTTGTATTTTTTTTCCCGAGTTTCCATTTTGGGCATAATTGAGAATTCGACGGATGGGACTGAGAACAGTTAATGCATTTTGGCTCTAGAGTGTTATCCAGCTGGAAAACACCCCTCGTGGAGATGTTTATAAATGGCAGTGCAGAGTTTTAATCACCTGACTGATTTACAAACTTACAGTCAGGGTGTGTGAATTAAACTTGAGAGTGCTCCTGCAATCAAAGAAATTGTTCACGCCAGACCATAATGCTAGGTGCAAAGATACTTTCCCTAATGTAGAGACATTTTTGAAAATATATTTAACAGTATTGATATCGAAGGCATCAGGCGAGAAATTATTTTTCAGTTTTAAAGAGTATTAAAAATTATTTAAGTACTTGAGAGAGAACAAATTTAACAATATGGCCAAATTATATATAGAACAAGATGTTTTGGACAAAATAGATACAGCAAAATAATTAATGAATTTGCCAAAAAGAAATCAAGAAGTAAAATTATGTTGCAAAATTGTAAGCTCTTTAGTAATGTTTTTAATTTTTCAAAATACAGTTAGGATTTTTCTGAAGCCATTGAGTTTTATTAATAGCAATATATTTTATTTTGAGCTTTTAAGAGAGAGGTCAGTGAATCCTTTCACTATTTTATTTTTTCGACCCTTAGGCCAAAGGCCTCAAACCTTTTACTGCCAGGGCCTCCAAATACCTTAATCTGCCTCTGGATATAAGGGTTTTACTTTCTGTCAGTATATATATAAATATGTGTGTGTGCAAAAAATGTTTTTTAAATATTCAGCTGTTCCAATTTCTGTATTTTTTTATTGTTGTCACAACACAAACTGATTTCAAATATAATGCTATCTAATTCCAATGTTTATGGATGTGTGCTAAATCATATAACTAGTTTATCTCCCTTTAAATATTTTTTTTCAGTAGATGGGTAATGTCTGTAAAATTAATTAGCACTAATATTGTAATTAATTTAAGCTGACTAACTAAAAACAAATTACAAGACTTTATTAACATAAATTGGAAAAAGAAAACAATATTATAGACATGAGGATTTTCAAAGAGTAAAAAAAAAAAGATTAAATAGAGACAACTTCAGTAAAAGTAGTCATTTTATTAATTTTTCAATTAAGGACTATGAACTTTCAGGATAAGCCTCTAACAACCATGATTATTAAATTGCACAGAAAATATTCGCTGGAAATAATCAAAGCTGGAGAAAACCACTAAGCTTTTGGAGAAAAATAAATTCCTGAGCATAAAATATTTTAAAAGACATATCTGAACTTATATAATACTGAAGCAAAAGGAAAACAGATATTATAAAAATGCAATGTAAATAAAAAATATAATTGACCTTCCTTAAGACATTGATAAGGGTTTTATTAGGATGGGGGGGCAAGATCTTTGTTACTTTATTTACCCAATATAGATTGCTTTTGATAGAAAGCTTTTCAAACCCTTATAATGAAGTTTTTCTTTCAACCTCAATTCCATATAAACTTCCTGATAAAAAAAAATTGCAAGCCCTAAATAACTGGTTTAGAATCATTGGTTCAGTTATAAAATTAACATATAAATTTAAAAGTAAAGCGATTAGCAGAGTTCATCTGAATATTTGAAGAGGGTGAAAATTGTAAAGAAAAATACAAAAACATATTTTTAACTGAGAGTGGAATTATAAAAAAAAGGCTGTAAAAAAAATCTTGCTAAGATATTAAAGTTAAAATGTATGCAGTAAGACTAATTAGCTTCTGATCCAAGCAGACAGAGAAGGCTATCTTGCAAAATAAGTTTAAATTGAACACACCAAAAACAATTTAAGGACATCAAATGCATTGATATTTTGGAATTAAAACTGCACACTATTTGCTCATATTTTCTTACAAAACTTGATTTGAAACATCAAAAATGACCTTAAAAACTAAATATTTGAAGAATCTCAACATAATTTATACACATTGTGCTTTCCTTTTGATATTTGAATTTTATTTTTTTTTTTCTCTCAATTGCTACGATTTTTAAAAAACATTTTTCAGATTTATATTTCAATTAAAAATAATACTTTAGCAAACAAGTTATTTCACACCTTTTGTTTCAAAAAGTAATATATGTATGTATGTATATATATATATATATATATATATATATATATATATATATATATATATATATATATGAATGCTTCATAATTATAGCAATCATGAATTAAAATAAAAAAACATAAAAAATTATTCAAATCAGAAAAAAGAATTGAAAAACATGAAGTTATAGAATTAAATAACAACCATAAGAAAACTTTTACAATCAGAAGCAAAAAAAAAAAAAAAAATTATATTTTACAATAAAAATTGCTTAATTTAAAAAACACTTTTGCTTTTGAATAGAACCTCAAAGCGAAAAAGTAAACAATTCCTAAAATGATAAAATCTTGAAAGCTACGACATTTTTTCATAAATTCTGCACTTTTGAAGCTACACGAGAGCCATTGGCCTCATGTAGCTTTATGAACCTTGGTAAGTGATAAGGACAACACCTGAGCTGGCACTCCACTCTTCAGCTACCATACTACACCAATGTGAGGACTTTGAGCCTCCACAGAATAAGAGTGTGCAACACCCCTTCACACAGTGAGGTATTAGGATTTGAACTCAGGACTTGGCACAATGCCAGTCATCAGTTCCTGAACATAACCATAATCCCTTTACATTAATATTTAGCACATATAAGAAACTTATGATATGCAGTTACATAGACTTTGAGCTCTGTTGCATGCTTTTACATATGCTTAAGTACAGTATTAACTAAAAATAGAAAACACAGAAAATGACAGCATGCAAAAAAATTAACAAAACAATTGTGAATTTTAGGACCACAGGTTTTGAAATAATACATTAGTTTTTTAATTAGATTACATAACATCTAGTTATATTAGAAATATAAAATATTTAATGATTTCACTTCTGGAATAGTGATTCAAATTTCAAATCAATTAAAGCAATTGGTTGCTAATGAGAATTTTTAAAAGAAATTTACAGATAATTTCTGCAATTGTAAAAGCATATCAAAACATTATGTCGATAAAACCTTTCCTTTTAAAAATACTTTGGGAATTCTCAAAGAATTAAGTTATGTTTTTCAGAATGTATTTAACTTTTTGTAACTGTTAACTCACCCAAATAATATTCAGAATACCCAATGTAGTAACATAATTAATTACACAAGTGATTAATTTGAATATAATTTATGTTGCTCTATGAAACAGCTATTTGTGATTTGTGATGGATGTCTTAATTTTGAGCCATGGTCAAGTGATGAGGATGACACCTAAGCTCTGTCTCCCTCCCCTTCACCTAACTTCCATACCACTCCCATCGGAGAGCTCTAAACATCCGCAGATTTAACATGCATCAGCCCCTCTATGCAATGGGTTTTCAGTGGCACTAGGTTTTGAACCTATGATCATGATCACTTGGATACCACATTATGCAAGCGAAGGGATGTTTGGACAAAAATCCATCAACATCATATCAAATTAATGAATAAGAATACTGATATATATATATACACACATACTAAGGAAGCCTTTTCACAGTTGCTATACCCTTTAAAAGGTACCTTTTACCAAACAAAGGGGAAAAAATCAAATAAAAAACATATCTTCCACTCATGGATTAAAGCTTTGAAAAATTAATAAATTTCACTGGTTTTTTTTTGTCAACTTTTTATAACTATTTAACTTACCAACGTCATAATATTTTTGTTCCAAACGTAATGTTTGTGATACAAGAAGCAAAAAATAAATAAATAGAGCATTTTAATTCAAAGCATTTATTGTTCACACAAAAAGTTCAAAAGTCAAAAAAAAAATTTGTTTGCAAAATAAACAATATTTTATTCAATTTTACTTTTTATAAATAAGAAGGATTTTTCATTCTTATCCTTTTTTTTACAGAAAAGGATGCTCTTTTGGACATAATGGGGGGATGAAAGCCAAAATATCATAATCCTCTCAGGTGTCTGATACCTTGCTTTTCTTTTGAATGATTATCACATGACATATTCAGGTTGGAAAAGAAACCCCAAGACATATATAGTCAAATCATCGAATTATTCTACCTTTTAATTAATTGGCCACAGATGGTAGTGTAGCAATTCAAAAGATTTTCCAATAAAAATATTATTTTGTTTTCACATGCAAAAAGCATGTCGAGTGTTGATATCACAGGAATATCGAAAAAAAGGCTGAATGCACAAATTACAAGAAAGAATATTCAGTTCGTAATGTTTTTGGCGATTCAAATGGTATTTTGTCAAATAAGCTTTATCACAAAGATGTCTAAATGTGCTGTTTCCAAGAAGGATTTTTGATGTGACTATGCACAAACAACAAATACATAAACTTTTGTACAGTAATCAAAATGTTGGTTTTTAATAAACATTTGTATGAAAAAGCTGCAATTCCATCTATTTCCAAATACAGGATAATATAGCTAATAAATAAGTGCCATGATAATTATTATAAAATTTAAGAAAGTCCTCTCTCTACTATTGCAATATTAACAAAGCTTCATTCATAAAAAAGATTGATATATTTAAAAGGGAATTTTTTTTTTATGTAGCATTTTGTAAATGTCTTATTGTGGACTGCATTAGCCAAAAAAATCCTCTTTATGAGTGGATTGTTATTGCTAATAATTGTTATTGTGAAACTGTCCATCACAATTTCTTTAGACTGAGTTACATTTATATTATTCCATATAAAGTATGGATTAAAAGTGAGAATCATAGGTAAGGAAATATGAAAATTATCAAAGAGATTTGAAAAGAGAAAAAAAAAAAAAAAAAAAAGAGCAGCCCCAGAATCATTAAATTACTGCAAATGAAACTCTGAAAATTAACTTACAAATGAGAGCATACAGACACTGAACAAATAAATTACATGGATGCTTTGATGTATCAGTTAATAAACAATTAAAACCCCCAGTATGGTTCCCAAAAAAGATCTGTAGCAAATGGAAATCAACTAAAAACATTATTGATAATTATAGAATTTCTCATCCAGTGATAGCTGTGACTGCATCATCTGTCTTTCAAAATTATGGTGTGATGAATGACTGATACAAATTTCAAAGCTTTTCTGTCACACCCAAGCAGAGAAATGCTGTATCAAACTTTGACAGAAGCATCTAAAAAAAGTCTGTGGTCATGAAGCAAGAGACAGCATCCTCAGAATTTGTTTATCAAGATTATATAATACCCAAATATTTTTAAAAATCTGGCTTTTAAGGTACATTCTTTTGAATAAAAACATTGGATAATTTTATACATACTGCATTAAATAATAGGTCCACATATAATGCTAATATATTCCAAAATTAAATATGTTCACCACCTGTGTTACAGTTTATTTTATTAAAGTTAAATGATAAAGTTGAATAAAATTTTAAAAATTTTCAAACATGATTTAAGAAAAATAAATTTTTTTTAGGTTTTTATACAAATAAAATGTTTTGAAATAAAGGCTTTAATTTTTTCCCCCTTCTTCTTGATCTTCATATCTTAAACATTACGTTTAGAAAAGTGTTATGAAAAAAAAAGTGGTCAGTTAAATAATTTAAAAAACTTAAAAATAAAGCGCTCTCTATTTTTCAAAAAGCATGTTCAAAAGATATTTTTTATTTACATATTTTTGGGGGAGGGTGCCTTTTTAATTAGCTAATCCACAGCTAAACTAGATGCCCACACTACTTTGATACAGCTGAATCAACAATTTGTTAGGACACATAAAAAACACGCTACACAATTTTTCGTCACTAGATGGTGCTCTGCATCTACCAAGCATCATCCTACACTAAACCACTTAATTACCCCCCCAATGAAAAAGTAATAGAATATGTATTTGGATCAAGAATACTCAGTTTTTTAATTGTTTGCAACAACATATAGTCATTACTACAATATAATATTTTTTAAAAAATTAGTAGAAACACATGTATAAAGATTAGTAGTAGAGGTAGTTTTAGAATTATTGAGGAACCTTTAAGTCACTCAGCCATATGCTGGAAATCAGGAAAGGATGTTCAAAATCTCTGGGGTCTGTGATGTCAAGCTGATACATAAAGGGGGAGGCTATGTCGATGGGAAGTTTAAGAACCGCTGTTCTGGTGTTAAAGACTTGAGATCTACTAATTGGAACAAATTGATAATTTATGTTAATGAAATTATTTCAAAAACATCAATCTTAGGAAAGTATGAGCAAGAAAAAACTCAAATTGAAGAGCAGGGACATAGATATCCCTGTATAATGATATGAGGCCCCCCCAGCTTTAAGAGCTCCACATGTATAATTAAAAAATCATAACATGTTGCAAGGCCCTTAAAAAAGGTCCCCTAAAGAATTTTGGTACAGGCCCACTCAAGACTAGCTACTCCAGTGTAGAATTAAACAGTTACTAATATCTATTCCTTACTACAGTTAATCTGTAGTGTTAAAGTTTTAGTAGCAGATTTTGTTTAAATAGAGGGGGGAGGGGTAAACAGGAGAAACTAAAAGAAAAGAAATACATATGTATACCTAAAAATAAATAAATAAATTCCACAAAACTTTATAAGTAATGTGAAACACAGAAGGAAAAATATTATATTAATTTCAGATATTTGTATTTATTTTTATTTTTGTTTAAGTAAAGTTCCAAGCAAAACTTTTCCTAAAAATATCACTTTATAAATATTTTATTTTGTTCATTACAAATATATACATTCCTTTGGTTTTTTTAAAACTGAAACTTAATAGAACCAAAACAGTTTATAAAGGACAAAGTACCAAAGCTAATGAATTATTTTTTTAAGAAATCCTAACAGAATAAAATCTTTCAAAGGCTTATATACACTCTGTAACAAAAAAAAAATGACAAGGAATTGCACGATTGTAATGAAATTTTGTATGCAAAGACATTTCAACCGAACATGCAAATGATTAAAATTTCGTGTCCAACGAATGAATAGCAGGAGCTACAGTGCATCGGAACTGCACACTAAGCAGGTGTCTATAAGAAGCGATTCTCAATCTGATGGTGAAAATTTATGTTCATTGAGATTTAGGATATCATTGAACAACTGAAAAAATGCCTCGCCGCAGGATTTGAGCTCATTACGAGCAATTGTCAGAGTTTGAAAGCGGTCATATCATTGGACTGAAAGAGGGAGGATATGGGCAAATCGGAGAACCACTCCTCACATGGATTGAAGTGATGCAGCCATTAGAAAATGCTCGCAAGAATGGGTGAACAATGGCAGATTTCAGCGTCATGATGGTAGCGGTTGACCTAGGGGCACAGCAGATTAGGAGAACAGATTGATTGTCAGATCAGCTGTCACAGCGCTTGATTCATCGTTATCAACCATCAGACATATGACCAGCACACGAGTGTCTACCTTGAACATTCACAGATGCGGCTGATAGTGCAAAATTTACTCTCGTACCGACCACTATGCCACCTGCCATTCGCGCCTGCACACAGCTGAGTTAGATTACAGTGGTGCTTGAATCGATCAGGTTGGAATCATGCTGACTGAGGACATATAGTATTTAGTGACGAATCCCGCTTCCATCTGTGTCCCGAGAATCATCGAAGACGTGTCTGGAAACGGCCAGGGCAGCGTGCTGATCTTGCTTTCAATATTGCACCCCACACAGGCCCTCAACAAGGAGTTATGGTTTGGGGTGCCATTTCTTTTGAAGCCGGACCCATTTAATTCTCATTAGAGGCCCACTTACAGCACATTGGTACATCGACGGCATTCTGAGAACTGTTTTACTAGCGTTCATTTTACAGTACACTGGCCTTATTTTTTAGCAATATAATGCCAAACCACATACTACACATGTTGCTATGAACTGTCTTGCAGCTTATCAAACACTTCCTTGGCCAACCAGATCACCAGATCCCTCTCCAATTGAGCATGTCTGGGATATGATGGGAAGGAGACTGCATCTACCAGGGAATGTTGATGATCTGGTCACACAATTGGAGCAAATTTGGCAAGAAATACCGCAGGAGACCATCAGGGTTCTATATCACTCTATGTCACATTGTGTGGCAGCTTGCATCAAGGCTAGAGGTGGGTTAACTCTTAATTGAGCTCATTATTTTATAACAATGTAACTCTCAAAAAAGTCATTAAATTTTTCTGAAATTTTAATCATTTTTTATTTTATACCTAATCTTTCTACCCACCAATTTTTGTCTCTATCAGACAACTTGTTCTTGGTGCGTTATTTTTTTTTTTTTTTTTTGTTATAGAGTAAAGCTAGTAATTTGAGTATAACATTAAACTAAATAATTAGAATTAAATTAATACAAGAGTAGTTTAAAAAGTTTTTAGACTTCACTATAAAGAATAAATTTATTTACGAAATTTGCTCACAACTTTTCAAAATACAACCATTTGGCTACAATGCTGTTGTCAATTCGAGAAAACCAGTCTTTAAATGATGATAACCACTCATCTTTACTTAAATGGTCCAGCTGCTTTCAATATTCAGTGACGGCTTCTTCTGCACTGCTAAAATCTGCTTTCCCACATTTTATTTTTAATCTTGGAGAAGAGAAAAAAGTCACAGGGTGCAACATCTGGCGAGTAGGGAGGGTGTGGTAGGGTTTCGATATTTTCTGCTTCAAAATAATCCTTCGTTCTCTGTTCAGAATGCACCAATGCATTGTCGTGGTGCAGGATCATCTCACATGTTCTGCGTTTGGGCCTTTTTTTGACGCCACTGTTCCAGCACTTCTGGCAAACACTTGATCACATACCATTCTGCTGTAACTGCTATTCTATCTTTCAGCACTATAGTGGCAATATACCCTGTGTACAGAAAAAAATGTTGCCACCATTCGCTTTTCGACACTTCTTGTGCGTCTGACCTTGGTTGGTGGCGGTTAATCTGGAAAGCATCAGTTCATGGACTGGCGATTTGTTTCTGGCTCAAACTGGTAAATCCACGTTTCATCACCTGTAACTATGTCCCAGACACCTCTGTTTTTGCCATCATTGAATTTCTTTTTCATTGTGTGGCACCATTCCCCACAAAAATTTTTTGGGCGTCACTCAGTGCTTGAGGGATCCATCTTGAGCAATGCTTTCACAGCAAAAGGTAATCGTGTAGTATGGTGTTGACGCTCTTGGAACTGATCTTTAGGATGCCAGCTATATCCTGATGTGTAATCCTTGGATCTTCTCTCACTAGGGACCACACTTCTCCCTCTGTTGTCGAAGTGCTCGAACGTCCGCTTCTGGGGTTGTCTTCTAAGGATCTTCTCCCATGCTTAAACTCGTTGAACCAGTTGAATACTTTGTCACATGAAGGAGAAATGTTCGGAAAAGTGGAAAAGCTTTGGAAACACTCTGCAGCAGTCAAACCTTCTAAAAAATTGTAAAAAATCATGGTGCACCAAGTTTTTATGTTCAACTCCATTGTCGGAAAACGGGCATGTTCAAAAGAGGAAAGATCCATAGAAATTCTTCAGTTGATGTCATAGTGTGCTGTCATCTACCATAGAGTATTGAAGGTTGAAACTACTGATGGGCGCTAAAAGTAAATTTTTAACTCTTATTTTTCTATGTGAGTCTAAAAACTTTTTGAACTGCTTACGTACTGCTTTACAA
This sequence comes from Trichonephila clavipes, assembly GCA_019973935.1. Taxonomy (NCBI): domain Eukaryota; kingdom Metazoa; phylum Arthropoda; class Arachnida; order Araneae; family Nephilidae; genus Trichonephila; species Trichonephila clavipes. The sequence continues at coordinate 377,326 of BMAU01014849.1, forward strand.
AAATTTCAGGGAAATATACAAGTATGTAACTATAAATAAACAAAACCTGTAAATTAGCAGTTTTTCCTCAATAACTTCGAAGTAAGTATAAAATTAAATTATTTTAAATGCATAAAAAATGTTGTATCGTATACATTAAGTGTAAATGTGTGTCAAAAGACATTTAAAAAAAAAAAAGAGAAAACCATTTTTATTAAAAACATTTTTTTATTTTCTGTATAGTAAAATTATAAAATAATGTTTTAATTAAAGCAAATGAAGCTTTAGAATCTTCCTCTATAAAAGCTCATTTATCTGGACAACTTTTCGATTGGTTTCTTTATTTATGACATTTTTTATCAAAAAGGGGAAGAATTTTTGACAAAGTTAACTCAATTTTGAAGAATGTCCTTCCCTATTACATTTTAATAATTCACTGCTCTGAGTGCATGGTGAAATAATACAGGATATAAACAGTATAGGAGCAGTACCTTTTTTTTTTCAAAATTCCCCTAATTTGATCAGACACAAAGTCTGCTTGAAATGTTTGCTGCACACCAAAGATGAGGCTGGTTTATCATTTATATCAAGATTTGATCTCAATATATTTATCATTCAGGCATCGTTAAGGAGTAAATTACTTAAAAATTTGTGGTAAGAGACATCTTTTTCTAATCAAATTTAAGGAAAAGTATGTTACAATATACCATGATGTTTTAAAAAGTTTCACTTCCAACTAAAACTTTAAGAAACAATCAAATTAAATTTCATCAAGAATTCTAAATGATCCAAAGGAAAAACAATTAAGATATTAAAATAACTTTTTTTTCGACAATTTAAATGCAGTAAAACACATGTCTAAGCAGAAATTGTACCAGAAAGTTTTGTGGTACATAGTCCTCTAGCGAAGTAACAGTACAGCATTAGGTTTCTGAGAGAATAATAGATTTAAAGAAAATAATCACAGCTACTATGAACAGCACATGCATCTTGTTTAGCCATGGCTAGACAAAAAGAAACTCTTCCAAGATATAATAAAAAAAAGGGGAGAGTGTTCTTTTGGACCATCCTCCCAATATGCACTGACCTACATATATATAGAGAGAGAAAATGACAACTTTTTAAAGCCATAAAATATATCTTTTCTAGCTTACAGCATTTAAGTTCTTTTATAAATTATTATTAGTAATGAATAAATAACTACACTGCTGGCCTTTAAAGTTGCAGCATAAGGAAAGAAAGCAATTAAAAAAAAACACTTTGCTTATTGTTCATATACAACACCAAAATTTGTACACACAACTGTCACTTTTAAACTGGTAAGGCATTGAGATGAATTGGGCTCAGGAGATACGGGTTAGGTCATTGCATGCTACTTAAAGTCTACGCAACATTTCATCAATTGTGGAACAATCTGCAGCAACTCATGGCTAGATGTTTTTAATGGTTGAGAAATCTGGACAATACTCTTGCCAAGTGAGTGATAGTTATGTTAACATCACACTATAAAGCTGCAGTGACAGTTCTCGTCATTTTGCACCATAGTCAAGAGACAAAGACAACACCTAAGCTGGCACAGCCCTCTCCTAACTTCCACACCACACCATAAGAGGACATTTGAGCCTCAATATATTTAACGTACATCGGCCCCCTCTACATAGTAGGTATTCAGCAGTACTAGGCTCAAACTCATGACATGCCAGCCACGAGTATGATCATGACCACTAGGCTACTGCAGCAACAACCTACTGGCCACCGCAACAGTCGAATACCCTCTATGTCATGGTCGGTCAGAACATGATAGGCAACATGTGGCCTTGCATTATCTTGTTGAAATAAGATGTCTCTGAGTACTTGAAGATAGGGTATAGTCATCACACATCCACAATCCATCTTTTCTCTCTTTCAAGCAAATTTGACATTTTTATTGGCCTTCCTTTAAAGTATTTGGATTTTAATGTCTGGTTTTAATATGCAAGACATTAATAATTAATGTGATACCATTTACATACAATGATCATTACATTTCCCAGATTAAAATTTTTAAAGTTTTAGGATTTACAAAAACTAAAAATTGGTGTTCTGTGTAAAATAACACTTAAAATTTCTGCATTGATGAAAATTAAATATTAAATAATTAACACCTAATTTAATACAGCATAAATGAAAATAATTTAGTGCATTTCATAAAGTCTTTAGAATTCTTACCTGACCAACAAAATCTGTATAGTACATGTCATGGCACATTATTCCCATCCAACCAAAAAGGCAAGCTATAAACAGACGAAACAGGACTGGAGGCATAGAAAAAAAATCTTTGAAACTGTTCCTAAACATAGTTCGAGCTTCAAACAGCCAGGAATAGATAAGTCCTTGATGTTCTTCATGTAATTTTTGAAAGGAGGAATCTGGCAAATGGTTGGGAGATTGAGCAAATGCATTACACATATTTTTATCTGTTTTAAATGCACTGGTCCCAACATGACACTTAATCATAACTTTTGACACTTTTGTTGAGGGTAAAATTTTATTATTTGTATCAAAATTAAATTCGCTATCTTTAATAAGTTTAAAGTCATTGAAATTCTTATCAAAACTTCCACCAGACAAATACAATGGTTTTTCATGAGCAATACTTAAGTTAACAGCAAGTAAAACAAATAACATCAAGGCCAATAAACTAAATACAGCCTTTTCTTGCCCACCAAAATAATTGCCAACAGAGGTACTAGTCCAATTAAAAGATGTAATAAAGTATCCAAAGCAACCTCCTAATGAAAGCATACAAGAATACACAGTAAATCCAGAACTTTGTTCTTCAAGTGAATGAAATATGTCAGGAATAAGAGCTTTGCATGGATTCATAAGAGCTTGACTAGAAAAATCCAACAGAATTACACCAACAGCTAAGCCAAAACTAGGATTTAAAAACCCTGCATATGTACAAATTTCACGATTGAATGGTATAATCAGCAAGGAAAAAATCATTATAATACCAAGGGCAAGCATAAAAGGACGACGTCGTCCAAAACGACTTTGGCACCGATCACTCCAACGTCCAATGATAGGAACTAACATTAAAGAAATGAATGGACCAATACCCATTACTATGGTTAGAGTCTTATCTGTAAACCCATGCTTTAGCATTATTGGTGGGATATAAGTAAATCCAGCACTTGCACATAATTCTAGGCCAAAAGCTAAAAGATTAATACCTGCTAACTTCAGACAATTAATCGGTTTTATGACGGATTCAATTGTGCCACATTTCACAGTTACATTACCAGAAGTTGAATCATTAATTGGTAATAAACATGACTTTTCCATCTTCATTATCTTTTATTTGATAGAAGAATATCGAACAGATGCCCAGCAGTTAAGAGAAGTAGCTGGACTTCCGTTGTGAAATACCTGAAAAAAAGATATTTTGTGATAACTAAATATCCATGTAAAATATATTGAAAACCAAAAACAAATATCTTAAAGTTTTTAAAACATAATAGTTAAAGCAAAATAATTTTTGATTACAGAAAGTCAAAGAATAAAAGAGGATGCATTTATTATATACACAAAGTAAAGGAAAAAATTAAACAGTTGATAAATGTAAAAATGACCCACAGAAAATGGTCCCAAGGCACAGTTTAATACAAAATAAGATACAAAACATCATGCAGCATAAAAAGCCTATAGTATTTACAATGACATAACATTAAGTTTTGTTTTCATGACTTCAAAAGCAAAATACTCTGAAATAATATTGTATGTAATAATAAACTCTAAGAATACAATTAAAAAGACTTTTTCCTTGTAAAACACAGAAAATTAATCATTTGTTTCATACAAATTTAAATATAATGCATATAAGGTAAAAATGCTTGCATTCAAAAGCACACAAGTAAAATATTGTTTAAATTTCTTGAAACAAACCATGTAAGTATTTATGATTTAATATGTAAAATTAACAAAAATGTTACAACTTCGTTTTAAAAGAAATTTTTTCCATAATAAATAAAAAAAAATGCATATTCACAGAATCTAAATAATAAATGTGCTTTACACAATTTTATGTGTTATTTCAACTTTTTTCAAGCTATCAATAATTTGAAGTAACTTATGACAATTAATTATGATCTTTAATGCAATAAGTATAATGAGAATTAAATGTAGATTGGCAAAAAATTTAGCTATATTTGTTATATAAGCTGAACTATAAAACTAAATCAATTCCAAGCCCAAAATACTAAAGTAAAACATTTAATAAAAATGAAGGAAGGAAGGCAGGCTCTTAATTTTATATATGAGGTAAGATGGTTCAGTTACGGTTGTACTGAAAGTTGTGTATCAGAATGTAGATGAAGAACCACTTTTGAATCATAGTCAGATGACACATGAGCTAGTATATCTCACTTCCACATGATGCCATATGAGATCTAGTTCAAATTAATATATGACAGTCCCATTACTAGCTGATTTTAATAAAAACAGTTCATGACAGTTTTTCCTAGAATCAGAATTCAGGCCCACAACATTTGAACTTTATCTAACATAAAGTTTGAGATTTAAACCACTAAGCTATTGTAAGTCATAAAAAAGTATTTTGTTTAGTAGAACATGAAACTTTTCATTCATTACAAAAGTACATTAGATGTTATTTTTCTAAATTCCAAGAGTCAGCAGAATATATGAATCTGCAAAACCAATCTAGAATATGAGCAACAAAATTCGTCATTTTCTGGGGATTTTATTACAAAAACTGCTATACATAAACAAGTTCTATTTAGTTATACATAAATAATTTTATACTACTTTTTCAAAGCTTATGAATCAGTTGCATTTCTTAATTAGAAATAATAAATTATCAACATAGGCTGAAATAGGAAGAGAAACAGTATACAAAAAACAACATAATGCAAATATCATAACTGGTAATAATCAGAAAAGACCAGTCTTATCACTGACATAGTCTACTAGTCCTGAGTGGGCTCCATATCAAATTTCATTGGGGGAAATAAATTAATATTATTGCATAAATAAAACCTATTTGAAAGTGTCACAGAGTATGTATACATAGACATATGCATTTAAAAATTTTATTACTTAAGAATTAGCCAAATAGCTTAGTAGTACTTTTTCTTCTTTCGGAAAAAGCATTCATAAAAACATCCATAGCAGATGAGGATTTTGGTTTTTTAAAAATGTATCTATTTCTATTGATATAAATATCATTGACATCTATTTCTATTGACATTCATAAAAACATACATAGCAGATGAGGATTTCGGTTTTTTAAAAATTTATCTATTTCTATTGACATTATTGCAAAGTCCAATAACACATAAATCAAAGATAATTTTTAGCAATTTTTAACTTACAAGGAGAGGGCACCACTAACGAAATTCATTTTGGGTCGAGACTTGGTGTAATAGTAGTACTCCTTTAGGGTGTTCAATCCTCAATGTAATTCTGCCAAATGGCCAGTCAATTCAGAGAAAATAGCATCTGAAATTCATGCTTAGCTTTAAGGCAATTAAGTTTCAATTTCTTTCACCGGCCCGTTGGCAAGTCGTCTGCCTTCAATGTGCGAGGATCCGAGTTTGAATCACGCTGGAAAACTTTTTCTTTCAATTCCCTTATTTGTTTTTTAAAATTAAATTTATTTATGAAAGTTTTATCAAAAATTAAATGATATTTATGTAATTATTTTGTATTTTATAAAGTAAAAATAAATAAATAAATGTATTATTTAATATTATTACTAATTAAAATTAATTAAATAAAATTAAGTAAAATTATTATTAATAAAAATTAATTACTAATCAAAATTATTTAAAATTAATTATTAATCAAAATTATTTAAATTATTAATCAAAACTATTTATAATTAAAAGTAACTATTACTCAAAATTACTTGAAATTATTAATCAAAATTAATTATTAATTAAAATTATTTAAATGATTTATTCATTAACATTATTTAAAATTAATATTAATTAAAAATAATTATTACTAATTAAAATTAAATAAATTTATTTAAAAAGGACTTATTAAACATTTCATATAATTATAAAATAATTAATTTAAAAATAATATATTTTATAATATATTTTTTATTATATATATAATATTTCATTTATAGTATATTGCATTTCACATTATAAAACTATTCAGTAAATAATTTTTATGTAAAATATCATAATATATTTATTATATATTTTATTATAAAAATGTTACTTATATTTATGTAAAAATATATTTATTAAACATTATATAAATATTTATATAATTACAATAATTTTTTTAATTTATAAAATGCTAAATAATTACGTAGAATATCATTTAATATTTAATAAACTTTTCACAAATAAATTTATTTAATTTTAAAAAATAATTAAAGGAATTGAAAGAAAAAAAGATTTTCGCGTGATTCGAACTTGGATCCTCCCGCAGTGAAGGAAGACGACTTGCTAATTGAGCCACTAGGCCGGTGAAGGAAATTGAAATTCAATTGTATAAAAGGTAAGCATGAATTTCGGAGGCTTTTTTCTCCGAATTGACTGGCCATTTGGAGGAGTTACATTGATTGATTGATTGAATATTAACGTCGCACTGTTCAGCTACACGAGGGCTTTTGGCGACGGACCACGTAATTTTGAACCATGGTCAAGTGACGTGGATGACACCTGAGCTGGCACCCCCCCTCTCCTAACTACCACACCACACCAACGGGAGGACGTTTCAGCTCTCGACAGATTTAACGTGCATCGCTGCCCTACACGGCGGGTCTTTAGTGGTACTGGGCTCGAACCTGTGACAAAGCAAGCCACAGTCCGATACCTATACCACTCGGCTACCGCGGCCACAGGAGTTACATTGAGGATTGAACACCCTAAAGGAATGTAACACAACCATTTTATCGCCGTGGACCGGTCAACGTTTGTTAATTTTACCGCGGCCCGTTGAGGGGGAATGTTGATTGTTTATATTTTAGATTGTTTTGATTTAATAATTTTAATTTAATTATATTTAATCGTGACTTCTGAATAAAATATAGCTACACTAAAAAAAAATATAAAGTAATTTAACAAGGAATAATAAGTGATTTTCATAAAAAGTAGTCCAAACCTAAGAAAAATATACCACAGTAAATAAAAGAGAAATAATTTAATGTTCCTTGTTCGGGCCGGTAGTATTTGATTCCATTGCGGAACACTGCCCTAAAGGGGAGTACTACTATTACACCAAGTCTCGACCCAAAATGAATTTCCTTAGTCGTGCCCTCTCCTTGTTAGATAAACTTCTTTCAGCTGTTTCAGTTGTGATCAGAAGGATGAAAAATACCAGACATGACTAAATATAATAATAGACTAAAATATAAAGAACAATTTCCCTGCAAATTTCTTCATACATGGAAATTTTTCAGCAGACAAAGATTTTAAAAGTCAATGTCATTGTATTATACATCTTCTTCTCATTATTATCTGATTTCAAGCCAATAAGTTAAGGTTGTAGCTCCTTGGGTGCTGTATCAATATCAATAATAGAATAACAAGAGCAAATTGAATTTAGGCCCAATTTTCTTCAAATCCTGAAATCTTCTTGTGACCTCATGCTCCAAACTCTGCAGATCTCTTAGTAGAAATGCTTTCAGGTACTTTGTTTTCCTAATAGTGAAAAATAAAAGACGAATCTTTGATTGCATACAGGAAAGAAATCTCGATTCAAAGCAAATTTTCTGACTGTCTTGGCAGGCCACATGTGGTCTGCGAGCTTCTATTTACCCACCCCTGGTTTAAAAAGTGTGGAAAGTAATCAGCGAATAATCATTCAAATTCAAATAATCATTTTCTGTAGTATTCCATCTCTTTTAAATACTGTGTCTCATAGCAACTCGAGAATGTTTTGGAGGAAGTATTTTCTAAACAGAAAAAAAATTCATGAAAACAAAGTAAAAAGTTTCTAAGTTATGTAAACTATGCATAAAAACAAATATTGGTCTTGAAATCAATTTTGGTTAAAGTAACTATGAGCACTGAAAAACTCAAAACATAAACAGAAATGAATTTAGAACTGAAAATTGAAGTTATCATTTCAGACTGAAAGAATTGATTGTAATCAAAAATAATTTAATTAATGGAGAAAATGCTTTAAAATGAAACCGAAACTAAAACCTAAGCTTGGAAAACTTCAAATATCTTAAAAACCTAATAGACTACCAGATCTGAAATCTGGAAGCAAACCCCAATTATATAAACCACAAGAAAATGCAAAAGAAAAAAAATTATATTTTTATTATGTATAGATATAACCTTAATTTCCCCCTATTTTTCTTATAGACTAGAATTTTCATTTAGATTCTCCCGATGGGAAATTTCTATATTAGGAAAAAATGAAAATAGCTCTAAGTAATTAAAGAAAAATGTAAAGCTCCTTCTATATAATATAATACTGATTTCCTTTAAAAAAATCATTAAAAACACTACACAATCATTTGCCCCACTCGTTGCCTTCTTCATTCCCTTATGATAAAAAATAAAAGATTTTGAGCAGTAAAATATAAAAATATACCAATTTTGTTTTATATACATGATCCTTTTTATATAGTTTAAAAATAACGTGAGTGTTTTCCTTTTCAATCAATTTACTCTAACATATTTAGGGTTGTTGATTGTTCATGAAAAATAGGAAGCAATAAATAGGATATTTACTAAGAGTTCAAGTTCTGAGATTAATATTGTACAAATCTAGTATAGTTTTTACAATATTGATCAAGATATATATAAGTCAACAAAAACTTTAAAAATTATCGCATGAATATTTGTTCAGTTTTATACTTAAAATTATATGAAAAATCTACAAAACTAAAAGTTATATAAATAAAACAAGTTTCTTCAATTAGAAAAAGTTAAAACCATAGTATATTTCTGAAGGCGCAGTTCAGCTTCTTAAAATATTATCACAGTGTGAGAACCTTTATTAAATTTCCGCATAGTAGGTATGACAAATCTTTATATTGAAAATAACGATTTTTAATTATCTTAACATTAACAAATGTGTTATATACACAAGTAGAGGTGAGAATAGTTTAATATCATTATTTCAAATATTATTAATTTATTGTCCTATGTTGAAGCTAACTCATATTGTAAAGAACAATTTCCAATTACAAAATTCTGCGAGCTGCATCTACCCGATGCTCGGCGTTGGAGGAAGAAATTCAGACTCGAGCCAGTCAATTCAAATAACTGAGTTTATTCAGAACTACAGAGTGAGTGTGAGCATGTGTGGCTCCACCCCTTTTATACACAGAACATAATGACGTCACACAACCTGTTCACAGTTACAAAAACGTGGCGCCATGCTGCCACTCATTCACACAAATCATCTCCATTTACAACATACTCCCCCCTTTGAGACTTGGGGAGAGTCTCAAACCTCTATAACAGTTATAATTAAAAAGATCAAGTCTCTTCGGTTCTTTAACCAATTTTCCAGAAGAAGTATATTTTTTTATAATTGCATCATTAATATTCAAGACCTTTTCAGGTTTAGTACTTTTAACAGAAATTGATTCTCAAAGAGAACGTCTCAATAGTTTCTTGATAATGCGAACCAACCTTTCCCACCAGCCTCCCCACCATGCGGTGGTGGGTGGTATATAAATTTCCAAACTATTTTTTGAGTTGATGTCTCTCTCGATATTTTATGCCAATCCAATTTCGCAAGGTCATTGAAAGCGCACCTCGGAAATTAGTACCGTTATCACAGTAAATTATCCTGGGCCTCCCGCGCCTGGCAATGAAACGCCTAAGGGCTAGCAAAAAGGCATCAGAAGATAAAGCGTTTACTAATTCAAGATGTAGTGCGCGATAGACTGCGCAAGTAAACAATGTAATCCATACCTTTTCGCCAGTTTTTAAAAACAGAGGTCCAGCTAAGTCAATTCCTACAACTTCAAATATCGCACAATCATTCACGCGGTCTGGTGGTAAGGGTGATGGTCCGCTTGACAATGATTTCACTTTAAAACGAGCACAAACAAAACATTCATTCAAAATACTCTTAATAGTTTTTCTAGCTCTGATAATCCAGAACCTTTCTCTAATTAATGAGATTGCATTATTTGTATTCCTGCATGACAGTTCTTTTTGTGTATAGATCTAACCAAAAGTTTTGTAAATTCACATTTATCAGGTAACAATATAGGATACAAAAAAGAACTTTCATCATTTCGTTCAGTTATTTTAGATTTTACTCTTAAAATATTATCGTTATCAATAAAAGTAACAAATTTTAAAGATTCAACATCAGGTAAATAATATGTCCGAGTTATACGAATCAATTGTTTCTCAGAATTTTCAATTTCAGCAACAGAAAGTTCATCTTCCTTACATTTGTTATAGTCTTTGCGACAATTATTTACAAATCTTAAAATCCATGCAAATAATCTTATCATTTTATCATAATCAGACACATTACATATAAGCAAGGAGGGTGCATCGTTTGCTAGATCAACATTCGCATTTTTAGTTTTCTTTCTTTCTACGTTAACTTCTTGAAGCTCGCAACTGATTTCACCATCTGGCCAATATTCCGAATTTTGTTTCAACCAGGAAGGCCCCTCCCACCATCTAGAACTAAGCATTTGTCGTGGAGAACAACCACGAGATAGTAAATCTGCGATATTCATGTTTCCTGGAACATACTTCCATGACTGAATTTGAGTTAATTGTCTAATTTCCTTTACCCTATTAGCTACAAAAACCGACCAATTTCCATATTCTTTAATCCACCAAAGTGCTGTTGTGGAATCGGACCAAAGAGTAACTTTTAAGTCCGGCATATTAAGTGCTTTTAAAATAGAATTTACAAGTCGAGCACCTACACAACAAGCCATTAGCTCTAGACGCGGTATACTCAAAAGTTTGAGAGGAGCTACTCTAGACTTCGCTCTAACGAGAATTACGCTAACTCTAGAATCAACTATTGATCGAGCAAAGACGCATCCCGCATATGACCCTTTGCTTGCATCAACAAATACATGTAATTCAGTAAAAATATCAATTTTCATACAACGTGGTACAGTTACACCTTTCAAAATTTGAATTTCATTAAACCATTTCATAAATTTGTTTACAATATTCTGAGGTAGTTCCTGATCCCATGCTATTTTCATTTTCCATATTTCCTGCAATAGTAATTTTGGGAGCAATGTAGACGGCGCCAACATTCCAATGGGATCGAAAACCTTTTGCACCGTAGACAAAACTAACCGTTTCGTTATTTTCACTTCGCACGTTAATGAGTCGAAATTCGTACAACATTTCAAAACATCATTATCCAAGTCCCAGATGATACCCAAAATAAAAGTTTCGCCTGAGTGTTTATCAACACTTTTACTCGCCACATTGCTCTCAAAAATATGTAAATTAAAACATCCTTCCGACATAATTAATTTAGTCTTCTCAATAAATATTTCTATTTCATTAGCACTGAAAACACCAGTTACACAATTATCAACATAAAAGGAAGATTTTAACTTTTGTGCAACTTCCTTACATTCGGGATTACAGTTTTCCAAAAGATGCATAATAGATGCATTCAATAAGTAAGGGCTTGAAGACACCCCAAACACAACTCGACAATGCCTGTACACTAATTGTTTTTCATTGCATGGGAAAAAAAATCTGAGATAATCTCTATCTTTCGGTGCAACAGATAGCATCAAAAACGCCTTTTCAATATCGGCTACAATTCCGACTGGATAAATTCTAAAACGATCTAAAATGTCAGGTATCAGTTCAATAAGGTTTACGCCTTTATATAAACAGTCGTTCAAAGATGGTTTCCCTTTTTCACGGGCCGAAGCATCGAATACGGGTCGGATTTTTGTAGTCGCACTATCTAATTTAATCATGGGTCTATGCGGTAAATAATGGCATTCATTGTTCAATTCTACTTCCGGCACACGTTCAATGATATTTAAATTTTTCCATTGCCTAAACACACTTTTATAATGCTCAAAAAATTTACCGTTTCTTAATTTATTCATCATCCGTAGATGTCTTTTCCATGTTAGTTCTTTGTTACTGGGCAAATTTTCAGAGTTACATTTCCATGGGAGTTTAACTTCATATCTTCCATCGGGAAGAATTTTCATTTTAATCTTAAAATCGGTTAATTAAAAATTTTCTTTCGTATTCTCATTAAGTAAGGGATCAGTTATTCCTAAAACATCAAGTTCCCATAATTCTTTAACGCTAACATTCCGAACATGCAAAGACGATGTCGTTAACATAACGTTTTTATCGTTCGAACATACTTTTCCAATTACCGTCCATCCTAGTTTAGTTTCAATAGCTGTTAAACCCGAATCAAATTCAATTAAATTCCCAGTCAATAATTTTCCTATATTATCAGCCCCAATCAAAAGCCCAATTTCCGTTTCTTTACAATTTAAATCCGATAAAATAATTTCTTTATTTTTTAACTCATTTAAAATACGCTTATCCTCAATCTTAGAAATAAATCCACATATTTTCTTTTCAGATAGCACTTCAAAACAACATGCATATAAGAGTGTTTCAAATCACTGACCTCAATAGAATACACGCTGTGATGTTTCGGTTTAGTTTCATTGCCCCCGAATAGAGAATGATAGAGAGAGAGAATTATAGTTTCCTCTCTAAGTGGAGTGGCCTTCAAAATACTAGTAACACTTTCACTAATGTAACTATTTTCACAAGCGGGTGAGTTTTCTACCGAGTGAGTGTGAGCACGTGTGGCTCCACCCCTTTTATACACAGAACATAATGACGTCACACAACCTGTTCACAGTTACAAAAACGTGGCGCCATGCTGCCACTCATTCACACAAATCATCTCCATTTACAACACATATGTATGTGTTCCACACACACACACACATTTTATTTTAATTATTTACTAAAACATAAATACATTTGTTTCTTGATAAATGTATGCAATTTTTAAAATAGGTTCCTAATTTCATATTACATGGACTAAAAGAACATGAAATGTAATTCCCTTTTACTTTATAAATATGGTATCTATTTCGCATGGTTTTACACTGTGTTTTTGTAAAGTATCAAATGAGTGAAAATAAAAGTCAAATGTGTATTATGAACTCTATAATACAGTATGACAAAATAATATATAAAGCAAATTTCTTACCATTACAATCTAAATGAATGACATGTCAACTGTAGAAAAAAAAGATGAAATTTTTGGCAATTTCTTTTCAATGTTAGTACTTTATTTACCATTTACAATCGCCACTACGATATGTGATCTATTTTCACTCATCTTTTCAATACCTTACCATGCAAAGCATCAATGAAATTAAACAAGTGAAATAGAACTTTAAAAACTTTTATGATGAGGCTGTTAGAATGACAACCAATGGAAAGTGTTGTATTTTGGATGACGATTTGAGCACAACAGAGCAATGTTATTATACAAGGCAATTAATTAACTAGCGACTTGAAGGTGACCAAGGACTTTGAGCAATTACAGTCTTTTTTTTTCTCAGAAAGGGAAACAGCTTTCAAACCCTTGCTAACCATGAATGCATATTTGGTCTTTGAATATTATAGAAATAAAAAAGAACCAAGAAAGATGAAATCTATTTTTTTCTTTCATTGGATCACCGCTGAACAAACTTCCAGCTATGGGCTAAGCCTTCTTGTAGCTACTAAGTGCAGCCTTTATCTACAGTCAATGATACTTACAAATTATTGCAACCATATTGGGAACTTATGTAACAAAGCACATGATTGTCAATTCAGCAAGTACATTTGCCTCCGAAAGTCTGTGTACAGGCAATCGTTTTATGTGTTATGCTATAATTACTATTAAAATCTTGCTTTAGAAAATCAAAATACTTGTCATGGATTCTTCAAAATTTTTTTATTCAAACAACAGCAACAAAATTCCCCTTAACAAGAAAAAACAAGAATGACCTCTGAATAATCACCAACCATCTGCATCAAAAGTCTGCATACACTTACAAAATAGAGCTTTTAAAGACCTTTTATTGTAAAATAATTGCACTAAATCATGTTTTTAAGTAATTATAAACTTTTTTTATGATTTATTTAGGATCTGAGATTTGAAAGCTTGTGGTTCCATGGAGATTGATATATTTATTATTGAAAGAAAAATCATCTTGGATCTTCAGAAAAGGGAGGAATTTTTAAAGTAATTTTTGAAACTGTTAATAGGAGACATTCATACAATTCAAAACGTGTTCATAAATTAGTCAAGATCCAGCTACCCGTCTGCATTGTCATCTCGAGAATCTTGCTTTGTAATACACTCTATAAAAATAAATCCTTCACAAATAGTTAAAAGCGTAGCCAAGATCTTGTAAAAGTGTGACTTTAACCAGAATTTGAAGAGAACTGAAAAAGGATGACTATTACAGCCGAGTTGCACTCAAGAAACCATTCATCTCTCGAGTGAACAGAGCTAAGAAAATTACTTTTGGAAATAAAACCCCATTTAAATAGGACACATAATTGTAGGGAAAATGTAATATATTCAATTGAAAGTAATTTTTGTAATTTGGCATCAAAAAGAACAAAAATATGTCTGCAAAAACTCCTGGACTGATCTTAAGAAAGAGAATCCTTTTTCGACTATCAAACATGGAGGAGGAGGCATAATGTTTGGGGGTGCATTGGATGCCTTTCGGCTGGTAATCTGGAATTTATTGAATCAACAATGTACAAAATTGATTACTTAACTTACTGAAGTAAAATATTAGGGCATATGCCGAGAAACTTGCGGTGAGTGATGATTTTTACTTTCAGCGGCACAAAGGTACCAAGCAAATAGATCATATTGTGAAGCCATGACTGTTCTGAGATGTCCCAAACCAATTTCATAAGCCATCCTAGTCCCCAGTCCTAAGCACAATACAACATTTGTGGGATTTACTCGAGTGAATAATCAGGGAGAACACAATAACATCCAAGGAAATACTCAAATTTCTCATAGTAAAAGAATGGAACAAAACATTCACAGATGAACAACTAAGCTAGTTAAATTCCTCTCAAATATGTTAAGAGTTAAAGAATAGAATAGCTTAAAAAGTATTAATTTTTAGTTATACAATCCATTGTTGTAAGGGTTTTTTCAAGTGTACACAGACTTTTGACGCACAAGATTTGTGTTGTTCTCAAGTTATAAATATTTGTATTATTTTATGAAATATTCAGGTGATTGTTGCTTATACTATTTGAATTTACGATGTTAAGAGGAATCAATTAAACATGGCATTAATTCAGAAAGACCTAATTTAATTAGCGATCTTTGAATGAACATGAAAGATGATCGTCTGTATGCAGACTTTCGGAGGCAAGTGTATGACACATACAAAATCTGAGTTGCCAACTTGGTAAGTTTTCTTGAACTTTGGTAGTGTTGCAATAGTACATAAGTACCCAGTCAATCAATTAATAGACAAAAGGGATATTGTCATTTACAAACAAATAACATTCTTTTCCCATTCTAAACGTTATCTGTATTTTATTTCAATCCTTCTGACAAGACACTTTGAATAGGAATTTTTTAGATGCCTTTCAGAGTCGGTACCACTTCTCTTGTCTTCTCATTATTTTGAGTAAAACACTACCAGCTTTTAACTCTCTTACTGCGGTCCTGCGATTTCCATAGGCAAATTTTTTTCCGTTACTCCACTAAGTAGGTCAACATATCCCATCTCAGTTCATCATATTTTTAAACACTATTAACTGAGAAATGTACAAAAGCAATAGAATTTTATAATTTTTTTTTATTTAGCAAAAAATCAAAATAGAATGAAAAAAATTAACATGCTTAATTATAGTTCATTTTTACGTAAAAAATAAACTGTATTAAGTAGTAATGGATAAATACTGGCATTTTTTTGTTTTTTCAAGAGGATTACCATATTTTCCTGTATATAATCTGCAGCGGCGTATTATCCGCAAAGTCTTTTTTTTCGAGTAAAAAAAAAACATTGTATAATCCGCAGCGGCGTATAATCCACGGCAGTTTTTAAGCCAAACAATCCAAAATATAAACTGCCGATAATCTGTGAAGAGGAGGGGAAGATAGAACAATAATTTTACACTAAAAAAAAAACGTGTTCCGGCTATAGAGAGGGGAAAGAAACCTGTTTTAAATCAAAAATAAGTGGAATGGAGCAAATTTCGAAAAAAGGAAATTTTTTGACATAATTTTAAAAATCACTCACATTGTGTGCGTACAAACACACACAGAAATGCTGGTGTCATGAGGGAAATAGAAAGTCAGAGCAACGCTGGGCTAAGCGGTGGAGGGGGGAGGGTGGAAATCATTTTGAAAATGAGTATTAAAAGTTCTGATTTTGTGAAAGAAAGGGAAAATTTATAACAGAGATAGCCCGTGCAAAGCCGGGCCATGCAGCTAGTGAGTGTCATGTAAGACAAAAAATACACAATATAATTGAAAATAGAAGTAAGAAATTGTACAGGAAAAAAAATTATTATGAAACGTCTTTTTAAATATGTACGATAATATTTTTTACGATAATCTCAATAAAACAAAAAAATTCTTTGCTACTACCATCTATGTTTTGAGTTGTTAAACAAAACATTCGATGTGGAAAAATCTTTTTTTTTTTTTTTTTTTTGTAATTTAGCTCTTAACTGTTTTTTCCTTCTAAGGAATCGAATTCGCTTTTGAATGTAATTGGACAAAAACTAGTTATAGCTGAAATACGTCAGCCGAGTCATGAAAGCGCCATCTATTATTTATTTTATAAAACATAAAGAACATTTCTTTCAAAACTTTGTTTGCTCTTCTGATGGAGAATGTTTTTTCTCAGATAATCTGCGGCGGCGTATAATACGCACAACGAAATTTGAAACTTTTTTAAAACATAATCCGCGGATTATATACAGGAAAATACGGTAATTGATAACTTCATTTTGCTTCATTTGTGAAAATCGGAGCAATTTAGTAAAAATAAGCCTGTAGATGATCTTTTAATTTTAAATGAGATTTAATATAGACAGTACAACAAAATTGAATGTTTCCAGTTCACCTACTATGATGGCCTTAAGAAGCATTTGCACTTAAAGAAACTTGTGTTTGAAAAAGATATATGATCGATAGAAAGACTTTTGGTTTAGCAACTTTTTTGGGTGATTTTGCACCAAATTCTGGCTACCCAGCTTTCCTTTGGTTTCAGGTCGAGTTGCATAGGATTTTCAGTTTATAGATCCTTAGCAAAAACAAAAAAAAAAGTCAGTTTTTCAAAAAAAGTCTTTTTATTGAACTTGTTCCTGAAAAAAATAAAAATAACAGAAAATATTAAGCAAAACTTATATTTATATTTTTTACCCTTTGAATATCCACATGAGACATTTAGATTTACAACATTATCACTCTAGTTTATTTCTTAATGAAACCACCACCTTTTCTGAAGTAGTGGTTTCAACCCGAATGCTGATGCTTTGAATTAGATCTACAGAGGTAACTGACTGTGTATTTTGTATACAAGGTCATGCTTGAGAATATTGTGGAGGATTGTTTATAACAGAAGAGAAAATCTAGTATCACAATAATGTGGAGTAAAATAACTGATAATTCAATTAGAATCAATACGAGTAACAACGAATAACTCATGAATACACATCTTTTGAACAAAACATTCCACAATTCAAGTAAAAATCTCCAGAGAAAGAACTTACTTTCAATGTAAGTATCCTTTTTTTCCCACTATATGCCATACATTCTTTGCGTAATTTTTTTAATTCTATTTTTAATAATTAGATACTATATGCAATTGATTTACGCTATGTTTTCTATATTTTATTCCATTTTTCTTTTATAATTTCACATATTAAATTATCGTGTATTCTATTAATAATACCAATATATACAATTTATGTACAGTGGGCCACAAGTGTTTGTACACTTGAAATTTCATACAAAATGTAATGTTTTCGACTAATAAAAATTAATATATTGCGCAATTGTAATGTTTTTTATGATATCTGCAACTTATTCTTAATGGAATAACAATTAATTTTTTTAAAATACTTATATTTTTTTTAAAAAATTAATCAAAAGCTATTAAAAAATTATGCCACAAAAGTCTTTGTACACTTAACAAAAAATCTCAACTTAGCTTTAAATATTGTATTTCTTTCTTAATTTAGTACTTAATAGGATATATTTTAGTGTCCATATATAATATTTTTTAAGTGTCTTGGTATAGATTTAATCAATTTTTTGAAATTTCTTAATCGATTTTCCTCCATTCTTCTGTGATTATTGTTTTTACCTCACATTTTGTGTTTGTCCCATTTTCTTTTTTTTTACATCAGAATCTCCCCAAATATGTTCTACTGGGTTAAATAAAGTGATTGAGGAGGTGTTTTCATAATTTGGGGACAGTTACAGAGAGACAAGTGGCGTACAGTGACAGCAGTGCCCTTGTCATCATTACCCTGTTAAAAAATTAAGTAGTCTCCAAAATCCAAATTTCGAGCGGATAATTTAAAATTTCTCTTTAAAATAATTAAATAGAGCTCATGATTCATAATATCATAAAAAAGTACCAAATTACCTAATTCTGAGGCCAATTTACACCCCACCCCCGCCAGAACACCTTCATTTCCATGCTGAAGCATGGAAGTGAAGGAGTTCTTGTTCCACATAAATTCATGGGATTAAACTCCTTATTTTTTCATTTACAAGCTATTATAGGCCTATCGGAACCAAAAATGTTGAATTGTCTGCAATCCCAATCAATTTGCTGTCAATTTTGAATTTTTCTGAAACTTAATTCCAAGAATCTAGTTGGATCAATAAAGCAAAAAGGTAGAAGTGTTCTTGCATGGGGGTGTAAATCGGCTATAGAATTTGGTATTTTTTGTTCATATTGTGAATCATTAGCTCTATTTAAATATTTTAAAGAGAAATTTTAAATTACCTGCCCAAAGTTTGGATATTGGAAATGACTTTATTTTTTAACAGGATAATGACGCCAAGTGCACTGCTCTCAATGTACGCCACTGGTCTCTATAACTGTCCCCAAATTCTGAAAACACCTCCTCAATCACTTTATTTAGCCCAGTAGAACATATTTAGTGAGATTTTGATGTAAAAAAAAGAAAACACGACATATAGATGCATAATGTGAAGTAAAAACAATCACAGAAGAATGGTGGAAAATCGATGCAGAAATTACAAAAAAACTGATTAAATCTATACCAAGATACTTAAAAGTTGTTGTGGGCACTAAAAGATATCCTACTAAGTACTAAATTAAGAAGGAAATACAATATTTAAAGCTAAGTTGTGATTTTTGTTATAAGTGCACGAAGACTTTAGTGGTGTAATTTTTAAAAATAGTTATACTATTTTTAAAAAATTATGTCTTTCCATTAAGAACAAGTTGCAGATATCAAAAAAATTACAATTACAATATATTAATTTTTATTAGTCGAAAAAATTAAATTTTATAAGAAATTGCAAGTGTACAAACACTTTTGTAGCCCACAGTAGGTACTGCCAGGTTGAGCAGTATAATAAATTTATTTATAACTATATGAAACATATTTTTTTACCGTATTTCTGTTGTAAAGAAATTAAATATAAATATTATTTGTTACATTATTATCAGTTAGTATACAAGATGTATTTGTTAAATTATGCAACCAATATTTATACAGATTTTAGCAATCACACTATCCTAAGCATTTTGACAGTAATTTCTTGATGTGCAGGTCATATCCTTTTTTCTTGTGGTAAATGGATGGTGGCTTCTTCATGAAAGCAACATCTCTAAGGCAACAGATAACTTCTACACTTTTTTAAATGCATATAATTAATCCACATGATCACTGCAATGGATGTCATGCTTTTTTTCAAGAAAATTTATCCCAATGAAATATGTCTTCAAAGAGTTAACATGCAAACATATACAGATGCACTTTTGTCTTGCCTGATATACAATTATAAGTAAACAATTCAAAAATACTCCTATTTTGTTTTTGTATTTAATATCAGATTATTTTCTTTTTACACTGTTATTTGATAAGCATTTTTTTTAATAAAAATGTTCGTGCATTTTCGTATAATTATTTCACATTATCATAAAAGGAAAAATACACTACATGCAGATAGAACATTTAAATTTTGTTTGAAAATTAATGCAATTAAGCTGTAATATAAACTATACATCTACATAAGTTGAGAATTGACATCAATGTAATTAACAAGTAAAATCAATAATAAAAAAATAATAAATCATACGACAGCGTGGAATTTAAACAAGAAATTAACCCTTTACTTCACAATTTTTTCAATTTCTATGAAAAAATTATATCAGCTAGTTCTCAAGTAATAATAAAAGGGAAAAAAATATGAAAAAAAAAAATTAAGCAGTTTTAAATTGAATTTCAGTCATTTTTTTGTTTGTTGCAGAAGTGCAACTATGTGCAATAGGGCTGTAAATTACAAAACTTTTTTTACATGAGAATTTTATTATTCATTATAAAATATTTAATTTTCTTATCTGGTAATTTATTTCGTCAATAAACAAGAGGAAGCATAAAATATAATGGATTCTTCTTATAGCAAAAACACATTTCTTGAGACATCATAGAATTTTATAATTGTGATTTCTGGAAAATATGTACTTCCATCTAGTGACAAAATTAGCATGTATTTCGTTGCAGTAATATTTTTTTCTCCGATAAGTGATTTGTAGGTAATTAAAAAAAAATATTGAGTCTGCTAAATTAAAATAAATCATATGTTGCAGAAATGCAACAGTGCGAAGTTAAGGGTTACGACTGCGGCTATTAAATCAATTTGATGAGCCTCAGTTTCATAAATTACAGTATACAGAACTGGTATAAGAAAATAATTGACAATATTTTAATTTTTTAAAATTAATAATGAAACAAAATTTCGATGTCAAAAAAATGAACCGGCAATCTTTTAACAGACATAGGTTTAAAATAAAATAAAAAATTATAGAAAAAGAAAAAAAATATTTATTACGCCGAAAATTTTTCACAGGTAACAAATTAATAGAATAAAAGTTATAAGAAGCAAATATATATATATATATATATATATATAGTACCTGAATGCTCTCCATTGTTTTCGATCTGCTTTATTTGGATGTGTATTTAAGTAAATTACACGATATAATTATACACGTACCTTCTCCGAAAAATTGTAGCTTTCATATTAAGTAAAAAAAATATTTAAGTAAACTATTTATACAAAAGTTTTCACTCAATTAAAATATAAACCACAAACTCAGCCATAACAGGCCAAGTTTAGTAGCCCCTCCTCTTTCATTCATAGTTAACTAAGAGTTAATATCGATATATTTTCAAAATAATTCTGCCATAAAAGTTAGTTTTTTTTTTTTTATAACTTTGATTTGTGAAAGGAAATTTTTTTAAATAAAATTTCTCCATTTAAAAAAAATTAATAAAAATTGGATTTTATAAAGAAAAAAAATATTTATAATACTAGTGAGTAAGGGAGTGAATATTAACGTCGCACTGTTCAGCTACACAAGGGCTTTTGGCGACGGACCTCGTAATTTTGAACCATGGTCAAGTGACGTGGACGACACCTGTGCTGGAGCCTCCTCTCCTAATTGCCACACCAACGGGAGGATGTTTGAGCTCTCGACTGATTTAACGTGCACCGTGTCCCTACACGGTGGTTCTTTAGTGGTACCGGGCACGAACTCATAACACGACAGCCATGATCAGATTCCTTGACCACTTGGCTACCACGACCATATTTATAATTCTAATACATGGCTTTCTAAACTAAATATCACCTGTTCTCATACGTTGTTACAAAAATCACTCAACCGTAAATTTATTTGAGATAACATTTTGATTAAATGAATAACACAAAATAAGAGGTATATTTACAGTTATCAAACATATAAAGATAAATACCATAAGAAAGACCTGAAACTCGGAGGTTAAGTAATAAAAAAAAACCGAGCTGGAAACAAGGATTTCCTAAAGGACTTATTACATGAAAACAGCCTATATTTTTTGGTGAAAAGATCTTGTCAAGACTAATTATTAAGTAACAGAGCAATCGAACTCATTTTAAAACTCACATTCAGTTGATCTACATTTGATTTTTAATTACCCTTTTGGTTTTAAGTTTCATAAAACAAAATAACGTGCCAAATATTGAAATACTGATTTAAAAGGTTTTATATACTTGTTTGGATTGTTATAAACACTTGTAGCAGAAGCAACAAACCACTAGGAAACATTTTGCTCCAAATCTCAGTTATTATTATTGCTTAAATTTTATTATTAATGAAATATTAACTGAATCAGAATACAAACCTGCACACTTGATGACAAGAGCTGGAAAGGATTTTATATGAGAAAAAAACTATTAATACAAATAAGAGATACAGGCGCCATCTATTAGCATAAGAACAAAACCCTGTTATCATTAGATATTAAGTCATTATCTTTAATACTTTCCCTTGTTAACTGGATTTTGTCAGAACAGCCCCATTTGATTACACAATGACAATAGTCTGGACTTCATCAAGGGTTTTGTTAAAATGTCAGAGACTTGTTTCTCTGTTGACACTTGTTTCACGTTTAATTTTCCCTCCAAGACTTTCTCGTGCATAAATAAGTGTTTTATTTCTGTGCTTTGTCCTTCGATGATATTCAGGGTTGTGTGACAACTTTACTGCTGCTCTTGTTGTCCACTTGAAGTGTTGGAATTACCCTCAAATTCACTATGCCTTGCCGGAAGGTCGGATCTACGTATGGACTAAATGGGCTGCAGCCCAGGGGCCCCCGTTCCTCGTTGAAGATAACAAACAGAAAAAGATGCTTACACTCAAAATAGAAATAAAATAATAAACCAGTAAAAAAATACAATTCAGAAATAAAATACCCGAAATACCATATCAAATTTATTTTTATTTTCGAGAGCAAGAGCAGTTTACTTTTGTTCTTCCACCCTACCACCGAATACGCGGAAATTAATAATTAACAGCCATAGGCTCTATCATAGAGCTGCGCCCACGAGTATCGAGCATTTATACCTGTGATTCCCAAAGTGGTCTATATGGAACCCCAGGGGTCGACGACGACTTACAAGGGGTCTATGACAGCGTAAAAAAAATTGAGGAGGTCCATGAAGGGTAAATAGGGGGTCTACGATAGCATCTTCTGGAATTTGTGTATGTGCGTGTTTACATGGACATTGAAATATTTCTGGTTTATGTGTTCACACTTTTTTTTTTTTTGCAACTTTCTCCCATTCCTACAGTGGGGTCACAACGGAAATTCCTAACACCCACGGGTTGTTGGTGTTATATAACTAAAAAGGGACGGGGGAGCTTTTTTAGAAGATAGAGACTCACACAGTAGATGTTTCCTTTTACTCGTGAGGGTTACTTTAAAATAAGCGGTTGTGATTTCTAACATAAAAAGACTCATTTTCAAAGAAATTGACCAGCTGAAATAAGCACATATAGTTCGATCTTTTACATCTTACTCGCTTGAAATAACCGCAGCATAATAAACTGTTTCTAATTTTTAATTATTTGATATTTTTAATAGTAATATTTTAAGATTTCAAAGACAAGTTTGTGTTTTTCTTTAAATAAATTAAATATATTTACGACCTGGTAAATCAAAGTAACTTCCAAAGAGAAAAGAAGCAGAGACAAATAAGTGCAACGCAATCTGTTCGACTCTTCAATTTCTAGACTAAACACATAATAAAGCGATTGCACCCTGTGGTGGTTCGCTTTTTCTTTGAATTTACATGAGAAATAAAAATGCGGGCTAAAGCGGACACAATACATGGGTTTCAAAAAAAAAATTTGTGCAACTGATTATTTTCAATAAATTTCTGTAAGTACAAAATTCAATTGATTATTTCAAACATGCGATAATTAAACTTTTTCAATTAAGAATTTTCCTTTTACATAGCTTCAAATTTCAAAAAAATACCCGTGACTAAAAGGTACTTACTTATGTATGATTTATTTAAAGCCTGAAGCGGCTAGAATTTCTAATAAAATTACATTTCTTAGTATTAAGGGACAAAATATGCAATGTCTGATCTGGTGGTTGTCCTTCATTAGGTTGGTTGAGTAAAATTTCTGGCACTAAGACATACTGTGTCAAACGCTAAGTCCCTTATTGGGATGTACTACTGTATTCTTACCATATAAAGATAGTGTGAAGGAATATCTTATTGTATTTGCTTTATGAAAAAAAAATCAACCTTTAAAAATAAAATACTCTGTTTAACAATTTCAATTGAAAGGCTTACTAAGTTAAATGAAAATTAGACTATTTTATTATAAATGAAATTGTTTTGCATATATTTATGTGTCAATAGTTATACTTAACAATATATGAGTTGTAAAATCCTTTCTTTGGATCTAATTGAAATAATATTGTTGACACGAATCATCTTACGAGAAATGATTCGTAATCATCTTATCTTATAAGATGAGAGACAAGAGTTAGAAATAATTTTTTGTGGGAAAGAAAACTATAAATACTAATGAGAGATACTGGCGCCATCTATTAGAATAAGAGCAAAATCCTGTTAGCACATTAGATATTAAATCATTATCTTTAAAAGTTATAAAAAAAATTTGTACTTCTCATTTAAGATACACTCTGTCGCAAAAAAATATATGCACCCAGAAGAAATTGAGCTACATTCACGAAATTTGGTATGCATGTAGTGTATATGAAAATAAACAAATGATTAAAAATTCAGAAAAAAATATCATTTTATTAAGCGGTTACAGCTTGCAAAAGGTTAAAAATCAGTAAGTAGTAATGCCACCTCTGGCAGCTATACAAGCCGAAATTCGGCGTGGCATCGATTCAATTAGATCACTTATGACCCCCTGTGGAAGATCCTGCCATAGTCTTTGCATCTGCGCAGTTAATTCTCCTGTATCTCGGGACGGCTGCAGTTGCCTTCCCAGCGCGTCCCAGACATTCTCTATTGGCGAAAGATCTGGTGACCTGGTAGGCCATGGTAGGACGTCATATCCTTGAAGACATTGTTGGGAGAGTCACGCAGTATGTGGACGAGCATTATCCTGTTGATAAATGGCACCTGGGCGACTTGATAGCATGGGTAGCACAATCGCCATAAACTTAGAGCCAAAAAATGTAAAACTTCACAGGTGCTGATTTCACAGGACACGCCCAACCCCACGATCGTGCGGGTACCATCTACGTTCCAGGAGGGGTGAGGGAATTTTTTAACTATTTTTCCCAGTGTCATTGGGGTCAAAATAGTATTAATAACCAGAAGAATTTAATATTTAAAGATAAAAATAATTCAAGTCTTGATTGATTGAATATTAACGTCGCACTGTTCAGCTACACGAGGGCTTTTGGCGACGGACCACGCAATTTTGAACCATGGTCAAGTGACGTGGACGACACCTGAGCTGGCACCCCCCTCTCCTAACTACCACACCACACCAACGGGAGGACGTTTCAGCTCTCGACAGATTTAACGTACATCGCTGCCCTACACGGCGGGTCTTTAGTGGTACTGGGCTCGAACTCGTGACAAAGCAAGCCACAATCCGATACCTATACCACTCGGCTACCGCGGCCACATTCAAGTCTTGAAGGGATAATAGGATGGGTTTTTTAATGTTTTTTTTTACTCTTTCTTTTTTATACACACAGAGAAATGTAGTAATATTATTTTGAAATATTCTTATAAGTAATTGCGTTTTTACTGATTGAAGTATCGAAAATGCATTTCTTAAAAATTCTTTCACAATATTTAAAGTTTGTGAATTAGGTGAGTAATAGGTGAGTTATTTCAATGTTTTCTTCTTTTTTGATCTAATGATTCATTAGATCAAAAAAGAAGAAAACATCATTAGTAAAGATAGATCATCTATCATAGGAATAGATAGACGAATTTAATGTAATATTACTTTATTATTATAAATATATTTTCAAATGAGATTGCATGAGTTCAAATGTGATTGCATATTTAAATGTTAATTAAAAATATTTCGAAATGATATTTTTTGAGGAAACTAAAGACAGAATTTCATTGCACTGAAAAATATAATGTATTTCTTATTATTCATTTAAATATTGCGGTCTATTTTTTATGAGTATTTTATTAGTGTTAATTTATGTATTTATAAGGATTATTGATTTCTTGTGTTATGTTAGTAAGATTAACACCTAAAGTATTTTTCTGTAGGAGTTGTATAAGTAGAAGCTTATTTTTTAGATTAAAATTAATGTAAATCTATTCTACATGTGTTTTGTGCGTGCGGTGTACACTGCTGGCAACACAAAATGCAACACCCTAAAGGAAGCATGCAAACCATGTGAAATTTATATCATGCGTTGACGGCGATAAAACATGCAAATCATTAGCATTATAGTGCAGACACATGCCACAGGCGACCGTAGCGCCACTCACAAATGCTGTATAAGGGGAGAACTGATTGGTGATTTGAAGAACGGCAATTGTTTTTTCGTACGTTTTTTTTTCGTAAGCTGTTTACCTATGCCTCGTGGAAGACATCGAGCATCTTTTGACAAAGTTTCTGAATTCGACCGAGGAAGAATAGTAACCTATAGGAATTGCGGATCATTCTTAATTAGTCAACATGTTGGATGAAACCAAACAACTGTGATGTGGATCTGTCATCTCTGGATGCAGGAAGAAACGACGGGGCCGATCACACCCACCTCGCTGCACCACTGTCCGTGATGACAGGTGGATTGTGCGCATGGTAGTGATGGATCACGCTGCCACATCACGAAACATAGCACAGCAGTTTCAGTCTGATACGCATCATAAGGAGTTCGCTCGTGCCATTCTACGCCGTTTGCAGCAGAGTGGAATGTCCGCAAGCTGGGGCGGCTATCGAGGCGGACAAACCTGACCCCTGCCCGGTTTAAGAGGGGCATTTGGAGCGAACTTGAAAAATAATTTTTTTTGTTACAAAAAATTTGACATATTTTCTGAAATATTATTGGGTGTGAATTTGGTATTTCATTTAATATATCTTATTTCCTTATTTTGTACTATGTATGTTTAATGACAGTTTTCTTTCATGTTGAAATTTGAATTGTTCGAGGTGGGAGTATATATTAAATCATGAAATTTAATATGTTTACACATTTTTCACTAGTAACTGTCACCTCATCCAGTAGTGAGGTCACAACGGGCATTTCTTTCACCCTTACGATGTCCGGTGTCAGCTATCCAAAAGGGGACAGGAATAATAAGAGGTTTTGGTAGATAGAGAACCACAGGAGATGTTTTATTTTAGTCTTGAGTGTAGTTACTATAAGTTAAAACAAACGCTTGTGATCCTCACCATCAGTGGACTATTTTTCGAAAAAAGTGGCCTGCTGAAATGGACGATTCCTTGTCCTACATTTTACTCGTTTGAAATAATAACAAGTAATTATATTCTTAATTTGGAATTATTTTTAAAAAATTAACTTTTAAAATATTATATATATATATATATATATATATATAAAATATTATATATATATATATATATATATATGTGTGTGTGTGTGTGTGTGTGTGTGTGTGTGTGTGTGTGCGTGTGTGTGTGTGTAAGGATAATTAAATTAGATTAAAAATTAAATTCCCTATCTAGCACTTAACTCATCTTTCTCAGTTCACATCTTCAAGTATCAAACTAATTACCCATTTATTTCTTCCGAACATATGGCCTAACCAATAAACATGCCTAATTCCAGATCGTTAGATTTAATAGTCCCCAAATGTCAGCATTAACTTTCAAGTACAATGATAAAAGTCGCGATACTTACCGCATCTGTGTTTTAAATGAATCCACTTAAAACATCCTGTGTGGCGTTCTTTTTCTCTCTCCGCTCAGCGTCGAAGCTTGTATAGATTTCATCGAATAAAGACCATCTTCTTAAAAATTAAGTCTGATTCTGACTCGAAACATGTCATATATATATATTGTTATGCGCTGCCTTTTGGTTTGCTGGAATTATTCAAGTTTTATAGATGCGTTTTTATGTGAACAAATTTCTTTTTTAATTATAATTTTTTGTTTAAAAGTTTTTGATTTATCTTTTGAAAAATCTACATTAAAATCCCCACTTGAAATCATAGGTAATTTGTTCAGAAGAGCCGATCCGGCTTCAGTGTAGGCAACTAAATTTTTGTGAATGAATTCGATAATTTTCTCTACACTTTGATTTGGTGAAATGTAAATAGCAACCATTAAAATTATCTGTTCATTTTCTTCTCTACATTTCTCTGCACAAATTTCTCCAATACGTGACTAATTCAACCCAATTGATTCTGTAGTATTTGATGTTACATCCATTTTCTATGTAGCATAAAAAATGAATTATAAGGAAGAACATGCACATTGAATAATATAGGAATCGATAATTGAATATTTAAATTAATAAAACAGGGAGATATAAAAAGCAAACGTTAATTTAATTGGCCTTAAATGTCATTTTTCGATTATACTGCGCCGATAAAATTTCTACACTGCGCTATTTTGAATAATTATTTAAGCATATATGCCAGAATGTAATGAATATATTTTTAAAAATATGAAAATACACAAGTGCGTTGCATTTTACAGAAGACGAATGAAACGAATGCAACACATTCCACAATTCATGTAATTCCAGATATGCTTCTGTTATACTTGTAAAACAAAATTAATGGCAACACTGGCGTAGCTAGTCCTGAGTGGGCCCCGTATTAAATTTTCTTCCCCGCCACTTTTTAGGGCCTCTAAATATATCAACAATTTTTTCTTCATATATGTTGGGTCCCTGTAGCTTGGGGACCCCGTATCATTGATACGGCTGATGCGGCGATAGCTACGCCCCTGATTGGCAATAAACTTTAAGATATTTTGACTCGAATCTTTTCGATATTAACAAATAAAAAAAACCGTTGCGTTGAAATGATTTCCATAACAATATCTGTGGGCATTTATAAACCTCTATCCAGAAGTCTCAAATATTTTGTCCCTTCGACATTTTCATACAATAATATAAGTATCTTACCTTTCTTTATGGTTATTCCTATTGATATATCCTGAGTAATAAATACACGTGTGATGTAAAACTAACTATATAAACATACAAGATGGAAGGCTGAGTATTACTCAAAACCCGGAGAAAATGTCTCTCCTTTAGTCACGTGATTTTTTAGGACCTTGTCCAAGCACAATTTCTGACTAAAGACGAAAAAAGACGAATGAGCGTTACACACAGGAACGTGACGTTCATTCAAGTTTACTCTTCAGCAAAACGCGCCAAAAGAGAAGTTATCACTTCAAAAAATTGAATTATTGAAAGCCATTTTTTAAAATCAAATGGAATAAAATATCTTAAATACAGTATATGTAAGAACATTACAAAACTTATATATGCTACTGTTTAAGTGTGAAATCCGTTATTTTAGGGAATAATTACATATTTCATGAAATAACAAGAAAAGTCAGTTGAAGTGTGACGGATCTGTACGGCACTTTATCACTAATACTCTTGGGCGTCTTTGGAGATTGTAAATTGGCGTATATTTCCAACAAGCTCTAAAAGAAGAAACCGGGATATGCAAACTAGTCAAAGTATTTAAGGAGAGTGTTTAAGTTAGCAGAAGAGGTTATACGCCAAGAGAAAGTTTGACGGAGTTCTAAGAAGGTTCAAGTTGATTGTGCGATTAGCGTCTCGCTGATTATTAGGCAGCGATCTACATTTGGAAAGTTTGATCCACCTGGAAAGTAAGGAAGTATAAAGCAGGTGATATTTAAATTTAGATTATCGGATCATAAGAGTAAATATATAATAAAGTTAGTGGGAAATTAATGAATTCCAGTAATTAAAATTGCGTGTATCTCTCGGTCCTCTTATTCCGGTAGCTCCGTTCGATATTGAGTTTAATATTTGTTAAGTATCATATTTCGTGATTTAATTAAATAGTAAGGGTCAATCACATTGACGTAGACATCTTGATAAATCTTTGTAATTAGATGTTTGGTAATTGATTCAAGTGATTAAATATAATTTGTTATTGTAAAAATGTCGTCTGGTTATTCTTTGCTTCAATCCAATCTTGGTGTCCAGGGTGAATCCAGGGGGATTCCCACAAAAGTATATAAAATTATTGAATTCTACGATTTAACTAGGTATTCTATAGAATAAAGATTACTTGATCTTTAAAATATGAAATACGGTACTGGAAAGTTCTTTGAACCGATTCTAGATGCTTTTAATCAGTTTTGAACCACTTACAACCACTTTGCAATGATGTGTGCGTGTGAACGCTTCATTCCGTTACTTTTGAACGTAGAATTAAGACGGTGTATTTATGTTAGCGTTTTATATTTGGGATTATTAACAAATATTTTTGAAACCTGTGTGTGTTTTCAAGCAATGACTTTTGCAAGAATGGAAGACTAACCTGCAAATAAGAAAGATTCAATGTAAAAGATTTGAATCTTTATGAAATAAGCATGGGACATAAGAAAAAAGGCTGCACTTACTCGTGAAAAATTATTAACTTTGATAGGAGAAGTAAAAAGTGCTAAAACACTACAGAAAAAAAGTACCACTTGACTATTAGTTACTCTAGCATTATGATATCTTTGATGTTAAAGGAGTAGTAAAGCTAATTGCGCCAGTAACAGATGCAAAACATTCTTTTTTATCCTTTCTGTTTAGCTAATGTTAGCAAAATGAGCAATAATATATATAAGCTATATCATCTGCTTTTCCTTATTATTTATCAATTAGTCATCCGTATTGGGGATAAAATGTGTTTTTCGAGAGGTTTTAGATTTTTATTAACAATTAATTTATAAAAAAAACTTTGAAATTGTTTATTTTTCACTTTAACGGTCTGTCTTTAGTTATTTTATAGAATAACAAGGTAAAGTAGGAAATTTTTTTATCTATTATATTCTTTAACTGACGTCTGGTTATTTCATGAAATACTAAGTTATTCTATGAAATAACTTAATTATATACTTTAACGGTAACACAGTGTTTCTCAAACTGTGGGGCGCGCCTCCCTGGGGGGCGCGAGCATATTGAAAATAAAAGGTTTAAAAAATAATTTTTTGGAATGAAGTGAAACAAAATGCTTTCTGACATAATAAAAAATACACATTTGCACTGATATAATTTATTTTTATCATCTGGTGATCATCAAAAATAAAAGATTCCTCTTCAAACGCTCATCAGCCATCTTTGATCCTATAACCAAATTTAAGAAACAAATTTTGTGTGCTTCGCGGTCAATATGAGAACGATACGAGATATATTTTTTTTTACGTTTCTTTTGACGATACCAAACGATGAGAGATTTTTTTTATTACGTTTCTTTTAACCTAAAATATTACTTTAGCTGACCTTCTAACTTACTGGTATGGTTATTTCCGTCTCTTTTTTTAAGGAAGTTGTAAATATATATAATATATTTCTGTTTCATCTTTTTCCATGTGAAAGAGTTTTATGATACATGGATAAGCATGAGTATTCTGAAACATATATTGCATAATGATAAACGTTTTACACAATTATTTTTTAGAACATGCTACACTTTCCCCATGAACAATTTTGTGGTTTTGATTGCTGTGTTGTACGACTTATTATGGTTTATAAATGTAAATAAGCAGAATATTAAAAAAAAATATGGGCAACTGTGATCAATATTGAAGGAAGTTGAAACGGATCAAGCAATTGAAGTACCTACTGAAATAATGCATATTAATCAAGATAGCGAAAGTAAATATCAGAAAAGCGTTAGACATGAAACGTTTGAGTTGATTTGTAATTTTCAAATGCTGCCTAAAGATCTTTATGAACAAAACTGTGAAGCCATAATGTAGCACTTCGCCTTGTCAAAAAGATACAAGGAAGAAAAAGTTCAAAATGCTATTTGTAGATCCTCAAACAACAGCAAAACTACAAAAACGTGAACAAAATATGACAGTTTAGCTGGAAAATAATGTTCCTGTGTTGTTAGCAAAAAGTGTATGTCCTTTATTAAGGACACGTACATTTGGAACATTTTCTTTAGTTTTATTAGATTTTTCTCAAATTTTCTAAGAAAAATTGAAAAGTTCTTGAAAGTAGGTAAGTATATTTTCTCTTAATTAAATTATTCACTGGAGTTGTGATCTTTATCGTGTATAGTAAAAATAACTATAAAATAAATTATAGTTTTAAAACAAACTAAAAAACACGCTTTTAAGTGAATCGAGCTAAAAAGTAAAAAAAAAAAATATTACTTAAAAGTAATATATAGAAAATTTAATACTTATCTTGTTAATTTGTACGGTTTATAATTATGATCGTATTGTAGCTTTAGCGCCAAAGGGCATTATTATTGCATTCAATACATTATTATTTTTAGGGGGGCGCGATAAAAATTATGATTGAAAATTGGGTCGTCAGTAGTGAAAGTTTGAGAACCATTGCGGTAACACATATACATAAATGTAAATTATTTTTATCAGTTTCTTAAAATAATTTTTTGTTAATTACCTTCATTGAGTGCGTATTCACTTCACTTGAAAGCACCATAATCCTCCCAAAACATCTTCGATTATTACTGTTGTTCAAAGAAAGAATTTTATATGCCTCTCATACAGAAAATAATTTCTTTAACCCTTTGGCCGTTACGTTAGTTAGTTAGTTAGTTAATATTAACGTCGCACAGTTCAGCTACACGAGGGCTTTTGGCGACGGACCACGTAATTTTGAACCATGGTCAAGTGACGTGGACGACACCTGAGCTGGCACCCCCCTCTCCTAACTACCACACCACACCAACGGGGTTTGGCCGTTACGAACGCGCTAAGTATGTTCATCTCACTCAATCCTTCAACGTTACGGACGCGCTGCACGCATCCATCTATGGCCGCGGTAGCCTAGTGGTCGAGGTATCGGATCGTGGCTGGCATGTCACGAGTTCAAGCCCAGTTCCACTAAAGACCCGTCGTGCAGGAGAGCGATGAACGTTAAATTTGTCGAGAGCTCAAACGGTGTGGTAGTTAGAAGAGGATGTGGGCCAGCTCAAGTGTCGTCCTTGTCACTTGACTATGGTTCAAAATTACGAAATCCGCCGCCAAAAGCCCTCGTGAAGCTGAACAGTGTGACGTTAATATTCACTCACTCGCACGCGTCCATCTTGATTTTGCACTGTTTTAAACGTTACAAACGCGTGTTTTTCTTTCTAAAGTAGTTGTTTCTTTTTCTAATTGATGGCAAACTGTATGATAGAGATTCAAATAAAATAGTTCACGAGAATTGGTACATTTTTAGGGGAGAAATGGTGTCAGTGCAGTGGCGCACTCAAGGGGGGGTCCTGGAAGTCCGGCCCCCCCAAAGCCCTGGATTTTTTTCCCGATTGATTATAATTCTAAGTACATAGCACGTAAAATTTAATTAAGTATTTGTTATTAATGATTAATTTTATTAATTAGTGCTAATTATTTGTTCAATAATTAGTTTTTTACTGTGCTTTGTTCCCGAAAATCGACAAAATCAAAAGGAGTATGATACAAGAATGATGAACTTTCGACCCCCCCTTGAAAAATTCCTGTATGCGCTACTGTGTCAGTGTGAGGTGAGTTTATATGTATCACCTTGATTTAAAATATGTCGTATTCTAAATATTTTCTGACGAAACTATCTGTATATTATGTAAATAATATACCGTATTTATTCGAAAATAAGCTGCATTTTTTTCCAATGTTAATGCTGCTGAAAATAAGGTGAGGATTAGAATTGAAATCAGAAAAATTCGTTGGATGGGCGTAAATTGACTAGGATGCTATCGGTTAGAGCAATGACAAATTCATGTATGTATTTCAAAGTTTTAAATATTGATATATAAAATAATTATTCATTTCCTCTAATAGTTTTCATTTAATTTTTTAAAAATTTTTGTGAATATCGGATATCGATAAACTATTTTACACTATTTTTCCCCACAAAACGTTTTCAGAATTTGGAGTGTAGCTTAGAATCGATAGCGGGTTAGATTCGAATAAATACGATGTATGCATTCTTAAAAGATATTTTATTTTTTAGCATATTCATTAGTTTGATTAGTTTAATTATTTATTACATATTATTACTTTTTATTTATGTTTTAATGCTTTGATTATTTTATTTGGGTAGAATAACAATAACTACACTGGTGTGCAAAAATTAAGGACGAAGTCGAAAAATTAGCATATCAGCTCAACGAAGAGGCAGAGAGGACAGAAAGACCAATCAGGAGATTAAGTAAGATGATGTACGGTAGCACATGCGCAGATATGCAGGTAGACGTAATGGGGGAGTGTCTGAGTAGTATAAAGCATGTTGTCGGTGTAAGATCAGTATTTCTGGCAAAGAGATTGCACGCCGTATAGCAGTTAAAATCACACCGAGTTGCTGCCTTAGCGAGAAATGGCGAAAAATCAATCTGTTAGACGACATCTGGATGCTTTTACCCGAGGTCGAATCATTGGGAAGTTGGAGGAAGGCCGCAGTGTGACAAGTGTGGCTGCAGAGTTCGGAATTGCTCACAGAATCGTTTCACGACTTTGGAGAAAATTTCAAACTATAGGAACAGCTATCCGGGGGTTCAGTAATGGTCGTCCACGAGGAACCACACCCGCAGATGACCGGTACATTGTCTTACAGGCCAGAAGAAACAGGCGGCAGACAGCGGGAGAAATCGCCAGACACACGATACAGGCGATTTGACGACCGATATCGCGTTTTACCGTGGCCAGAAGACTGCACGGTGGTGGTCTGTTTGCACGACGCCCTGTACGGTGTGTACATTTAACGCCTGCCCATCGGAGAAGGCATTCTCTGTGGTGCCGGGATCACCGGAATTGGAGAGACAATGAATGGGGACGAGTACTCTTTACAGATGAGAGCAGATTCAGTTTGAGTAGCGATTCTCATCGCATACTCATCTGGAGAGAGCGGGGAAGCCGCAATCATCCCTCGAACATCATTGAAAGGGACAGGTATGGAGGTCGCGGTGTTCTCGTTTGGGGAGGCATCATGCTTGGTAGTCGTACAGACCTTCACATCTTCGACGCAGGTTCAGTCAACGGGACCCGTTATTGTAACGAGATTCTTCTTCCATATGTGCGTCTTTTTAGAGGCTCTATGGGTCTGCAGCTCCTTTTCATGGACGACAATGCACCATGTCATTGCACAGTAGCTGCCGAACAGCTCTTAGAGAGTGAGGATATTGAACGTATGGATTGGCCGGCATGATCTCCGGATCTCAATCCCATCGAGCATGCATGGGATTTTCTAGGCAGACGCTTGGCAGCTCGTACCTTACCACCAGTAACGATTTGGGAGCTTCGATTGGTGTTGGCGCTGCAAGACGAATGGGCAGCAATGCCTCAACAACTCTTTGACACCCTCATTCTCAGCATGGACAGACGCTGTGAAACCTGCCTAGCAGTCAGGGAGATCATATCCCCTACTAAAGACAGGATGTTTCTTGCTGGACACCCATTACAGGGATGTTTTGGCCTTCAGTCGCATTGCGCTCCATGCTACTTTTTCAATCAAGCTTCTTTTTATCCCTCTGATTTCTCTTTTAGTAAGTGTTGCTTACATTACACATGTCCTTACGTATTGGGGATCTTACGGTATTAAAAGTGTTGATTTGGAAAGCTTTTGTACAAAGTTATATTGAAAAAACCGTCTCGTCCTTACTTTTTGCACACCAGTGTATACTAAACTCACGTATCCGAAAGAAGGAAGAAAAAAAAAACTCTTTCTCCAATTCACGTTTTTTACACAAAAAAAAAGCACCTTGGAAGAAGCGTAAAGACCAAACGCTGGGGCTAGATCCGAACAACGAAAACTCAACGGAGTAAGGTTAATCGTTTATAAATACCGAAAGTAGTTCGCTCCACTTAAACCACCCTAACACACCAATCAACACTCCTACACCCAGGGGTGGCTCTAGGTTCGGACAAACCAGATCCCAGCCCAGTGCGGCAAATTCTAAGAGTGGCATTCGGATTCAATTTGAGAAATGTATATTCTTGGTTAAAAAGATTTAATATTTTCTGAAATAATATTGGGTGTGAATTTGGTATTTCATTTCTATTGCATCTTACTTCCTTATTTTGTACTCTGTATTTTTAATGTCAGTTTTCTTTCATGTTGAAACTTAAGAGTTCGAGGCGGGATTTATATGTTCACAATCATGAAGTTTGAAGTTTACAAATTTTTCACTAGTAACTTTCTCCCCATCCCGGTGTGGGATCGCTACGGACATTTCTTTCACCCATACGACGTCCAGTGTCAGTTATCCAAAAGGGAACAAGGGTTATAAGAGTTTTTTGTTGATAAAGTCCCAGGAGATGCTTAATTTTATTCTTGAATGTAGTTACTATAAGGCAAAATAAACGTTTGTGATCCTCACCATCAGTAGATTCTTTTTAGAATAAATTAGCATGCTGAACTGGGCGATTCTTTCTCTTGCATTTTATTCGTTTGAATTGATAACAGATAATTATGTACTTAATTTCGAATTACTTTGTATTTGACTTAACAATATTATATATACACTCATGGACAAAAAAATTAGCGCACCAAGAAATAATTGTTGGATTGTAACGAAACTTGGCGTGAAGGTACATGTTGGAGAGATATGCAAGTGATTAGAAATGCAGCATGATTGCGCATTACGTATAGCCATAGATGGCATTTAACGTCGTTCTCCGTGGAGTATAAAACAGGTAACCAAAGCTTGTTTGAGTGTGCTGAATCGTTTACAAACAAAGACCTGAGGTAAACATGCCATTACGCCATTTTCGAAGACAATATGAGCAGCTGTCACAGATTGAGAGGGGGAGAATCATTGGCATGATGGAAGCTGGGTGGTCAGCTAGGTGAGTAGCTCGTCAATTAGGCAGCTGTGATTGTGTTGTGGGGAGGTATTGGGACCAATGGAACCGATAGATGTCATTTACACAAAGACCAGGCTCAGGACGCCTTCGTCAGACAAGTAAGGGAGAAGACCGCCACATCGTAAGAAATGCACGCGTACAGCCAACTGCTTCATCAGCCGCCATCCAGGAACAGGTAGCACCATCACTAGGGGCCTCTTTGTCTTCTCGAACCACACGAAGGCGCCTGCCTGAAGGACATTTGGGATTGCGGTGCCCATTACATGTGCTGCCCTTGACGCCCACCCATCGACGCCTCCGTTTGGACTGATGCCACGCACGAGGAAACAGAACTGCAGTGGAATGGAACCATGTCGTCTTTATTGACGAATCCAGATTCAATCTCAGCAATGATGACAATCGTGTTCGTGTGTAGAGACCCCGTGGTGAACGCCTCAATCCTGCCTTTGTTTTACAGCGACACACCGCTCCCACAGCTGGTGTGATGGTATGGGGTGCCATTGCCTACAATACACGGTCACCCCTAGTATTGATCCGTGGCACCATGGCAACCCAGCGGTATGTCCATGACATCCTGCAACCACATGTGTTGCCACTCATGCAACGGCTCCCAGGAGCGATTCTTCAACAAGACAATGCTCGGCCTCACACGGCAAGGGTATCACAAGACTATCTCCGCTCTGTTAGTACTCTTCCTTGGCCTACCCGATCCCCAAATTTGTCTCCAATCGAGCATATCTGGGATCTTTTTGGACGGCGAGTTAGGTATCCCACGAGCTTGAACGAAATAGAGGTAAGGTTACAGCAAATATAGAATGATGTCTCAAGACATCATACAGAACTTGTATGCCTCAATGCCCGATAGTATCGCATCGGGCATTCGCGCTAGAGGAGGTTCAACAGAGTATTAAATTCTCCGTTCATTTGCTTTTTTGTCTGAAAAAAAATAATCCTTTTTCTTTGGGTTTTCTAATCATTTACCTTTATCAAAGTAGTCATTACGTATATAAAATTTTGTTTCATTTTGAGGACTCCTTCTTGGTGCGCTAATTTTTTTGTCCATGAATGTATTATGTACATTATTTTATGCTGCTTTGTTGTACGCAAGAAAAACTTAAGTTTTAGGTGTGTATATATGTGAACAATTTACCTTTTTTAATAATAATTTTTTGCTTTGGAGAGAGAGGGGTGGCATTTTCCATTTTTGTCCGCGGTTGCAATACTGCTAGAGCCGGCCCTGCCTCAAGACGGCCATTGCTTCGTTTACCCTTGAAACCACAAGCGTTTGCACTACCAATGATGTGATGAACGGTGGACATGGACAACGGAACGGAACAACATAGTGTTTACTGACGAATCCCGCTTCTGCCAGCAATATCACGATGGTCGGATTCGAGTTTGGAGACACCGTGGTAAGAGGCTGCTGAACTGTTGCGTTATGCATCGTCACACTAGTCCTGTACCCGATATTATGGTTTGGGGGTGGTATTCGATTTCATTTCCGCTTCCCTCTAGTACGTATTGCCAATACACTGAACAGCCAGCGCTACATCTCTGAGGTTTTGGAGCCCGTGGTCCTCCCATACATTTAGCGCTTGCCATCAGCCGTACTTCAACAGGATAATGCGTGACCACACGTGACACGCAATGTTCAAAATTCTTCTTTTCTAATGAGATTGAATTGCTTCGTTGGCCTACTGCCCCCAATCTACCACCAATCGAAATCAATCTACCCGCATTCGCCATCGATCTTCCGCCAATCGTTTTCCATGCTTGCACGACTGGCGCGGGATACACCCCCGTCTACTACACCAGATCGACTTTAGCAGTATGTGGAAAATCGCATGGGCTGTTGTACCCCAAGAATACATGCAAAGCCTCTTTGATTCTATGCCAAGGCGTGTGGCGGCAGTTATAGCCAACAATGGTAGTTACACTAACTATTGATTTTGTCATCATCCTCGCATTGCAAGAGGCTGTAATTTTAATCGTTTGATCTTTGTACAACATGTTATCTGCCAAATAAATTTGCTGGTCCTTCTTGGTGTTGCATTTTGTGTGGCCAGCAGTGTATATATGGGTTTGTCGGGGGAGGGGAAATTAAATTCAGACTTTATAATTTTAATTTTGAAAAATATACTTTATTAGGATGTCTCACCCCCCCCATGTGGTAATCAATTCTAAATATATTAAACGTAAATAAATATAGTGTTTGAACGAAAGTAAAATAACGGTTTTTATTCTTTGTTTCGGAAAATCTCAAACATATTGATTTTTAATTCAAATGAGTCAATTTTTCATGAATTTAAATTTCTTCTATGAAAGCAAAACACAATATTAATTGTTTTCATACTTTTCCTACTAAATTTAAATACATATATTTTTTGAAAATTTTAGAATTTCCGATAGAGGGCATAAAAAAATTATCTGGTACCCAATACAAAAGGGACTCGAAAAACAAACCCATATTAAAAAACGGCATGGAATTTTACTGAACTATTTAAAAGGCACTAGAAAAAAAAGACAGTATAGAATCAGAATATGATTTAGACTTTCATGATGAGGATGTTGCCGATGAAATAAACTGAACAGACACTGGTACTGCTCTCGTAGGAACTCCTCCAAGGAAAACCAAAAATCACAATAACTTAACGATAATGTTTAGTTTAGGTCCAGGAACATGGCCAGTTATTCTATCAGACGCCTATAGATGTTTTTGTTAAAAGAAGGATCCCCTAAGCTAGTGGTTCTTAAATTGTGATCCGTAGACCCCCCAGGGGTCCGCAGCACCTTTTTAGGGGGTCTGCAAAGGTCTCTCACTTAATTTTTGGATTTCCCTCTTTAAAAGACTTTGAAAGACAGGAAAAATCGAAAGATGTGCCATCGTAGACTAGATCACTAAATAACCCCCAATGCAAAAACTCTACTAGAATATGCACGATAAGAATATTAATTCAGTTTTCTTATTGTTTGGAACTACAACGTAATATTCTTAATCAGATGTTTACTGCTTCCTTAAAGGGGGAAAAAAAGTGTTAAAAATTCTGTATAAGTAGCGAAGGCAGTTTTAGGATTATTGAGAAATCTTTAAATCACTTAGACATGTTATAACGGGTCTATCCACGAATCTTCCACTAATCCTATTGGGTAAAAGTATTCTTTTTAACTGTGAGTTCAGTTTAAAACCTTTCTCGGTGAAGAAGACGAGATTTAGGTAAATGAGTACTTCTATTTAAATGTTGGCATTAGTGTACGTGATGGTGGTCGATGATGGGTAGTTCACGGTTGAAAGTTGACATGAAATTGTGAATAAGATTACGACCGGAGGTTGTATAGATAAGCAAGATATCTAAAGATAATTGAAGCGTAAAAGTCAAGAGGGCTGCAGTATTCGGATAAGTATTTTTATTTATCTGTTAGTTGACTTAATCTTTTGCAATTGCTCTTCTGGGTTTAATATTGAGTGCACTCCCTCCCTTTAATTGTGTTGGTTGATTAAGTAAAAGTAGTAATAAAATTGTGTTAAGTTAATATGGATGATCTTTGCTCGCGCGAACCCCTAAACACTAACGTTATCCGGGGCGTTAAAATGTGTTGGAAGTCAGAGGATTTTCAAATTCTTGGGATCCGCGATGTCAGGCTGATATAAATAGGGGTTCGCGGCGATCAAAAGTTTAACCCTTTATCTACTGACGGTACTTATAAATACTACTCATTTTAAAATTTCGTAGAACAACCATTTTTACGAATACTCTGACGATACTTAACAGAAATATTCTTTTAAATCCACTCTTCCAAGATATATGGCAGCACTGGTTCTATGATAAGTATTTGAGCGGGGAAGGCGAATAGTTTTATAGCCAAAATGAAATCCTAGTACAGGTTCGCATCGTCAGAGCTCAGGTGCCTCCCTCTAGGGAGGAAACTGGGCTTCAAAATTACTTGCGGTAATTGGTATCGCTTATATGGTGCCGCGCTAAGAAAAGTGATACCAGCTCCTGGGGAATGTACTAGGTGTGCAATGGTTAAAATACCAATGCGCAGCCCCATTAAGAAAAAAAATGTTTTTGCAGAAGTTGCATTTTCAGTTGATATTTTGATTGGATTGCGTAGATTGTCATTTTTGTTGCGAACAAGTAGTTAATGTCAAAAGGTAAGTGTCTTATTTTTTTTTTATGTTAAGGAAGACCTTAGAAAACGATCTGACTATTTTTAGTTAACAGTGTGCATAATTAATTTTACAGTTGAATAACTTTGTGGTACTTATAAGTACCGACAGCACACTGGGTGTTAGAACAGAATTTTATTTCTTTTTTCATCCGTGTGGCTCAATAGTGCAATAGACTTACAATTTTTTTTTTTTTGGGGGCATTTTTTTTTAGCTTAACTTATTTATTTCGATTTTTTGTTGGTTTATTGTAATGTTTTCAAAAATTTTGAACTTTGTATCTGAGCTTGTATTTTTTGCCACACAATTAAATGAAATATCAAAAATTAACAACATTTTAATTTCTTTGTGTTACTGAGATTTAACAATGATAGGAGCAGGCCGGCGCTAGGGGTGGGAAAGCCGGGCCTCTGCCCGGGGCGGCAACCTTAGGAGGCGGCAAATTGGCTGTAAAATTAACTAGTTTATGAAGATAACAAACCAAGATTACCCAGGGGCTCTAAGAGTCAAAATAAAAATTCGAAGTAAAAAATTAAAAATATATATGCAAAATATTCACGTTTTCTATGGAGTCCTAGAGTTTTTTATTTTTTTAACGAGTATTCATTATAGTACTTAAAGCCGTATTTCCCAACGCTGGTCCCATGAGGGAAGGAGAAGGAGGCGATACAGAAGAATATCGGCATCCGCTTCCTTCTCCTTCAACTAATTTCGTACAACTCTTGCTGCTTTGTATGCGTGAATTCGGGTACTATTGAAAGAGATAGATTTCGGCAGAGATTAGTCTCAACAAAAGTGATGAAAAGCACAGTCAAGTTTTATGAATGGAAAGAAAGGGACAGAATGACCCTGAGAAAAAGACCCTTTTACGAAGAAAACTGAGGGAGTCTTGTAACAATTTGACTTCCGAACTAATTCTTATAGCTTCCTGTGCAGACAAAACAAAGTCGGACAATAAAAAGGTAACAATATTTTCATTTTTAGATCTTTT
This sequence comes from Trichonephila clavipes, assembly GCA_019973935.1. Taxonomy (NCBI): domain Eukaryota; kingdom Metazoa; phylum Arthropoda; class Arachnida; order Araneae; family Nephilidae; genus Trichonephila; species Trichonephila clavipes. The sequence goes on from BMAU01014849.1 coordinate 419,473, forward strand.
AGATTTTTTAGGTTTAATGCCCAGGAATTTTAGTCATTGCGTAAGATAATGTGAAAAGAAAAAATTATTTTGCTGCATTTGTGATTTTTCGATTTATTTATTTCTCGTTTTATATACATAAATATAAATGTCATTAGTTTCGTAAAATATTTTCTCGTTGATTAACATTTTTAAGTATGTGTATTTTCGTAGCTTGAATGTACCGTAATCGTCTTAAAAAATTTTCGATTTACATAGTTATTCAAATGAAAAAATATTATTTGCCTCTCGTATAAAAATAAATTCTTTAGTCGCTTATAAAGGACGATAGAAGATCATTTAAAATGCAAAACATTAATGAGCTTTTGAGTACATTCATTAATTATTTACCATACATAAAGAATCCTAACAGCAATAGCTCGAAATTGATATACAACGTAGTTATATTTATTACGATGATTTTGTTTTGTAATGGTAATATATTGTGACAATTTTGCTTAGTAATAAATGAACTAGTATATAATTGGTAAATATTTAATTTATATTGCTTCAAACTGTTAAAAAAATTTTTAAAGGAAAAAAAGTTAATTTTACTTATAGACACTTTTTTTCTTTTTATTGAATGTAACATGTGAAATAAACATATAATCTTTCTAATCTATTCTAAAATTGTTAAGATAGCCATTATTTTGTAAGATTAAATTTTAAAAAATTGAGCAATTTTTTTTTGCATGTTATTGCCATTTTAAGAGGAACTTTTGCACGATACTTTTTTTAATTAAGATCTTTTACACCAGTCATTCCCAAAGTGGTCTATATAGACCCCCAGGGGTCTATGTAGACTTCCAAGGAGTTCACGTCAGCAAAAAAGGTGCTATAAGTGGGGATCTATGTGATATTGGCTCTCATTAAACTAGATCTTGACTTTAATTTTAAAAAATAATTTAATCAAGTGGAAACCAAATTTTACTTATTTAGCAGATTTATTTACTAAATTTAATGAGATTAATTTGCCCATACAAGATGACAGCATAATTTTTTTTAAAACAGGAACCATTTCAGCGTTTCTTTCCAGAGTAAGTTCCCCTGCTTCTTTCCTAAAGAAGCATAATACTGGAGGTCCGGAATTTCCTCAAATTAACCCAGAAAATCTGCCAGCACGCTTTAACCTACGTTCAACATTTAACTGCTTTTTATTTAGATTTTAAAACCAGGTTTGAGAATGCTTTGATTATGGTAATACCACAGTAGGCAATGGATTTATATGGTCATATTGAAAAAAAAATGTCACATGACAACAGGAACTGATCGTGATATGCACCAATGAAGATTTTAAACTTTAGAAACGGATGCCAGCAATTTTGGCTTTAAAAAGGCAAACCTGTTATTTGTCCCGAATTGTGGAATATCGTGAGGAAGTTTTAAATTATTTTTCCTTATAAGAAGGAGTTTCAGCGCAGTTGCCAATCTCCAAAACAAAACAAAAAAAGAAACTTGACACTACTAACAGAGGAGATTTAAGGTTAAACCTGAAAAGATTGAGATACTAAATGTTGAAAATTTGTTATTGTAGCTCCAGATACATCCCTTTCATTAAAATCAATTGTGTGTTGTTTGGTTATTTTATTTAACCGTTATTTTATATATTAATTAACTTTTAATTTAAATTGTTTAACATATGCTTTTTAAACTTTAACTCCATACTTCATTAGTTATAAATTGAATTCTTTTAAAGTAGAACTAGTAGAACTAGCTATCAAAAAGACATTTAAATTGATAAATTTGCAAAAATTCAATATTAATTAAGCAGGAGTCTACCCCAAACCGAAAAACATGGCAAGGGGTCTATGAGACAAAAAAAGTTTTGGAACCTCTGTTTTACACGCACAATTTGAAGGAATATTTAATGCAGTCTAATAATTATGCGAGTAATTAATTATATATATTACGTATATAATTAATCACGTGTATAATTATGTGTATAATTAATTATATATATTACGTGTATAATTAATTATATATATTACGTGTATAATTAATTATATATATTATGTGTATAATTAATTATATATATATATATATTATGTGTATAATTAATTATATATATTATGTGTATAATTAATTATATATATTATGTATATAATTAATTATATATATTATGTGCATAATTAATTATATATATTATGTGTATAATTAATTATATATATTATGTGTATAATTGATTATATATATTATGTGTATAATTGATTATATATATTATATCTATAATTGATTATATATATTATGTCTATAATTGATTATATATATTATGTGTATAATTGATTATAAAAATACATAAAAAGTGTATAATATCTTTAAAATATTGTAAAACATTCTATATGCTACTAATAAAGTTCCTCAAAATGCATATTTCGAAAATTTTAAAAATTGAGTTAATAAATTATCTGCAGTTTAATATGAAGAAATTTTAAGAAAATATTTAAAAGACTAAGATTTTAAACCAAAAAAAAATACAAATATTTTTAAAAAATACAAACATTAATGCAAAAACATCCTTTAGATAAATTGCAAAATTACAGGCGTGGATTTTAAATTTCAGAAGATAATTATTAAATAGATAATTAATTTGAATATAGAGTGATATCAAAATGACATAGAATTAGCAGCCCTAATAAAGCAAACAACAATGACTATAAGTCTAAATAACTTCCAAAGCATTTTTAAAATTAAGTTTCCATCTTATTAAAATATGTCTTATTTGTGATTAATACATAAAGGCTTTAAATCTCAATCGTTTATATGCAACGAATACAAATATAAAATACTTGGAATTCCATTTCAATAAATCAAAAAAAGTTTCAGAACATAATCACTCATCCAATACATAAACGAGAGGCTCTTAATCAGTGTTCCGTAGAACAATAGTGCGCTAAAAATTAAAATGTCGGTGGTTTCAGTTTTCAATAGTTTTTATTTACTGTTTCATTTTACTATTATATTTCTCAAAAATCCTTTAAAATGTATTTGTCGTGATTATGAAAAAGTTTAAAATCGTTAGTATGTATATTTAAGAAAAAAAATCTAGTAATAATAGGTTCCAATCTATTGCAATATTTAAAATCTTTAAAAAAGGCAACAAAAGAATGACAAAATTATGACAGAATATAAAAAACAACAGAAAAAGCATTTAATTAAAGTTTTATTGTTACGAACAATAATTAATGTGAAAGAATATAGGTACTATTTTTTTGCTTGTTTCTAGTATAAAACTATTTAATTAAAGTGAAAGCAAAATGTGCATCACAGAAATAAAAATATGATGAGCACTATTTATAAGTAGATCGTGATTTCAAACAAAATCGCTGGGAAAGTCGAATAGATGCATTAAAACCACTAAGGTATCAAGTAGGAGGGATATACGATGCTTTACGTGCTGTTTGTAATAATTCGGAGATTGACAACTCTATAAAGGCTTCTGGACTATTAAGGTGTGTTAAACAATTTAAGCCAGTGATACTCTATCTGCAGTCCGCATGTGGCCCGCCGGTCTTTTCTGAGTGGCCGGATCATGGCCCATTGCACTAAGTAATTCAATGTTAGAGAACGATGTGCTAAAAATTAAGCAAGGAATTATTTTAATCAAGCAATTAAATATATCGGTTTTGTAATCTGTTTTTTTAATAGTAGAATGTAAGTAAGAGATTGATAAAAGGAAATAGAAATTATCCCATAACTATATAAACAAGTCATAAAAATAAATATTTGTGTGTGCGTGTTTGATAGAAAAGTTAATATAGTATTAACATAAAAGCCAAAAATTAGTTTTACAAATTTTGTCAAAGTTGCTTTGGTCTTATAGTGTGTCTTTTCCATTATCCGCATGTTGCAGCCCGCATGAAATAACCGTCATGTGTATAAGGCCAGCGTGAAATACCTATCATGCCTTTGCAGTCCGGTGGCAACAAAGGTTGAGCACCCCTGATTTAAACTCTTATGCTGCATTGTATATATATAATTTGGTACAAAATCTTAAATTGTATCAATACTATAAGTAAGCTCTTGCAGATAAAAGACTATGATTTACCATCTGCTATTGAGCTCTTGAAAAGTTGTAAATATTTTTTCAAGGATCTTAGATCGGACACAGCCTTTAATGAAATGCTTTGCGATGCTTGAGAATTCGCCAATGAAACTGACATACCAGCTAATTTTGAGCTCCCCAAGACAAATCACATAGTTCAAGTGAGTGAGTGAGTGAATATTAACGTCGCACTGTTCAGCTGCACGAGGGCTTTTGGCGACGGACCACGTAATTTTGAACCATGGTCAAACGTCAAGTGACGTGGACGACACCTGAGCTGGCATCCCCCTCTCCTAACTACCACACCTCACCAGCTTCGACTATGAAGCACGAGGTGATCCGATAGACGATCCTACTTTGAATTATATACACATATATATAAGGCAGAGTTTTTATTTTTTTTCCCATTAGATAAAGCTATTAGTGCACTTGAATCCAGGTTTGATTTGATCAGTACCCACAGCAACTATTTCCAATTTTTATACTATATTTGTGATTTAAAAGATACTCCTCAAAATGACGAACTAAAGTATTGTAAAAATCTAGAAACAGTGTTAACTCCTGGCAGACGAGATAGTAGCGGTTTAGGCTTTGCTAAATAAAAATGAAAGTCCAATCGAGATTTTAAAATTCATATCGAACCTGCATTTTGCTCCAAATCTCGGTATAGTCTTAAGGATATTGCTTACTCTCCCAATGTGGAAAAGGGAGAAAGGAGTTTCTCCAAATTAAATTGAATTAAAAAATTTTTACGCTCCACAACTACCGAGGATCGGATAACGGCTAGACAACAATAGCCATTGAACATGAACTGGCTGAAGAAATTAATGTTAAAGAAATTATTAAAAAGAATCTCAGAATTAAAAGTGTTTCTCACTTTTAAGTTTTTAACTCTCGTTTTAAATGTATTATTAATATGCAATTAAGTTTTAATATTTAGTGGTTCTATAATTTGTTTTATTATTTTTTAAATATCTGTATTTTATAGTTATACACTAGTAATGACTCTTTTTTTTTTCTGTGCAATCCTAATTTATTTTAATTGAGTGCCAAAAATGTAAATTAATAGTTTTTTTTGTTAATCAGAACTTCAACGTTATTGATAGCAGTTTTTTTGCTCACGTTTTATTTTATCATTAAGCATGGGAAAGGTTTAGGTTATATCACTTAATTCTTGTTATAAACGGGAAGCGGCATTTTACCTCTTTGCCCATTGCGGCGAAACTGCTAGCGCCGGCCCTGATAGGAGATTCTTACTTGCTGTTATTATTAATATTTTCCTTTTCTTAGAATGTCTGGGAAAAAGAAACTCAGTCTTTAAGAGGCTTTGGATTTATTACAGAACCTACCATCTGAAATCAGTGAGGCAACGAATAATTTCTTTAATCATTTGGCCGTTATGAACGCGCTGATCATGTTCATATATCACTCTATCCTTCAACGTTAAAGACGCGCTGCACGTGTCTATCTATGGCCGCGGTAGCCTGGTGGTATAGGTATCGGATCGTGGCTGGCATGTCACGAATTCGAGCCCAGTTCCACTAAAGACCCGTCGTGTAGGGCAGCGATGCACGTTAAATCTGTCGAGAACTAAAACGTCCTCTCGCTGGTGTGGTAGTTAGAAAAGGGGGGTGCCAGCTCAGGTGTCGTCCTCATCTCTTGACACCATGGTTCAAAATTACGAGGTCCGTCACCAAAAGCCCTCGTGTAGCTGAACAGTGCGCCTTTAATACTTACTCACTGAAATCAGTGATGTACTAACAGATAATTCTTCAGATGTTCATTTTTTGTCAAAATATTGTACTTAAATAATTTTTTATTGTAATACTATTCTTAAAACAATTTTATATACATTTTCTAATCTAAGTGACACTAAATATCATAAATATTATCCATTTATACGCTTTTGCAAAATCACTGTTCCGAGAACGTAGTCGGATACCTTAAGATGACGATCAAGAGAAAACACGACTCAAGGTGCTGTATACTTCATGTTAAGAAAATAAAACATTTCCTACCCCAAGACGCGGAGCTTTAAAAAGCATTCAATCGAAACCTCACTCAAAAGGCATAACGAGTGACGAATTTTTGTGTATTAATGAACAGAAACACTGTTTCTTTGAATAGCATCAAATTAATTTTAAGTTTAAAACCTGCTTTTATGTGTAAAAAGTAAAGAAATTTTTAAAATTTTATAATTTGCAAAAATAAATATTTTGTGCTGTAAGGTACTAGCATTTTCTGATAATTAAGCATTTTTAAGAGATAAAACTCCGTTAAAAAAGTTATTCGGTCTTTTCGTATTATGAGAATATTTTAGACCTTTGTGGACTGACGTTACTTTAAAGTACCGATTTTATTAATTAGTTCTAATGAGTTAAATTTTCCAAAGGTGTGTTTTTTATTTATGTATATCCCTTAATTTTTAATGTAGTGATTCAAAAAAAAAATATTGTTTGAAAAAAATTGCAGTAAATCATAATGTGGTAGATAAAGGGTTAAAAACCACTGCTCTAAGCCATTAACAGAGTATAATTTTCTTTATGATGAGATACCGGTCGAAGATTTAGCTCCACGCACGCATTATTATACTAGAATTTTAAACGGTGAAAAGGTTAAGCGTAAATGGTTTCTCTATTCCATTACAAAAAATTGTGTATATTGTTTTTATTGTAAACTCTTTGGCTGTGTCATTAGTTCCCTTTCCAAAGAAGGTTTTAAAAGTTGGAAGCACCTTGTTGAAATTCTTAAAGAACACGGAACATCAAAAAACCATAGTCAGTCTTGGATCGAATTTAGTCAGCAATTTGCAAAGACTTATTATTTCGGAGATTAATTGTTGGTGTGAGATGCTTCTACGTATTGTAGCAGCATTAAAATTCGTGCTCAAAATTATTCAGCCCTTTGGGATATATATAAGAGTGTATAAACTTTACGATGCCACAACATAATGGTAATTTTTTGCAAATAATTCACTTACTTTCTAAACTTAATCCAATAGTAGAGAAACATGTCCGAAAAGTCCTAAAAAGGAAAAAAGCTTAAGTACACTATTCGAGTAAAAAGATTCAGAACGAGATAATTTCTGTTTTACATGAGAATATTAAATTACGCTTTGTTCATAAAATTAAACAAACCAAATATTATTCGATAATTTTAGATTGCACCTCTGATGCCAACAAGATAGAACAAATGCCATCTTTGGCAAAATATGGTATGCACAGTAGAACCTGTTTTTGTGCGGTCCTTTTTTTTATGCGATTTGTTTTGTGCGGTCCTTTTTTTATGCGATTTGCTTTATGCGGTTTTATTTTTGTACGATTTTTTGTGTGTGTTTAGGAATTTCAAAGGCTTTGGCACCACTGTAATGGTTTCTATCAATGTACATATATACACTTCAAGACGCTCTGTTCGTAGTTTGTAAACAGTCTATCGACAATGCTCGTTCAATTGCTTTTTCTCAACGCACTAGCAGCATGAAAGACGATTGAAGATGAAACTTTCAGTGACAGTAAAATTATCAGTAATTTGATAGATTATGAAGACGGATAAGAACTGGATTCTTGTAGAGTGGATAAAATATATGCAGGGATACAGCTTTCCAAAAAATCGGAAAAGTATTTTCTTAAAATAGATACCAATTCCTAAAGGAGTTTGAAATTCCGAAAAGAGCTTCAATCATGCATACCTGGTTATAGTGAAGTTCACAAGAGACTAACCCACTGACCGTCGTCACAAAAACTTATCCCTTACTTTATGGTGCCAAAAAAATAAATCAATTGAAATTGTATCTTCAAATGACGAAAGCGATTTGGACTAGTTCATCACAGGAAGATGCGCGCTTTGGATTACGACGAGTAGCAGTGAAATATGTATGCGCATTTTTAAAATTTCTCCATGTATACGATGAGAAATTAAATGTTTTTAAAATGTTTCCACTTGGAATTTAATTATTTATTTTGTCATGGAAGTACTTTCTCATAGATTTCGTAAATAATTTACATGTTTTTTAAGTGCGACTTTTTTTACGGTCTTTCTCCACATAAAAAAAATTGTGGTATGTCGACAAAGTTGTTAGTTATATGTAAGTATTTATGAAATATATATATATTGGCATATTTTTTTTGTGCGGATTCTTTTTATGCGATCCCTATCTACCGCACAAAAACAGGTTTTACTGTATTGAGAAATCTAATCCCCTAATGAAGTTACCGTTAAAATTAATGAGAGTTTTAACGGTTTTCTTCTAGTTGAGAAAGATTAACTGGAAAAAAGCTTTCAAATTTAATAGTGAAGAAATTTAAAAAAATTAGGCCTAAATTTGCTAGATATGCGGGGGCAGGCCGACGATAACGGAGTCATTCTAAGAGGCGAGAAACTAGGGGCACAATCTAGAATTAGGATGTTAAATTTACAAACAATCTACGCGCCGTTCAGTATCCCATCTTTAGATTTGATCGTTAACAACATGGCAAAAGCATCCTTAGAAGAGGGTACTTCTTTGAATATAGTCCAAAAAATTTATTTATGTATTTTTCACTGTCAACTTTTCGTTGGACTATATTATTAAAGTATATAAAGGACATACTTTAAAGCCGCTAAGTGCAACTCGCTGGAAAAGTCGAATAGAGATTTTTAAACTCTTAAGGTATATCATTTGGGAGGTATTTATGATGCTTTATTTAGTGTTTATAATAATGCTGAAATGGACAACTCTATAAGAGATGAAGCTTCTGGACTATTAATTTCTATTAAACAATTAAAGTTCTTATGATTCATCATTCTTTGGTATACAATCTTAAATTGCACAAAAGTCCAATAAGCAAGCTATTGCAGAAAAAAGATTACGATCTACCCTCTGCTATAGAATTCTTAAGGCTGTCTTCGGAAAAAGCTCGAGAGCTTGAACTAAACGCGAAGGACGTTTTCAGACAGAAAAATGCCTCAATTTCCATGGAAATTTTTGCAACATTATAACTCATACCTCTGTGAACAATATAGTGTTTTTAAAAATTTAAAAATATTCCATGAATACTTTCTTTTTCGTTTTAATACGTGAAGGCATAGCCTGTTTAACATTGCGGTATAAGAGATAAAACGCGAAACACATTTTATACCAGATAAAATCAATCAACTCGTTTAAAAATGGGAGGTATGATAAAAAATGATGCTCTCTAAAGCAGAGATCACCAAATTGGTGGTCGGCGAGAAAATTTCGCTGGTCCCCAGAAAAACGTGGAATATACTTACTAATCACGTTAAGTTATGTTTTAAGGGAGAGAGAGAGAGAGAAGAGGTCAAATTATTTTTCCAGGAACAAAATAATTCGAAATGGAAAAAATTCTTATGCAACAATGAATGGCTAACAAAGCGTGTATGCCTGGCAGATATTTTTTCCCTGTTACATGATCTAAACGTATGCTAACAAGGACAGCTTAAGAACGTGTTCACACTACGAAGTAAAATAAATGCGTTTCAAAAGAAAGTATTACTGCAGCAAATGCGGTTGATTGAAGATGATCTGAAAATGTTTTCTAATTTTGATGAATTGTTGTTGTTGCTAATGCCACCTGTCTGACGTAGTTAGATCGAGGTAGACGAAATTCATCATGGCAAGGGGCTAGATGTACGCCTGTTGTTGGCCGTAGCCTTGAGCACCATATAGGTGGCAGTACGATTTAGCTCAGTTCCTCGCCAATTTTGAGGGAGAACGCCCAGAGGGAGGGTCAGGGTCTCCCACCTCTCATCCCCTGCCACCAACCTCACGAGAAGACTTGCGGCTCGACGGCTGTTTGGAGTACCCCCATGCCACGAAGGCACTACATATTTACAAACATCCATGTCTTCACCGGGATTCGAACCCAGACCCTACGGCACAGCAGTCAGCGTCACTATTCCGGATGGGCGACTAATTTTGATGAATACATGAAGGAAAATGTTAACCGGCAAGTAGTAATCCTAGTTAAAAAGCACTTGTTATCACTTACAGAATCTTTTGCTCGTTATTACCCTAGGAATGAAGATCCCAGACATGGTAATATGTGGATAATAGATCCGTTTGCAGCGAAAATTCAGGATAATAATTTAAACATGCATCTAAAAGAAAGCCTCATCCACCTATCGTCCGACGAAATTGTCAAATTTAAATTTCATTCATCCTTATCAAGATCTCAGTTTTGGCTTTCTATAAAAAGTGAATACCCTTCTCTTAGTGAACAGGCAATGACGATTCTGATTCAATTCTCCACAACTTCTTTATGTGAAAAGGCCTTTTCATCTGTCACAGCCATCAAAACACGGTACCGATCTCAGCTTAAAATAAATGCAGTTCTCCGTATTGCAGTAACAACATTGGATCCAAATATCCGTAATCTTATATCAAGTAAGCAGGAACATCTATCTCACCAGGAATGTATAATTCTAAAAGTTTTGTTTTTGCAGTTTTTGTTTATTTTATTATGGTTTATCAATAAAGATTTCATAATTTGGTTACAACGAATAGTTTCATTTTATTAACTATGTACATTTTATGCATTCTTAGATCAGAATTTTTTCATAGATATATTTAATACTTAAAAAATCCTATTAGTGGTCCGCGGGATTTAAATTATGAATTTACTGGTCCATGAGGTCAAAAAGTTCAGCGACCGCTGCTCTAAAGGATAGTGATGCCAGAATATTATATTAATTTTTCATTTTTTATATCTGATAAAATGTTCCAAATTAAGGTCCTATTCTATAACATTAACCAAAGACAGCCTCAAGGCTATTGAAATTGCAGACTTTTTTAAAGACCGATCAGATTTAGCTTTTAATGAAACTCTCTCTGAGATGCAAAAAAATTGGCCGATAAGACTGATATTCCTGCTTACTTTGAGATGACGCAGCCACTTCACAGAGTTCGATGAAAAAATGTTGATTTTGATTAAGAAGCATGATATGATTCAATGGAAGATCCTAAATTAAAATTCAAGACTGTGTTTTATTTTTTACAAATGACCAAGCAATTAAGGCCTTGGAATGTAGATTTAATTTAATGAGTACTCACAGTAATTGAATTGTTTTCAATTTTTATACAATATACATAATTTATAAAAGATACCCCTAAAAATTTAACAATTAAAAACTGTAAAAATTTAGAAATGACGTTGATCGATAGAGAATCAGTGGATATAAACGCACTTGATCTAGTAGATGAGATTATATCAATTTCAGCTTTATTAGGCAAAAAAGAAAGCTCAATTGAAGTTTAATAATTTATCTCAGCTTTAGAATTTGCCCCAAATCTTGCAATTGCATTAAGAATTTTGCTTTTTTTCCCAATAAGTGTTGCAAGTGTGTGTGTGGAGAGAGGAGTTTCTTACTCCAACTCTTCAAGATAGATTAAATGACTTAGCTACATTGGCTATTGAACATGAAATAGTGGAACAAAGTGATTTAAAAGAATTGATCAAAAAGTTTACAAAATTTTAAGCCAGAAAAAAAAGCTTGTAATTTTAGGTTTATTTTGTTATTTTTGTTTTTGTGTTTTAGTTTTTAATAAATATTTATATGCATACTGTTATGCTGTCTTTTTCTTCGCAAGAACTATTCAAGTTTTATACGTGTGTATTTAAGAACAATTTTGATCTGTTTCAATAATAATTTTTCTTTCCTTTAGGAAAAGGGGTAGCATTTTTCATTTTTATCCAGAGCGGAAAAATTGTTAGAGCCGGCCCTGTTCAGACTGAATGATTCAGATTGCGTTAAATTAGAAGGAAATTTTGTATTAATACAATATTAATTTGAAAATTATTTTTAGCACAATAATATTCTAAATTCTATCAAAAAAGATTTATAGGTAAAATATACAAATTTTATTTTTTTTACCTACATTCTTTTACATCTTCATTCTTTGGATTAATCAAAGTGACTGAACAAAAAAGCTTTCTAAGCATCTAGTAGTTGCTTTGATTCATAAAAATAAAACGATTCGTGTGCAATATGATTCTTTTTTAATTCTTTTAATGAACGAGGCAAAAGAGGATGAGATAATAGTATATGAAGTTATAATACATTTCTTTCTGCTGATATGCATTAAATAAAATTGTCCCTGAAATTACTATAAAATAATACTTATCAAGAATATAATCTATGATTTGGTCTTTAAAAAAGTCATTTTTCAAAGAAAAAGATCATTGGAACAATTTCATAAATACTTTGTAATAAGCTTTTTCAACCACATTCCCTTTCTTATTTTACAATCTAATGTTATTATTTTCGAAATTAATGAAAGTATGACAACACAGTTTCTCAGTCTTCATTTCCATAATTATATCCACTGCATTTGTTTCCGGATCAACTTCTCACTTTATTTTAAAATTTAGGTTCCTAATATTTTTGTAAAATCCAGTTATGTTCAGAGTTTTCATTATATTTGTTACGTAATGGTCAGCGTTTATTTTTCTTTGCAATTACCAGAGTAAGAAATATTACCATTTTTGCAATAGATTTTCTTTCATTTTTTGTTGCCTTGATTTCATGCTCTAGACACACAGCTGCAACACTTAAATTCTACATAACATTGTGAAAGCTGAAATTTTGAAGAGAAGATGTGGTAAACCCGAAGAGAATATGGCAACTCCCTTAGAATAGTTTTGAGAATCTGACCTGGCAGATGATCACAAGATGTAAACACACTAAGCCGATGTGTGACGAGCACCACAATAAATTAATATAGAGCGAGAAATGTTTCTTTCTCCATAAAGATTTCGAACAAGAGATCTCTATGAGTTGACAGAAGCACTTACAAAATATATATGTTGCTTTCTTTCTTTTATTTCTTTAGAATAAGAATCAGCTGGCAATTCTCTTCACTAGAAAGGAGAAAGAGACAATGAGATAGTTTTCTTAAGGATAAAAGACTTTGATATTTATAATGGAATGTTTGTGAATCATTGTTGTGGCCACTATACCCGAACGGTCATGGACACGAACTTGTGATCAACATCGTCGAGTCGCTGATTCGAAATTTAAAGCCACTGTGAAGATTCGTCGTGTAGAGGAGTTAATGCAAGCTAAATCTGTCATGGCTCGAAGTTCTCACTTAAGCGTGGTGTGAATTTGGAAAGTTGAATACCTGCTCACGTGCCGTCTTCATCACTTGACCGTGGTTCAAAAACTGTGAGATCCATTACCAAGACTGATTTATGTACTTTTTGTTTCGCGATATTTATGCCTTATTATTTTTTTTATAAAATGTTTATATATTTATATATTTTTTTGTAATTTTTTTTTATATTTTCTGATTAAATTCTGTTTTTTTTTTTGTATTTCTAATAATAAAATCCCTATTTTTATTTCAAAGGTAATTTTTTTTTGTTTATTATTTTGTTTAAGTATTTTGTGTCGCTATTTAAATCTATTAGCTGACCAAAAATAAAGTTTTGCTCTTCAAATTTTGTTTGCATTATTAATGTTTTACTTTTTACTCTTTTGCAGGTAAATGAGTTTAGAACGTCACTCTTAAGTATTATTCAAAATATGGAAGACTCTCTAAGGGGGTGGCACATTAAATCCTTGCACGCGGGCGGTACACACCTTAGGATCGGCCTTGTCCCTCTACCAAATCATTCATCAAAACACAAATTTCAGAAAATTTCTAAGCCACACTGCCGATTTTCACACCGCTCCACTGACCTCTCTACAAGAAGAGATGAAAAGCACCCAAAACCCGCGAAACAGGACAACTCCAAGAAAGGAATTCATGAGGAATATTGCACCCAAAACCTTACCATTAAATGTAATGAGTCTGCGGCGAACTTCACCAAAGGAACTATTTTCTGTTAGAGAACAAATGACGTCTCAACGGTCACGAAGTTTCACGTGGGAAAGTATCCAAGACTTGACACTCCGACTCTTACGTTCTAAGGCAAGTCAATCGTTGACCTCCCTTCATAGAGCCGACAGAGATGTAACAGGCGGAGTTTCCACGCTAATATCTGGCTTCAAAGTTCACCGCGTGAGGGGTGACAAGGACCATTGACTGGATAGTAATCCCGGCTGCGTCCAAACAAAAATGATTCTGCCTCACGTGTCCCTCTCTTTTCTGGACGAGACGTATTCCACCTTTGAATAGACCACCCAGATACTCTACGACGCTTCAACATTTTATGATGCCCCAACACACTCCAACGGACTTCCTTTCGCTTGAACTTTGTCTCACTTACAGTGACCTATCAAAGTTCCAGATAACGAGCATGTCAATGTCGTCCTAACGTAGCTTTTCACAGGAGTAATCCGGCCTTAAGGCCGGATTTCTCCTGTGAAAGGCTACGTTAGGACTTTGTTGTTTAGGACTTTAGGACGTTAGGCTTTGTTGAGGTCGCTGTTAACAGTGACCTCAACAAAACAGTGCCTTAACAAGTCATGTGAGGAATTTTTTTAAGACGAACGTCATATTGCTTTATTTCCTAGAAGACAGGAAAAAGGTTCTCATTAGAGTCATATCCAAACCAAGCAAAGAACCTAAATTTTCCAACAATAGACCAATTATTCTCATCAGCTGTGTAGGAAAAAGAGCACAATATCATCTTAGTGTTTCAGAATAGTTTTCAAAAAGAAATTTTCAAACTCCACCAGCTTCTTCGTGACAATAACCAATCATCAAAATACTTCGAAGTTACCTGGACAATATACCCATTCAATTCAAAGATCAAAACACCCTCTCGAGCATCAGCACATCACTAAAGGAACGCCTCTTGAAATCATACTCAGCCCAATATTATGTAATATTTACACATCTATTTTAGTAAATAATCAAGTCTCGAATAAAAGTATATGGACAATCTAGAAAAACTTGAAAAATGTTTAACTGAATGGCACGCGGCAATCAACATAGTCAAATCTATATAATGGAGTTATTTTTCGTAAACAACGTTCTTGCACAACCCATGGTTCCTCCTACCTCTTCAATAGACCTACCAAATGGACTTTTTAAGTAAAATATCTCGGATTAATTCTCGACGACAAGCTTACTTTAAGCTACACACCCTACAAATTTCAAAAATACCGATTTTTTGTGTGCATTTTCTTGCGGTTTATATCATTGGGAAGCTTGCGACCAAATTTCAAATCTGCTATCAAATTAGTTTTTTAGATATTTGAAAATTTCTGAGCTTAGGTTTTGATTTCAGTGTCGTTTTATAGCCTTTTTCTATTCTTAAATTGAAATAATTAAAAATATTTCTGAGCCGGCCAACTCTTTCAGTATGAAATGATTATTAATTTCAATTTTCATTACTAAAATTATTTCTGCTTGATTATGTTTTGAATTTTTTGAGTTCTCATAATTGCTTGATTAAAATTGATTTCAAAGCCAATTTTTGCTTTTAAAACAAATAGTTTATATAACTTATAAACTATTTCATTAATTTTTTCTTGTTGAAAATATGCGATGGCCAAAACTTTCTCAGGTTTCTATGAGAAACAATATTTGTAAGAGATGGAATACTATGAAAATATGATATATCTAAAAAACCAGTCCTTTGCTGATACTACAATAAGACTTCTGAGTACAAGCACTGTGACTACAAGTATTGCAGATAAAACTGAATATATATATATTTCAATGATATTCCAAACAACATTATAGTAAACATATAGTAGTACCATATTATGATATTTGAGCTCTTGTTGAGCGACTTTAAAACTTGCTAAACTTCCCCAATTTAAAACAAAAAAAAATTAAATTTTATGTACAAACCTGGTGGTTTTTAGTTTAAGTTAGTATCATTATTATATTGTACATAAATGCCATATGTTTCAAAACTTTTGTGAAAATATTTTGTTGAGATTACGCTGAATAACCTGTCGTCGTAACAAACACTATCAATATTATGTGCAAATATATTTTGAATTTAAAAAAAAAAATTCAGTCATATAATTAATTGAAGCAGTGTTTTGATACAGAACGTAAGTAGGAAAATATATATAAAAAAATTAGAAATTTACAGGCATTATAGGTTTTTGTTTTATGCCTTTACAAACTTTAAATGTGTTTTTCTCGGACTTTTAATTTTGAAAATGTAGGTGTTTTCTAATCTCTAAGGCTTTTTTTATGTTCAAGATAGAGCCTTGAAATTTTTTGTAGATACTCCCAAACATGTTCTATAAAAGTTAGTATGAATCTGAGATCTCTAGTTATTTTTTCTTAAAAAATGCTAAAGTTATAATATTTTTAAAAAATTTTTGTGTTTTTTCCAGGTTTAGCTGGAAAAATAATTATTAAAAATCAACAAGGAAACAGATTTTCAAATCCATGCTAACTTTTGTTCACAGTAATCTAAGAAACATAAATCACTTAAAACAACTAACAAATTTCAAAAATAGAATATTTTATTTAAAAGTTTGAAAAAAAAATTCAAAAATTCTTAATTTTTTTAAAATTGTAAAGTAATGGTAGGTCAAATTTTGTGACTTTTTGCTTTCAGAATCAATTTAATAATATAATATGAATATAAAATATAAATTATTTTTACTGTTATTGTATCCAAAAAAATTCTTTGAAAAAGGGTACTGTCTAAACTTAAAACCATTTCGAAGAAACATTTGACGCCTACTGGAAAAGTTACTTTTCTATTACTGAACTTATTCGTAAGAGGTCAAAGCTTTCACTTAATAACAAGTTCCTTATTTACAAGAAGATTTGCTGTCCAATCTTAGTGTACACCTTTCCTAAACGTGGTTCTACAGCAATTACATATATCAACATATTTCAACTAATCCAAAATAAAACACTCCAAACTATAACCAAAGTAACCTCCTTCATCCCATGAACATTACTTTTCAAGTAATTAAAAGTTGAACCCATTATACATTCTTAATTTGCTAAACTTTCTGAAAAATTTTATGCTTCCATCCCATCTTTTCAAAATTCTATTATCAGTGCTTAGAATGTTTTTTTAGAGGACAGCCTCCCTCAATTTACGAAAAAAATAATTTGAAATTTTATTAAGTAATGACCGAGATTTAATGCTAACTTTTAATCCTTCTTGCCCGGTTGTGTGAAAGTTGTAACAAATTTATGGTATTATTATTAAAAAATGTGCTGATACTAATCGAATTCAAAATTCAAGCCTCAGTGAAACTGTATGCTTCCCTTTAAAGCTCAATTATTTTCCAGCATTTCTTTCGAGTTATCAAAAAATATAAGTAAAACCAAATTCTGCTGAGATAATTATACGCATGAACTAAGAGGTTTATTTTATTTTTTAGAATTTTGACCAAAAAAGCTAGTAATTTAAACATTGCAGTAGCTTGTCCTGAGTGGGCCCTGTATCAAAGTTCATCGGGGGCCCTACCCAAGAGCTCCTTAATATTTTACGATTTTTTGCTTACACGTTTTTGGGTCCCAAAAGCTTGTCGTATCATTGATACGACGGTAGCTACGCCTCTTGAATTTAAAACATAAATATGTTTAGAAAATGTTTAAAGTATCAAATCACACACACACGCACTGCCGTTTCCATGAAGTTAGAAATTTTAGGAAATTATTAAAAACATTTAACTGTCCTTATAAATATTTAAAATCATAACCTAAAAAAAATTCAAAGTTAAACCATGTCATCGTGTAAAAGATAATTAAGTGAAGTACTAGCCCAAATGTAATTTGAATTAGGTATCACATCTTTACTTTTTGAAGCTTACAAAGTTTGTTATTAATAGACATTATCTGCCTGTAGAGTACCAGTTTTTAATTGTAAATGTAGTTTTCAGTCTGTCAACAAAACATGACAAAAGCTCATTGTCCCCAGTGCTAAAATTTGGAAAACTATTCTTGTTTCTATCATGTTACGTGAAAGAAAACTATATATACAAGGAATTAATATTCTTTCAATGTTAAAATTTTTAATTAATTAATACCAGAATGTTCATAGTGCAATGGTATTTTATTTGTCCTTTTATCCTGTTATACCCATATGTCAAATGACAAATTCCTCTCAGCTGTAACACCAGAACTGATAATTTTACAGGATAATTTGAATGCCTTGTTTCTTAAAAACATTTCACTATCATGCTTTCTAGCGTAAACATAATCATGTAAGTAAAATAAAAAAAGGCATTAGTTGGGCTATTTGTGACGGATCTATTCACGTACCTTCTCTAATACTCACGTACTCTAATACTCTTGGGAAATCTTCACAGCCAACCCTTCTGAAGAAGAAACCGTGATAGTGAAATTAAATCTACTACATATAGTCAGGGTTTTCTAGCTAGCACAGTGAAAAGGAGAGAAAGAAAGCTAGGAGTCGGGTGAGATTTCTACATATTAGGTATCACTACAAATTATTGAATATTGTCTATTTAAAGTGACGATTGGTCACTAAAAGTAACGTTAAGTTATTCGGGATAATTGAATTGATCCTAAACTACAGGGTTGATATTCATAGTTTTCGTATAATCCGTGCATATCGTTATCGTTCCACTTGTATTGTTCAAATTGAGACATTCTATTCTTGAATCTTAGTGAATCAGTGTTGATAATTTAGTTCATCAATAAATAAGTTGATTTTAAAAATGTCTGGTATTCCTTCCCTTCCTCCCACACATCTAGGCGGGCAAGAGAGAGGGGGTAATACCTCACATATTTAGTTCAGTTATCAAGAAAAAGTCTAAAAATTTCAGAAAGACTGAAATTGTATGCTATTGTATCATAGCACACAATAATGTTTGTTTTGAGTTCTACTTGTATTGTGAAACGTTTTTAAAATAGGTATTCTGACACACACAAACTTTCTGTTCACACACATACATTAAAGTCTATTAATTTTATGAGGTATTTGGAAGATCTTTTAGACTTAACTCATTTCTTTGCTTTGTAATAGTATTAGCATCTCCATTTTGGCAGTTAAACTGCTAATTACTCGACTGCTCCGACGTGTATTATAAAATATTAATAATATTTCATTCTACAACTTAACAAGATTTTGAAGTTGATTTCCCCATGGATTTGTGCCTTAAAAATATTTTTACTTCGTTAATAATTAATAATGATATTTTTACTTCATTTATCTCGTATCTTTAAAAGCACAGTATTGATAACGCTGTTATTGATTAATTGAATTTAAGTAGGAACCTAATGCGAAATTTAAAAAAAAAAAAAAAAATCCCTTACTGATAAAAATTTGCATTATCACAAGTATTTCGTTTTTCTTTAGGAATCCAAAATAAATCATAAATTATAAATATTTCTTTTAATTAATTGTTCTCTTATTAAGTGGAAAATTATTTATGAACCTATGCATATACAGTATAAATAATGAGTCATAATTGCTTTATTTAGATTAAGCAATTGAATTTCTACACATAGAATCAGTAAAATCTACATCTAAAATTATGAAACTTGATTTTTGAAAGTAAACTGATGTTGGATCATCGTAAAAAAATTTTTCCCCCTATCTACACACGCTACCATATTGTCCTTGATAAATTGAAGGCATACAAATATTTTGGCCTCATCATAACCATGAACCCTTAATCAAATTGTTATTAAATTTTGTAAGAAATATTTCAGGGGAAAAAGTTAAGTAACCCTTAATTTTTGTAAAAAGGTCGGTTTGAATTGATTACAGAGAGAGAGAGAGAGAGTATACCTAATTCTGAACCATGATTGAGAATGGCGAGAAAAGCACTCGAGTCTGTATCTTCCTCTAAATTCGAGATAACCCTTAGTGTAATCTTCGCGGAAGAAATTAAGATTAATTTTAGTTCTTATGGGTACACTTATGGATAATTAAATGTAATCTTAAGGCTGGTATGCATTCAGATTTTAAAATAATATAATTACATGTACAAATATTATCAAAATTATAAGAAAATCAATCATAGCTTTAAGAAAAAATAAAAGAGTTTTTTAAACATAACATTTTACAGTCCATTATTGAATTTCATCAAGCATCTTAAGTTGGAAAAAAACCCTAATACTTTAAAGAACTGAATAAATTATAAAACTAGCCACTATATTCAAAAGCTAACGTAATTTAAAAATAAATAAAAAGGTTACACAATAAAGATTTTATTTTAAATCCAGGTTTCACTTAAAAAATTTTTGGAAACCCTGCCTTCAGAAACATTTTAAATGATGACGAAAATGAAACCGTTAAATGTAAACATCCTGAAAGGTTACAGAAAAGCACATCGTTTATTGAATCAGTAATTTTGCATAAGTCAGCAATTTAAACACTATTAAGAGACTGTACGATTCTCAAACAAAATTTAAGCATAATGTTATATTCTTCTTTAGATTTATAATTTTCTGCATACATTGCAAATCCAATTCTCGTTATCTATGTTTATATGTAGTGTAATAATGCTGAGAGATATTATAGATATTATCACACACGAAATACACTCGGGAACATTGAAAATAGCGACCCAAGAAGAAAGTATCGGATTGAAATGAAATTTAATACACATAATGGCACAGATGAGAGATTCACTTGATCTCAAAAACAAGACAATTAAACGAATACAGGGTGTGCAACGACACAAATACTGGGCAACTTCAATAGAGCGTTGGACCACCTCCAGCTGCAATACATGCCGCCACACGGTCCGGCATTGGGTTGATTAGACACCTTATGTTGTCCTGAGTTTGATGGGCCCACAAATCTTGAACAGCCAACTCTAAATCATGTACAGAGAGACACGATGGCACCTGCCGTTTTAGCTGATCCCACACGTGCTCTACAGGGGACGAATTGGGGGAGCGGGCCGGCCATGGAAGAGTCTGAAAATGACGTAGGAAGTCTTGAGGAACTCTTGCTGTATGCGGACGAGCATTATCTTGCTGGAAAATTGCCCCTGGGAGACCATTTAGGAAAGGTCCTACATGGGGTCGAAGAATATCATCAACGTAACGTTAGCCCGTTAAGGTTCCACGCATCACAATTAAAGTGAATCGGCTATCATAGGCTATGGCCCCCAGACCATTACACCAGATGGGCGGGCAGTGTGACGTAGAACAGTGTGTGTGGGGGGGGGGAATTGTACCGCTCACCAGGGCGCCTCCACACCCGTACACGGTTATCATCTGTCCCCAAAACAAACTGGGATTCCTCACTGAACACAACCTTTTACCAATCTGTGACATTCCAGATTGATCTGTCTTGGCACCACTATAGACGCAGTTGCCGATGTTCCGGTGTTAAAGGGAGTGCACGGAAAGGGCGCATGGATTTAATATTTGCTTCTGCAAGGTGTCTAGAAATTGTTTGTGGAACAATTGCTACGCCTACGTCTGCTCGTATCATTGAACGAGTCAATGTGGGGTCCACAAGTGCTTGCCGCACGATCCTTCCATCCTCTCTCCTCGTGGTCTTCCTGGTCACTCCAGACCCGGTTTTCCGCGCGTGGGTACCTTCTCGTGTCCACTACGCCAAACAATTTCTAACGGCACACTCCGAACGATCCACCTGGCCAGCAACACGGCGCGTCGACCAGCCTGCAGTTTTCATCCCGATGATCAGGCCTCTCTCAAACTCGCTTAACTGTGAGAAATTTCTTCTAGCACGTTTACCTGGCATGTTTCGCTTACCAAAGTCTTCCTGCAATCGGCGGGTAATCATCTCGTTTATGAATCTTCGAACTTACGCTGGCTTATATAGCACCCTCTTCCTGATTGTAGCGCCATCTCGGCGTGTATGAGCATGCGTATTGGCACAAAACTTGGATCATTTGCATATCACATTACGCTGTACTTATTTGCAAAGTTTCGCGATTGTACTTAGCTTCCTTCTTGGATGGCTATTTTCAATGTTCCTGAGTGTAAATCAGACAGAAAAAAAAATAAACATATAAAAACACTATATCAATAATATATTGTGGTACATAGAAATATACTGTATTTTTTCGAATCCAAGCCACCATCGATTCTAAGCCGCACCCTAAATTCTCCGCAAGTTTTTGCGAAAAATTAAAAAATGTGCTAAAGGTTCATCAATACCCGATACTTAAGAAATTTTAAAAAATTAATGAGAATAAGAAATGAATAATTAATTTATTTAACCAGTTTTAAGAACTCCTAAATACATACGTGAGCCTGTAACTGCTCTAACCGTCAATATTTTCTTTTTTCTGAAAATGTTTCGTCACTTCCACTGTCGCAACTGACTTCGGAACTGGTGTAAGGTTTCTGTACTTTTTCTATTACCGGGAATTATACTTCGTTCCCGGGATTTCCCGGGAATCGCTCGGGGCTTCAATTATCTATGAGGTAGTTCTTTTTGACTTGACTGTAGATTTCATCCTTGGACATCGTTAGCTGACCCAACTGTGGCAATTTGCGATCATTCACCCCGAACTTCCTGAAGGAAGGAATGTTCGTGGGGTAAGAGTGTAATATGTGAGAAAGAAAGATTAACGCTTTCGTTGGATTGGTGAGAATTTTTCCAGCTATATAGCCGTGGGTAGGAGTATCTGTCCAAATCAGTTTCTATCTCTGTATCGAGCTTCGTTAACAAGAAGTATTTGGTTTTTTGAAGTAATCACATTTCGTAGCAAATTAGCACTGTCTGATCGAAGTTCCAAGATCTTGATTCATGTGGATAACGTAAGTACTAATACTTAAAACTATTATTTGTTTAATCTTTTTACAAATTTTTTTTTCGGATACTTGTCTTTATTATGAGCTATTTAATTGAATGAGCAATTTGAAGAAGGGAATGAGCCCACAAACTGTTTGGGAGAGAGTATTATTATAAACAATCTCGCGATATTTCTTATTTTTCTAAACCTAAATTTCGTATGAGATTCTTAATATTTGCTTATATTTATGTAACAACAATACAACAATTCCATAAACAAGAAATAGGTTGTACAACTAAATTACCTTAAATACAATAATTAATATTTTTAACGCACATAATCGGCACTTCAGCAGCAAATGAATTTTCACGTATTTATTAATATTTATCTCTTAGTAACAACCTTAATAATTAATAATTGATTCACCTTAGACTGGTTAATTTTCAAACGCATATGAGTCAGTAAAGGAAGATTAATTTTAGTAATTATTTTTCAAATCTGAATTTTTTTCCCCGAGATTTTTAATTCATAAAATCTTGAATTGTAACATTGTTTCCATGCCAGCACAATTTTTTTTTTTTCTTTAGTGCAAAAAAAAAAAAAAAAAAAAAATACAACTTTTAATTTGGGGAAAGATTTTTTCCTCTGTGTATATGATAAAGTTGAAAATAAAAAATCGGGACAGTAACAGCATCTGCAAAATAAAGATAGTGTGACATTTATTTATTATAAACTAAGCAATTTTTTTTGAATTCGAATTTTTAATAATTTCTTTCTTCAGAATAATTATTTATTCCTTCGAAGTACTTTTTTCTGTAGATTTCGTTACAAACTGCCTTTTTAAAATTATTTATCAAAACATCTAGGGAATTTCATTGAGTAAAAAGGCAGATTTTAAAATTTCTGTTTGCCTCACAAAATGATACTAATTTTGCGGGGAGCATGGATGAAAATATATTTGATACACTATTTACTTTTCTATATAAGCCTTTATCAGGTTTATTGATAGTTATATATTACATACGCATTTTTAATAAAAATTCAAACGTTTAAAAATCGGAAAATTAATCAGTCGAGGCTGAATTGAAAACTGAGGGAAAGAAACAGTCTTTCCAGAACAAAAATTGGAACTGATGATATATATATACTTAACTTTTAACATATATTTATACTGCTGTATTTGATTTGCTTTAGATTTATAGTATTTTAGTTTATATATATATATATACCAGTAGCGCACACAGGAATTTTTCAAGGAAGGGGGGTCCGGGGTCGAAAGTTCACCATTCTGTATCATGCTCCTTTTGATTTTGTCGATTTTCGGGAACAAAACACAGTAAAAAACTAATTTTTGAATAAATAATTAGCATTAATTAATAAAATTAATTATTAATAACAAGTAATTAATTAAATTTTACGTACTATATACTTAGAACTATAATCAATCGGAAAAAAATCAAGGGCTTTGAAGGGGGGTTCCGGACCCCCTTGTGCGCCATTGATATATACACATACAGTCGGACCTCTATTTAACGAAGTCGCTAAAACCAGAAGAAAAGTTCATTATGTGGAAAATTTGTTAAATAGCGATTCCTCTTTCAATATTTTTCTTTTCTAGGTTCCAGGAAAAAATTTGCAATATAGAAAGATTTGTAAAATGTTGGTCTGACTGCATATATATATATTTAATAGAACCGAAACGAAAAATATTGTTTCAAGTTTTGTTCCGAACATAAAAACTATATTGTATTAATTAATTGTTCTGTTGATGTAACACATCCAAATATTTGAGATCTACTTATTTTTCTTACAATATATATACTTTTTACAGATATAAAACTTAAACATAACCATATTTGAAATATGTATGTCTCAATTACGAAGTCCTTTGTTTGGCAGTATTTCATAAAAAATAAAAATGAAGGAAGTGCAAAATGCATGAAATGTAGCAATATTTTGAAGTGTAGAGGTTGGCCTACAAGTGGTTTGCTTCGGCATTTACAAATTCAGCATAATATATCAAAAGTAACTCAATCCGTTTCGTTAGGATCACAAAATACTGAAATTACTAAGAGAAAAATTGATAGTGATAATGATATCAGAATTACTTCTGAACAAAAGAAACCCTTATTATCATATTTTCTTAAAGAAAAAAAAAGAAACACTAGAGGAAATTGTAAGTAAACATGTTTGTGTAGATGGATTCACGGTAAATGCAATAACAAAAAGTAACTTCATTAAGAAGTCCTTACATGATAAAGGTTATTCCTTTCCTCCAAACCCTAGTGATGTTATGAAGCTTGTATATAAACAATATAATGTGATTAAAGCTCGGGTTACTAATGAAATTTCACCAAAGTTAAGCGCAGGACTTCGTTGTAGCTTGACGCTCGATGAGTTTACATCGCTTAAAAATAGACGATATTTGAACATAAACGTTCACTTCAATGAGGGTGAAATCCTTAATTTAGGAATGCTAATAATTAGTGGATCCTTTTCAGGAGAAAATTGTGTTAAAGCGGTTGAGACTAAACTACAGGAATTCGGAATCATAACAGAAAAGCACATGGTTGCGTGCGTTACTGATGGTGCTAGTATGATGGTTAAGTTCGGAAAAATAATGAGTTGTGAGTATTACCTGTGCTATGCACACGCCATACACCTAGCCGTGTGCGATGTGCTTTATAATAAACAAATAGATTTGATAGAAAACACTGTTGAAGTAGAAGATAAATCGCATGAAGAAGACAATGATGAAAGTGAAGAGCTTGTTGAAGATTTAGACAAAGCATTAGATTTAGAATTTGAAAGCGGTGAAGGAACACATGCTTTGTTTCATGTCACTTATATGTAGAAAAAAATTCCATAACTAACATAAATGAAACTATAAAAAAGATTAGAAATGTAGTAAAATTATTCAGAAAGTCCCCTATAAAGAATGATATTTTACAAAAATATGTTAAAGAAGAGTTTAGCTGTGAAAAGATGGTTTGTTTTTGGATACCAAAACACGCTGGAATAGTTTTTTGGCAATGCTTGAAAGATTTTTAGAAATAAAATCAGCAATTTCAAAAGCATTAATTGGCATTAAAGAAGAACAAATGGTGGTCAATGTAGAGTTTGAAACTGTGACTACAATTGTAAAAGGCTTAAAGCCAGTAAAAATTGGCTTAGAAAAATTATGCAGTAGAAATGCAACTTTGCTAACTGCAGAAGGTGTATTTTCTTTCGTCATTGGAGAATTGAACGAACAAAATTCAGAATTTGCAAAAAATATGAAATATTCTCTAATCCACAGAATTAATGAGAGACGCAACGTTAATTTAATAGGATTAATACAATACCTGAATTTTGGGAGAAAATACAAAGCAGATGCAGTTACTGGCGATATTTCGCGATTGCCTGGTAAAAATTGTTTGGTTAGACAAGCCCAAATGATAGGGACAAGGCTTTTCTGCGAAGAAGAGGAATCAATATCCAACTCTTCACACTCAGAAGAAGAGGGCATGGATATTTTGAAAGAAAAACCCTCTGACATTAGACGAAAAATTAGATAAAGCAATTTACTCTAAAACAAAAGTTTTATATTGTTCAAACAAAAAAAGTACCAGTTTCAACAAAATCATGAAACAAGAGATGCAGTTGTTCGACTCGACTGAAAATCCATCACCAAACATTATAAAACTTTGTGATGCTTTAAAAGCAATTCCTCCAACGTCAGTTGAAGCCGAGAGAGCATTTTCTGCTGCTGGATTGTTCGTTATAAAGCTTAGAACTAGGTTGAGTGATAAAAGTATTAATTGCTTATGCTTTTTGAAATCTTATTTTAAAAATGAATAATCAATTTATTGTATATTTTTTGTATTTTTTAGCTCTTTATATAAATAAGTATTACTTTTGGAGTTTATATGTATCCTTATTTTATATAATTATTATTGATTTTATTTAAAAAATAACTTGTTTTTGTTTTTGTTTTTTTTGAAATTTTGATGTATTTCCAGGAATCCCGGGAACGACAATTGCATTCCCGGGATTTCCCGGACATTCCTGGGAATGGAAAAACCCGGGAAATCAGAAACCCTAAAATGGTGCCAGCGTCGCCATTTTCCCGCACGATGTCGTCTTCCATGCCATCCAATGAATTTATTATCAAGGGTGAAGCTACCGCCGTATCACCCGTATCAATGATACAAGGCCTCAATATGTGTAACTACAGTACCACTAACAGAGTTTTCATACCTAAAAAAAGGGCCCTGAAGAAATTTTGATACAAGGCCCACTCAGAACTAGCTACGCCAGTGTTTATTATGCAACATTTTTTTAAAAGAATGTGTTAAAGTCTCATTGGAAATCCTTTTTTCCAGGCTACCGATATCCATTCTGCAATTTTCGAAGCACTTGCCTTCTTGATTTTCCCGGGAGCAGTGAAAGGGTGGTTTACCAAATGTAACCAGTTTTCGTACTTATTTTTTACAGTCTTTAAATAGCATATTAAGACTGATGTCAAGCAGCAGACGCTGGCTAGTCATACCGCCTTACTTTTCATACTTGCGTCATAGAGAACCTGTCTTGATGCCATTACCGATATCTGTGATGTTTAGGAGATTAAAAGAAAGCGTATAAAATTTTTTACCAAATACGAGCAGACAGTGAAGTTCAAGATAGATTGAATAGTGAAGATATAAACTGCGGGAAGCAACGAGTCATCGATGCTAGAAGTCAGAATGTGGACGGCAACATTTTTCCTTTTGAAAAAGGTGGAAACTCCATTTCCCCAACCAACGAATTTTTTTGTTGCCTTCCATTCTAAGCCGCACCCTATTTTCAGTAGCATTAATACTGGAAAAATAGTGGGGCTTAGATTCGTGTAAATACAGTCTTTTACGAAGAATAGTTAGAATTAATCATTTTAAATTCGAGAAACTTTTTTTGAATTTCATGTTCAGTTCAAATAATTTTAGAATTCTTTTGGAAAAAAGGTGAAACATTTTTGAAGTTTTATTTGAAACAGCTTAAAATAAAGCAACTATTTTTTCCCTGTACAATAATGATTGTAATTTGTCAAAAGAGAGAGGGAAAACTTTGACGTATTGTTGTGGACTCACTCGAATCCAGCACTCACGCTTAGTGATTTCGTGTTTTGGTCAGGATGGAATGACTCACTACTCAAATCGTTAACTACACACTTCTTTATAAACACAAGATTTTATCAAATACTTTTAAATACACTATCATCAAACGCTAATACTCGGTAATATAGTAACTCGCAACGGATTGCATGCCTTCTACTCTCTCGAGTGTCTGTGGGCGTATCACTACATCTTTA
The DNA here is from genome assembly GCA_019973935.1 of Trichonephila clavipes. Lineage (NCBI taxonomy): Eukaryota > Metazoa > Arthropoda > Arachnida > Araneae > Nephilidae > Trichonephila > Trichonephila clavipes. The sequence goes on from BMAU01014849.1 coordinate 447,423, forward strand.
CATAGCCGCACTTTCATAGCGCACTATATCAAATGAAGCATAAATTTGATTTCCTTATAATTTCAGCCTAGTATCTACCTATACGACAAAGCCAAAACTGTTTTTTCTCATTTTTATTCCTTCTTTAAACCTTTATAAAAAACGCTATTTATAGTTTGAAAGGAAACTAACAAGATGAATTCATATTAGTATATATATATAATTTAAATTCTGATATTTAAATTTATAAGGTTAAACATTACAATAAAGTAAGCATCTGAAAAGTTTTTTTTCTTTGTTCAAATCAATTAATGACGTAATGGTTTTTTACATACATTGACTTTTTAAAAATAATTAATAACCTTCTATTTGACATGAGATTCAAAGTGTGACAAAATAATAATAACCTTATAATGTCAGGCAATCGATTACAAATAACTTATTATAGTACTAATGATATCCATTTTTTAAAAATTATAGTTATGTTATGAAGCAATTACAATGTGTAATTATATTGTAATTTACTTAATAAAAGTTTCATTCTCATAATTTTAAGTAATTTTATCTATTACTGTGATAAGTATAATCACAAATATTGCATGGAATAATTTTTACAAGATAAAAGTTTTTGCCTTTTAAATATTAATCAGAAGATTGTACCATTTTTCACAATTAAAAGTCTTTTAGCTCCTGTTTTTGAAAATTAAGAGTCTGTTTGTAAAAGAACAATTCTGAGTTGCCAATAAATACCTGAAAAATGTATTCATACAGAAAAAAAATTAAAATTTGAGTATTATGCTTCGTAATAGAGAGTGTGCTAGTATTTTGAAAAAAAAAATACTTTAGTATAACATACTCTACTATACATAATAATCCTAAGTACAATCACTAATCGTTATTTTAAATTCTGGGAATTAATGAGCTCATTTTAAAACAAAATTTCTTAATAACAAAAATTTAAAATTCGTCTTCTAACAAAATTTCCTGTATACTCTGATGATAAACTTTACTGAAAAATTAATCTATACAGCATGATGAAAATAAAATATTAACTGAATTTTTGTTTTTCTCTGACTACTTTTTAAAGGAAAATCCTACGTAGAACATAGCTATTTTAGCTAAAAACTTTAAAAACTTAAATCTATTCAAGATACGGATTATCAATCCTTACCCAAAGATACATTGATGTGCATTAGTTTTCTTTTAATATACATGTGTATGTACACATACCAAAGACTAAAATTTACTTCAGCTAGATACCACTGAAACAGGAAACCACTGAAAACGTACGACTACTAGATGCAGGCCTTCCTTTCTGTTGATTCAGGACGGAGAAGAGTATATAGATGAAAAAGATACTTAAGTTTTTTTATGGCTATTGATTTAGTTACAAGTTTTCACACAATAATACAAAAATAAGGTATTCAATACAAGAAGCTGCGTGAAATAGCATCGAGTGACGTATGTTAATAAGATTAATACTAAATTGTTAAATAAATATAATTTCCAGGCAAAAAAATTAATATTATTCAGCTATTTCTCACCTTAAATAATCTTTTGTAATGCTCTAATAAAATATATATTCGCTTGTTGAAAGGTATATATTGCGATGGATATCCTTAATTTTTAAAATTCTTATAAGTTTGTTGAAATTTTTGAATTTACATACTGAAATTTCTAGAATATTTGAACCCGATAATGCATATATATTTAAGGAGAGGCAAGAGAGAAAACTATTTATTTTAGTATGCTTAAAACCCGAATCAAAAGAATTTTTCCATCACAAAACATTTTAGAAAGAAACGAAGAATTTATTATGGAATTTTTTATATACATTAAGGAATTATGTATTTTAAATGGAATACGTTTGAATAGTCATATAAATAGTCAGTTTCGTATTTAAAGTATATTTGTCTTTCATAAAATCGAATGTTCAGTAATAGGGAAAACAGTAACCGATTCTCTACGTTACTTGTAAGTGGTAGTAACTTCAAAAATTCTCAAAACCTCATTAAATTGTTTACATATACAGAGTGTTTTTTTTCCAGGTATAGAAGTTTAAGTTGGCATTACTTTCCAAGATGGCGACCGATTTAACAGCTGTCAAGTGATTTATTCTCAGTTTGGTTTGGCAATTCATCATGAATAGACTCACGCCTGAACAACGCTTTCAAATTGTGCAATTTTATTTCGAAAATAATGGTCGATTTTCATAAGCGAATTTTTTTTTTTAGCGATGAAGCGCACTTCTGGTTGAATGGCTACGTCAACAAACAAAACTGCCGCATTTGGAGTGAAGCTAATCCACAAGTGTATGTCGAAACACCGTTACATCCAGAAAAACTGACTGTTTGGTGCGCTTTATGGGCTGGTGGAATCCTTCTTCAAAAACGATGAAGGCCACAACGTTACAGTCAATGGTGATCGGTATAGAGCCATGATTACTAACTTTTTCATTCCTGAATTGAACAATCATGATGTCCAGGAGCTGTGGTTCCAACAAGACGGCGCAACATGTCACACAGCTCGTGCCACAATCAATTTATTGAAAGACACGTTTGGTGACCGCCTAATTTCACGTTTTGGACCTGTGAATCGGCCTCCAAGATCTTGTGATTTAACGCCGCTAGACTATTTTCCTGTGCGGCTATGTAAAGTCATTGGTCTATGCGGATAAGCCACAAACGCTTGACCAATTGGAAGACAACATTCGCCGTGTTATTGCCGATATACGGCCACAAATGTTGGAAAAAGTCATCGAAAATTGGACGTCCAGATTGGACTACATCCGAGCCAGCCGTGGCAGTCCTATGCCAGACATCATATTTAAAATGTAATGCCACAAGATTATCTTTCGAATAAAAAAATTCATGTCAATCGCATAATACATCGTTGTTTTATTGCAATTTGAAGTTCTATACCTCTCAAAAAAACACCCTTTACGTTGACCCTTCTCATTCAAATAAAAATTGGCTTTGATGAGAATAAAGGCGTTTGATAGATGGCCAGAAGAATTGCTTTTTATTCCAATTATTATAGGTGTATGTTTTCAGACCTACATATTGTCATTTGAAATCAGATCCATAATATCAGCAGGGCCACAGTGGTCGTCGTAAAGTGGGGATCTGAGAAATTAAACGCTAGCTGGCAGCACATTAGTGTACTGCTTGATATTACCCCACAAAAGAAAGTTTTCCCTAGTCTAAAATAAAAATGCAACATGCACAAACCATGTCTTGCTATGTATCTAAAAACGGTTAAAGTTCATAAGTAAAATAGAGCTGCTTTCTCAACCGCAGACTGACGATGACGCTCGGCAACGTTTCAAATGATGCTAAGTATAATAGCAAATGAACTGAGTGATTTTTTTTTCAATTGACATTATTCAAAGCCATCTTTAACTCGATTAAACAAAACAAAAAAATTCACAAAATGATATCGAGACGAATAATGACTTGTAGGATTCCGTGAAAAAAAATGTAGTTCCAAAAACCACCGATATCAGTATTAATAACGCTGTACAGCGTAAAAATGTTAGAAAAAGAAAAAAATAATAACAACACGTATAAATTAACAGGGAAATGCTGTTTTATTCACATCCCCGGGTAGGAATTCTACCTAATTTAATATGACCGCCGTTTCAAAGATTACACCGTGCATTCTCTGAACATTTCCTAAGGCCCTGTGCGCCACATCTCACAAAGAATATTTTACATTGTCATTGATATGTGTGTCAACAATGATTCCATGTGTTATTCAGTTATAACATTTGTTATTACCTCTTCTGATGCATTTTTACGTCTTCTGTCTAGGCAAATTGTCACTGAGCCCGTTTCTTCGAACTTCTTAATCTTCGTTTCAAAGCATTAAGTGATAAACATCCTAATACAACTTCTGTCAGATTTTAAACTCGCAAGGAGCTGTAGAAGACTAAGATAATACGACTTAAACAATAATGCGCGTTTTGGCATATCCCTGAGCCGCATATTCACTTGAGCTAGCTCACTTTAGCTGAAAATACTATTCTTCGGAGCTGTTTACATGTCTTTATAGCACTAACTATTGGCGCGGGTTGAAGAATAAATTTGATTTAGCCTTCATACCCTTGTTTTATGTTGATTCTTGGCCTGGAAAGCTGTAGCAGCGCCATAATTACACCTATCGTTGATTTTTGGAACTAACCTTTTTTTACAGAATCATACTTTTTATGTTATCATTACCATCATCTCTATACCAAGTTTGGTGCAATTATATCAGTTAGGTCGAAATCAGTTAGGTCGAATTACGAGTGCAGTTAAAAAAAATCCGCCTGTATATATTTTAGTATTGACTGAAAACAACAACAAAAACCTCCTCTAACACCCTTCATATAGTTACTCAACATCAGAGATTTTTCTCCCTTACTCCCTCTAAGGAAAAAAACTAAATAGCCATGATAGGATTTCGTTATAGGGATTTCGTTTGCCATTCAGTTTTCTAAAGCGTATACCTGCAAACACACAGATGAGCTGTTAGCAGCGCCGATCCTAGCAGGTGTGCAGCCAAACAAGGGGCCGGCCGCAGGTCGTATATATGGTTCTATCAATCAAGTAAATTTTTTTACGAATTTCTGAAAATAAAACTTATAATGAACCAAATAAATATGTTGAATTTTGAATTATTATTGAAAAGTCCCGATAGTGCAGCATAGTTTAAGAAAAATAGAATGTTAGTGCACGGTGTGTTGGCTGCGATTGTCCATAAATATCTACTCTTTACAAGCATCCTTTCTCTGATAGTAAAATCCGTAATGGAGCCAACAATGCCACACTAAAAAAAGATTTTTTTTTATTAGCGGCTATGGCACACCACTGTGGATTGATGCTTAGCAAAGACATCACAAAAAGGAATTTTGCGAAAGTTGCTTTACGAAAATATCTAATACGGTTAATCTAATAATGTTTAAATTCAATATGCATTTGGGGAAATTAAAAATTTTCAATTTAATAATAACCTCACAATTTAGAAAAACAAAATAGAGGACAGAAGTGATTTTTGCCTGTAGTTTTACAACTCTTATAAAAAAAATGCCCGTCATCCTTTTTCTTTTTATAGTGAGTTATACCTCTATCAAAAGGTAGTTTCTTAGAGTTATAAGTTATTAGAGAAAAAATCTCGCAACTTCTTTTGACTTTTGAGTAAAGGATTTTCATTAGAAAGCCTGTTTGAAAATACACTTTGATATTCAGATAGTGTTATTAATGTTAGCGCAGTTCTAAATTTAATTTTATGTTGCTGGAACTTAATGGTACTTTAGTACTACGTGAAAAAAAAATTCTGGTTTTATGCGTTTTGTTTTAAATTCCTAATTGTAACAAGATGCCATATAATCAAACAGGCGAATCAAGCGATTCACAGCATAGCACTAACACACAAGTAATATAAAAAAAAGAATTGAAGTCAATTCCTACTTAGGTCAACAAAGAAAATTTTATTTTAGTTACTTTTTATTAAATAATTACAATTAATAGAAATATGCATATACATATGACAGAATCAGAATATTAAATGGCAAAACACCTTTTAAATTAACATTAAAAACTTTTTAACCACATTAAATTTGTAATTACATTTTTTAATAAAAGTTGGGGGAAAAAAAGGCAAGAATTTTTATCTTAAAACCAGTGTAAAAGGAATGTTTACGTCTAATTATATAGTCTAGAGATTAAGTTAAATCTTCCTCACACAACTTTAACAAAAGCTGTTTTATCCAATGGTGCTGCCATCTAGAGGAATAATATCGACTGGAATATACCTCTTAACCTATAATTAACTAATTAAATAAAATTAATGAATTAATATTTGAAAAATCTGTATTAAACATCAAGTGTCATCCGCTACAAGTTTAAAAAATGTATTTGAACTTGAGTGGATGAATAAAAAGTATTTTACTAACTACTGAAAATTTGAACAAGATATATGAGCCCTTGATTTTGAAAGTGGTATAAGTATACCACTTTCAAAATCAAGGGCTCATATAAATATACAGGTAGAGTGTGAACTAATAGTAGGAATTGAAAAAGTGGGATTTTTGGAAGTTAAAAGTGACCGCGGACTCGTGGTTGGCGTCTCATAATTTCGATCTTAGTGCCGCTAAAGGCCCACGGTGTAAGGGAGTTCAATACACATTAAATCTGTCGATCTTCAAACGTCCTCCCATTGGTGCGGTGTGGAAGCTAGGAGAGGGAGTTTCAGCTCAAGCGTCGTCCTCGTCACTTGACCATGGTTCAAAATTACGAGGTCCGTTGCAAATTGCCCTCGTGTAGCTTTATATAGTGCGACATTATATACACTTACACTCTCACTTTAGAAGCTAAATACGTGGAATGTAACTGAATCTTAATGTTCTAAATAATATGGAAATTAGAAGAACGAAGCACCAGTTCAACACATACACATACAAACACAAGTGTTGTTCTCATTTTTTGACCTAGATTCAAATTCTGAGGTGGCCATGGTAGCCGAATGATTATGGCCACGAAGTCGTGGCTGGCGTTGTCGAGTCTCGGGTTCGAGTCCTGGTGGCACTGAAGACTATCGTGCACAGATAGAATGTTCATGCACGTTTTATTTGTCGCAGCTCAAAGTTCTCCCGTTGGTGTAGCCTGGTGTAGAAGTTTGGAGACAGTGGAGAGAGAAGTTAGATGTCGCTCTCGTCACTTGACAAAAGTTCACAATTACGAGGTTCATCCCCAATAGGCCCAGTGTAGCTTTATAGCGCGGCGTTAATCTCCCTCAAATGGCTTATGATAAATAATCCAATTTGGGTGTCACATAAGTTTCAAAGTAAAACTTTTAGTGTAAAAATAAAATTCCAAAAGATCAAGTGTGAATTTTTGCAAAAATAAAATCAAAATTCTATCATAAATAAAACATAAATGAATTGATTATTTATAGATACTAAAGCAATTTGCTATATCCTAGCAGTGGAATTTGGTTGTTTCCTAGGAATATATAAACAGGAAAGGCACTCGAATAGTATATCACCAAAATCTTAGACCTGATTCCAAAAGTAACAGAAAATATGTATTTGATCCTTATAAACTGTTTATTTTATAAAAACTTTTCTATTGATTTTTGCACCAAAGGGAGTTTGATATGTAGACGAGTATGTATTATATATGTATATAAATATTCTTCCGAAAAATTCATCATCAGCACTTACCAATTGGCTGTATTTGAGGGGAATGATATTTTTGAATCATATTTTAACCGAAATAAATCGTCTGTTTGAGTATAGTTGTATGAAGTAAAGCTTTTATTACTTTGAATTGTCTCAACATCTTTTGTTTTTCATCTGACTCTTCTGTTACAAGTATCCTTGTTCTCTTTTTTAATAAACTTCCAAGTTCTTGAAAATATTTATAGCTCTTTATAATTGTTTTTATTTTTCATCTGTAGCATGTCAGTGTGTAACTGAGCATATAGCGATATAAAAGTAACAATAAAATTAACATTAATAAGGCTATTCTGTGCATGTTGTGTATGTGATTTATAAATGAGGTTATTGATTAGTTCTTGTGACTTGGAATTTTATTAATACTTTTCATAAATCCAAATCTTATTTCTCTCTGACACAGATCATTAAAATTAATTTCTCTAAAGGGTTCATTGTAATTTATTGAAGTGGGCACTTTTGCTATTTTAGTGACATGAAGATCTATTGGTCAAAGGATATTCCAAACAAAACAATGAATTACGAGGATTATATAAATTGCATCGACTGCAGTGAAGTTAATATAGTTTTTTGAAGCAAGGTCAAGCTTCTTTATTATTGTCTTCATTAAAAAACTTTAATTCATCACTCTATTCTTTTTTTCTTAGCTTTTACTCTTTAATTGACATCCAAAATCAAAAGTGTGTAACGTTTGAAAGAATAACGGTAGCGTATTCTTGGTGAATTAAAATATGGAATTTATTACGTCACAACTATTGAAAATTATTTACAAAATGATACATTAAAGTTATTAAAATTAATTAGATTGTTAGAGTCCACTATTTTGTGAGAGGAGGTTCCGTTGGTTACCGCTCCCGTGCAAGTTCAAAGCATCTCTCCTCTCTCATCTTCCGGTCGGGTCGCTAGATTCCTCGGGGGGGGGTCAAACAGGGGTTGCGCTGGATCGGAAATTGCACGTGTGGGCGTCGAATCTACAAAGAAACCGACACCAGATGTTGTTGTTGTTTACGAGACGTGACGTTACAGCTCTCGCCCTCTCTTATGGAACTTTTCCGTTGAGAAAAGTTTAATGGGATGACGATGAGACAACTGACAGATTACCGACACATCCCTTCATCAAGCACCACTATATTTCTGAGCTGCAATTTTAATTACTAAAGAAAACGCTGAACTAAATTTGGAATTACTTATTTCTAGTGAGTGAGTGTTCTTGCTAGGGAACTTACACAAATCTATATCACGAAATAGCAATGTAATCAATGTAAGAAAACATACTATACATTAAATAAAAATACAAACACTCCTATCACAATGCCTAGTATCAATTATACTAACATGTTATATCAAATGCTAGTGTAAGACCTTGCACATAAAATATTCTTCGCCACAATACTTAAATAAAATTATACTAACGACATGTTGATATGATATGCGAAGTGTACAACCTTACACACAAAATATTTTTCACAATATGTCTCTTGCGTAACCTAAATACTCATGTATATTTTAAAACCCTGTACACAAAATTAAGCATATTAATACATTTGCTTTTCATGGCTTTATCTTTTGACACGCATCGCCATTCGATATGATATACAGTACTAGTAAATAAATAAAATTTAATACAATTATTAACCTTTAACTAAAAAACATAAGCAACAATTATTATTCATGAGCAAGAGAACATTATTAACAATCCCTAATTATCTATTACCGATCTGCTGAGACTATCTGCATTTTTGTGACTTTTACCCGACCGATGTACAATTCTAAAATTATATGGTTGCAAAGCCAAAGCCCATCGCATCAATCTAGGGTTAGAACTAACATTTCTATTCAACCACACCAACGGGTTGTGATCGGTCATAACTAAAAATGAATTTCCATCTAAGTAATAATGTAACCTTTTAATTGCGAAAACAATACTAGCACATTCCTTCTCCGTCGTACAATAACGCTTCTCTACCTCTGAAAATTTCTTACTCAGGTAAAGGATTGGATGCTCCTCACCTTGTTCAGTTAATTGGGTTAAAACTGCTCCCATACCTGCGTTCGAAGCGTCCGTTTGAACAATGAATTCTCGTTCAAAATTTGGCGCGTACAAGACGGGCTTATCAATTAGTTTCCCTTTTAGTTCTCGAAATGCGTTTTCACACTCGGTCGTCCACTTAATTTCTCCCTTCTTTGCTCTTCCCTTCAACGCATCCGTCAACGGAGCAGCAATTACCGAGAACAGATTTATATATTTTTGGTAATAACCCGCTATACCTAAGAAAGCACGTATTTGGGTTTTCGTGCGAGGGGTAGGGAACTCTAGAACAGCCTGAACTTTGATCTCGGAAGGAGTGCGAAAACCCTGACCCACAATGTGACCCAAAAATTTGACATTTTGTTGCGCAAACTTACACTTTGAAGGTTTTATCGTTAACTTAGCTCTCTTTATTCTCTGCAGAACCGTTTCCATATGTTTAATATGCGACTCCCAAGTATCTGAGAAAATTGCGATATCGTCTAGATATGGGACAACGAAATCCTCTGGTCCGTTAAGTAATTCAGCCATGAGTTTACTAAAGAAATATGGAGCATTCTTTAATCCGAAACTCATCCTTAGGGGTCGGTATGTACCAAAGCTAGTACAGAAGGCTGCGTATCGCTGTGCTGTTTTACTCAAAGGTATTTGCCAATATCCCTTAGATAAGTCAAAGACGGTAATAAATTTAGCCGCCGATACTTTTTCTACGCGTTCTTCGATATTCGGAAGAGGAAAAATATTCCGTTCTAATGATCCCGTTTAATTTCCTGTAATCTATACATGGACGAGGTTCTTTCCCAGCTATCTCAACTAAAATCATAGGAGACATGTAATCCGATTCTCCTACCTCAATGATTCCTAATTTTAACATTCGGTTAATTTCGTTTTTTAAGATTTCATTTTGTCGGTGCGACATTCGATAGGGCTTCGTCCTAACTGGTTGATCGCTAACTAACTGGATTTCGTGTTCAACCAGATTAGTTAAACCGGGATTGTTTGAAAAACATTTAGAGTATTTATTTAATAATTCGCGCAGTCGATCCATTTGTTTGTCGTGAAGGTGTTTGTTCAACTCGCTAGCCTGGATTACGTCCTCGAAATCATAAATGAGAGAATTGTTTTCTAAGTATGGGATTTCTAACTCCTGGTCTGCGAGAGAGTTTTTTGTTTCATCATTAATAATTACGTTAACGTGTTCTGGCCTTTTGTAATATGGTTTTAGCATATTTATATGATAGATTTGAGATGTTTCGCGTCTGCCGGGGATTTCGACTAAATAGTTCGTTTCCGAAATTTTATTTAAAATTGTCCCAGGACCTATCCACTGCACTGCTAATTTATTTGCTCTGGATGTAGCTAACACTAGGACTAAATCTCCATCCTTAAATTCACGTTTGACTGCGTTTTTGTCATACCAAGTTTTCCGCTTAACTTGCATTTCCTCCATTTTATTTATAGCTACTTCTTGACATCTTTTTTAATCTATTTATTAACTTAAACATATATTCAGTGACGAGATCACCCTCTTCTTCCGGTTCCATCCAATGTTCCATTACTAACGTCTCTGGGGTTCGCAAATTTTTCCCATACACCAACTCTGACGGTGTATACCCTGTACTTTCGTGCGATACAGTTCGTAACGCTAAAAGAATTGACTTCACCACGTTACCTAACTTATCTTCACGATTTTTGACCAATAATTCCTTCTCTAGCGAATAAACCTGATTGGTAACCTGCACTTGACTGGCTGCCTGTTCGTATAAGGGTTTAATCTCCTCGCTATTTTTTTGAGCATTGATTAAATTTTCTCGCGTAACCCTTAGCAGCGCTAATTCCGGAACATATTCCTGGAGTGCAGGTATTAAAATTTCGTCCTCTGCATCCGAAGAAACAATTATAACCTCATCTTCCCCTTTTTTAGCATCACCACTATCTATTCCCCTTTCTTCTCTAGCCGCTTTGACTTGAGACCTTGTTTGGACAGCATTCAATATTTCGACTGGCAGGAAATTATAGCCTAAATTTCCTTTTATTAGCTCGGCCGTTTTATTTCCAAGCAAATATCGACCGTGTTGATTTAAGTGATTTCCACAAACCGCTGCCTTAGTCTGCACCGTTCCAAAATTTCCGGAAATTTCCACGACCGCCAAAGGTAAACAAACTAATTCTGGGCTTAACGGTTGTTTTACCCAAACATTTTCACCAGAGAAAGAAGAAGGATTTATGTATTTTGCACATACTAAATCTATTGTCGCTCCCGTATCTCTAAGAATGTCTATCTCGTGACCATTCACAGAGCCCTTTGTTGTATATGAATTAAGAAAATCCGGGTTTTCATTTCCTTCAATATTATTGAGAGTTTCCATCGTTTTGTTTTTATTAATTTAGGGCAACCGGCTTTTATATGTCCAGGCATATTGCAATGATAACATCTTTGTATCACGCGTTTTTCAAAAGTTCTCTCTCTAGTACTCTCCGGAACAGAAGCTCCTAATCTGGGGGAAGTTTTCCCAAACCTATTTTCTTTTTCCTTGGCTCCTGAGTATGTCAAAATTTTATCATTTCTGCCCCACCTATCCATGGGTTTCGAATTTACCTTTCGGACGTCCTCATAATTATCAAAGAGTTCTGCTATTTGAGTAGCTGATTTAAGGTTTGCCCAATTATCTAAAAAATGATCTTTCATACTAGCATTGGCGCGTTTTTTTAATTGATCTACCACCATTAGATCTTTAAGATCTTGAAAGGTATTTATTTCTAAGCCAATCAGCCACTCATCTAGATAATTCGTAATTTCAAAAGTGAAATCCTTCCAGGTGCTATCGGATTTTTTCTGGTGTTGGACAAATTTTTGCCGAAAGACCTCCGGACTTAACTTGAATCTTTTAAGTAATAATTTCTTTACATAATCGTAATTTTCGGCTTGTTCCTCCGGTTCGCGAGCAATAAATTGCACGATCTCTAGGGGTAACAAACCCAATAATTGCCCCACCCACTCTTTCTTTTCTATTGACGCCCTTTTAGCCTGGCGTTCAAAGATCACTAGATATAAACTAATATCTGACTGCTTAGGATCGAAATCTGGGATCAATTTTTTTAAGTTTAAATTAGAGGTTACAGAACATGCATTTGTAGAATCGTTTGATTCATCGTTTACCCTAAATCCGGATTCTATTTTAAACCTTTCTAAATCAAATTTCAGCTGTAATTCTTTCTCTTTTAATGCCTGCTCCTTTACTAACTCCTCCAATCTCATTTTTTCAGCCCTTTCTAACTCTTCCAATCTCATTTTTCAGCCCTTTCTAACTCTTCCAATCTTTTTCCGTTTGCAATGATAGTCTCATACAGATTTTTAACAAATTCCTCTTCATAACCTTCACTGTTAGTGATTGCAATTTTTATGCTAGGGACAGTCATATTTAAAGTGGCATTTATTCCTAATTCCTCAGCAAGTTGCAACATGTCTTGCTTTTTCCCTTTACCAAGGAAAGCCATTTTTTAAACAATATCAAATAAATGTCACGCTAAATTTTGCACTATTGTTACTATTCTCTATTAATACAATAACACTGGTCCCATGCATACACAGAAATACACAAAGAAAAACTTAACACTAAAAATAATCAAAATCATTCAAGAGACTTAAAACACAATAAATCTTAAGCTAAAATTGCACACAATGCTTGAAATACAATTACAATTCTCTAGAAACAAAATAACACTGTTCCCATGCAAGAAAAACACTAAGTATTTCAAAATTTCTAAAGAACACTTTAACCAAAATTCCTAATACAATATGCAGTTTGCAACTCAAAAAATATAACAGTACTCACCCATTTGAAGTACTCAGCTTGCTGTCAGAAGCAAATTATGTGCACTAGTGGTACGGCTTCCGAAAATCGCTTTTCCTTCGGACACTCTCGCCGTTAACACTGTAGATGTAGATCAGTTTGATCTTCTATGAGCAGGACGCTCCCTTTCTCCGAAGCTGAATTTACTTGCAGCACGGCTTCCGAAAATCGCTTTCCTTCGGACACTAGCCGTTAACACTATAGATCAGTTTGATCTTTGAGCAGGACGCTCTTTTTCTCCGAAGCTGAAGCTGAATCGCAGAACGGCTTCCGAAAATCGCTTTCCCTTCGGACACTAGCCGTTAACACTATAGATCAGTTTGATCTTCTATGAGCAGGACGCTCTCTTTCTCCGAAGCTGACTTTACTTGCAGCACGGCTTCCGAAAATCGCTTTCCTTCGGACACTAGCCGTTAACACTATAGATCAGTTTGATCTTCTATGAGCAGGACGCTCTCTTTCTCCCTGCGTTGCGGTCCGTCCGTAAAAATCCAAAATTTTCCTCCTCTCACGGGTCCTGAATGCTAACTTTTTATCCCAAAGCGCTGCCACCAAAACTCTAAGCTGTAACGTTTGAAAGAATAACGGTAGCGTATTCTTGGTGAATTAAAATATGGAATTTATTACGTCACAACTATTGAAAATTATTTACAAAATGATACATTAAAGTTATTAAAATTAATTAGATTGTTAGAGTCCACTATTTTGTGAGAGGAGGTTCCGTTGGTTACCGCTCCCGTGCAAGTTCAAAGCATCTCTCCTCTCTCATCTTCCGGTCGGGTCGCTAGATTCCTCGGGGGGGTCAAACAGGGGTTGCGCTGGATCGGAAATTGCACGTGTGGGCGTCGAATCTACAAAGAAACCGACACCAGATGTTGTTGTTGCTTACGAGACGTGACGTTACAAGTGTGACCGCGGCAACTTAGTGGTCATGGTCAGAAACTCGTGGCTGGGGCGTTGTCCAGTAACAGGTTCCAGTCCTGATGCCACTGATGATCCGCCATGCAGAGCAGCTGATGCACGTTGAATCTCTTGTACCTCAAATTCCTCATATTGGCGAGATGTGGAAGTTTAGAAAGTAGGGTGCCAGAGCCCAGGTGTTATCTTCATCACTGGACCACAGTTTACAATTACAAGCTCTATCACTAATAGACCTCGTGTTGCTTTAAGGTATCCGACTACGTTCGAAACCGTGGTGATTTAAAAAAGCGTATAAATGGATAATTTTCGCGATATTCAGTGTCACTTAGATTAGAATACATTAATAAAACTGTTTTAAGGACATTTTGACAAAAAATTTTATTTAAATGCAATATTTTGGCAAAAAATTAACTTAGAATAACCTTTCTTCAAAATGTTCTCCTTTTATAAGAAATGCTTCTAAAATAATAATATTTCACTTATATAAAGTAAAGACTTCTCTCCAGAGAGAGTCTGAACTATTTTTTTAAAAAAAAATTCACATTATTTTCAGAGTTACAACCAATTGAAATAATTATCGGCGTTTTTTTCCTAAAATTTCTCCCCTCTATTGTCGTAAAACATGGATAAACCCACTTCTAAGTTATACATTCAAAAAATTCTAGTTGAGCCTCTGTACAGAGATCTGAGCTATACATAGGCAAAATATTATTATAATAGAAGCATTTTTCACAAAAGGAGAATATTTTGAAAATTGATCATTGTCAAAATATTGTACTTAAATAATTTTTTATTGTAATAATATTCTTAAAACAATTTTACATACATTTTCTAATGTAAGTGACACTAAATATCATAAATATTATCCATTTATACGCTTTTGCAAAATCACCTTTCCGAACGTAGTCGGATACCTTAAGGCTCATTCATACCAAGGCGTCCACGCGTTGCGATCTAACTACGAAGGAGAGATGTTTTCGTTGTTCGATTCACACCTAAGCTTTTTCGTACGCATGGTGGATTTCTGCTCATTAGGTGCCGCTGAAGATTGTAGTTGAAATCGCACTAAGTAGTTTTTAGTTGTTAGCATTAAAAAGGGAGGAAAAGAAACGATAGTGCGTTCGACGTATTTTTCAAAAGAGGCAATTAAGACAAACATCTGTGCTAATATATGAGATGCGTTTATCAGACACAGAAAGCTATTTTAATTTTTTTCGAATGTTGCCGCAACTTTTCGATTATTTACTATCATTATAATTGGGCCAATTATTTTTAAAAGGGATATTATAGAGATAGTATTCCACCAAAGGATAGATTGGCTTTAACTCTGAGGTTTATACAAATTTCTTCAAATGGGAATTAATTAGTTCTGAAATTTTTGATGCTCTTACAAATGTTTATTTATAACATTAAAATAAGAGTATTTCATGTTTAAAGCAATTTCTTATTTGCTATATTGGTGGTAACACTGAATTTTTGTCATGTAACAGAGATTTAAAAAAAACATTCATTATTATGTAAAAGCAATCAAATTAAAAACACAAATTAAGCTAATTTTTTTAAACATTACACTGCTAAGGATGCATGTGAAAAGCATCATTAGCACAGTGCTAATGACTGAAATATAATTACGTTTTATTTCCATTTCGTGCTATTGTTGGGATCCTTTTATGTATAGTAAATAATTAATGAAATGTACTCAAAAGCTCATTGATATTTTGTATTTTAAATGAACTACTATCGTTTTAAGGAAATATTTAGTTTTATTTGCAATACTTGAATTCAGAATTCTTGTATTTGGATATCAAATTGCAGCATCAGCTGAGGACTAATTTTTAGATGCATCATTTTCAGTAGTATTCCATCTCTTCGAAATATTATTTCTCATAGTAATTTGAGAATGTTTTGCCATGGCAGCATTTTCTCAACATGAAAAATTAATGATAAAGCTTCTAAATTACATAAACTATTTTTAAAGCAAAAATTGACCTTGAAATCAATCTTAATTAAGTAACTAAGATAATTAAAAAAAACTCAAAACATAATCAAGCAGAATTTTTTTAGTGTAATGAAAATTTGAATTAATAAATATTTCACTCTAAAAGAGTTGATTTTACTCAAATTTTTTTATAATAAATTCAATTTAAGATTAGAAAAGTGCTTAAACCAAAACCAAAGCTCAGAAAAATTCAAATATCTTAAAAACTAATTTGGTATCAGATCTGAAATTTGGAGGCAAGTTTCCCAATGATATGGGCCCCAAGAAAACGTTAAAAAAAAAAAAAAATCAATAATTTTGGAAATTGTAGGGTAGTGTGTAGTCTCTTAAAATCAAAAAGTATTTGAATAAATTTTAAATAAAAGTGAGCAAGCAAATTAGAATTAATTTTAATCAAATAATATTAATTTCAGTCTGGAATACAGTAAAAACTCTTTGCTACGATCTTGCACTTGATAAATTAATATTTGAAATAAAAATATGTAAGGTGTTTGTCAGAAGAAAAAATCAAATTATCAAAATACATGGTAGCTTTATTTTTATGATAGTAGAAGGTAAACAAGGGGATTGGGATTATTAATAAAAGAAAATCAATCGAAATTGCCTCGTAACTGTGCAATAAATGCATAAAACCTATTTTTCGTAAGTTGAGTTTGATAGAGATTAACATAGTTTTAAAATAAAATCCAAAATTTGGACTTTTAATACTTTGATCAATTTTCCGCATTTCAAATGCCCTTGATCTTATAGCGTCCCTCCCACCCATTAATCCTCAATCCTCATGTTGCGGCCCGCGTGAAATAATTGTCATAGGCGTATGTGGCCCGGTCAAAAAAAATGTCGAGTACCCCTGCCTTAAATGGTTCATGGCAGATAAGAGGATATCAGTCCCTCAATGGTATTGTTACAGATCAGTGGCGTAATGTGCACCCCCGCAACCCCCACATCGCGGGGGGCAGGGTTCTAAAGGGGCCCAAAGCTTGACTGACGCAAGTGCCTACCCTTTGTAAAATTCAACATGGGGGCCCCAAACCTGACTTTGTAGAGGGGCCCAAAAGTTCTCCGTTACGCCACTGTTACAGATACTGGAAAAGTTATTGACTTTGAAGTGTTCTCTAAACATTGTCGGTGCAAAACTGCATTTAATTCTGTTCATAAACCATCATGTATAGCCAATTATAGTGGAACAAGTGGAATCATGGAAGGGAAAGTTCTAAAGGCCATATTTAAGAGATCCGAAGCTCATGAAGGCGTTCGTTACATAAAATATTTGAGCGATGGAGATTCAAGAGGTTTTTCATCGATACTTGCCCTGAGTCCTTATGGCACTCAAGTAAAAAAAAAGTTCGAGTGTGTTCGGCATATCCAAAAGCGTATAGGTACTCTTCTTTTGGATCTCAATAGCAAAAATAAGAGGAAAAAGTTAAGTGATGGAAAAAGCCTAAGTGGTCACAACCGACTCACCCATTGCTCTTAATGTAGCAAAAACAGAGGCCATCTTCTTCTCACATCACATTAAAAAAGAACCACCAAAATTATATCTACACAACACGCACATACCCTGGTCCAAAAACACCAAATACCTAGGGGTAATCCTAGATAAAAGACTCACTTTTAAACAACACATCATACAAATACGTAGAAATTTCAATATTTCCGTTGCTAAAGTTTTCCCCTTAATTGCAGGGAAATCATGTTTATCTTTAAGAAATAAAATGCTTATTTATAAACTCGTTCTCAGACCAATTCTCCAATACGCAAGTCCAATCTGGGGCCACGCAGCCTATTCTAATATCAAGATGCTGGAATCAGCCCAAAATAAAATTATAAAAATAATCACAGACTCTCCATGGTATGTGAGAAATGACGAAATTAGATTCGCATTAAAACTCAAAACTCTAAAAAAAATTTCAAAAAAATAGCTACTAAATTCTTTAATAATATTGACAATCATACTAACCGAGCAATTGCTCGTATCGAAAAATATAATATTAATCCTTTATTCAATAGACCTCGTAATATTTTAATTTAATTCCTTTTTCCCCCTTACTATCTTAAAATTCAATCGACCAACTTCAAAATTAACCGGACTCACTCTCGATCTATGGGAACAGAGTAGGCCGGTCAATAGCGAAGCGGGCTTTGGGATCGTCTCGGCACCCAAACTTACTTCTATCCTGACACACCCACTCTCAATGGGTCACCAAAGGCTGCCCCCTGATTGGACTGCGCATTCTCGCGCTAAAGCTGTTAAATACTGTTAGACATTTATAAAAAAGTCGGATCCAAATTTTTATGATCTCCTTGTGTTGTTTTTCCAATCCCGTTCCATGATCTCAATGAAAGTAAGCACACCGATTCGAACCCGATCTTTTTGAGTTTCGTGATTTGAGGTTGGCAGCAACTGCCATGCAAATCGAGCTAGTATTTAAACTCGGCTCATGTTAGTTTTCAAGAAGGAAGGAGAAACGGAAATATAAGAAGTATGTGAGTGGTTTAACTCTCTTAGAGGGAGAGAACAACTGGTTGGCAATGCAACTGCAGGTTGCATCACCATTTTAGATTAGAAATTAATTTTATAATATTAGAAGACGGTTCGAATCGGATGTCTCTGGTAATGTTGCTTTTTGAACTTATTGTTTTTATCGCTCCAGTAACGAGCAGAGTGACTTTATGATTGATTATTAAAGGCCAATTTTTAGAAACTGTTTTTCGTCTTCATGCCTCCTCGACACATAAATTTCACTGCTAGCTTTACAAAATTTAAATTGGTTTACCAATAAGTGTAACAAATTTGGTTATGGGCCCAGTCCATGTACTGTGTCGAGGCAGGCTAAGCAGTTGAACCAGGCCATGAACTTTGTCTATTTAAATACTGTTCCAGTCTAGAACTATTTTTTATGAACTCTGTTGCTAGTACGCTAAATCGAGTAACAGATATGGAGTTTAACAACCAGATATCAGTGTTGACTCCAAATAACTGGAACACGTGGAAGCATGATATGCAAGTACTCTTAATGCATTATGGTTACTGGCAGTTTATAATACAGACCAAGCCAGAGCAACCTGATGAAGAGGCAACATACAAGGAAAAATTAGATCTACAACTTCGTAAGGATAGATGTTATACGTTGATCTATACTAACGTCAGTTCAGATTTGAAAAATCTGATAACGGAAACAACTGACGGAGTAGCGGCATGGAAGATATTAAAAGATCACTTCGAACCAGTCACAAGAGCAAGAGTAATTCAACTATTAGATCAATTTTTGGAACAAAATACCAACCAGGGGAAGATGTTGGAATCTTCATATCTCGTGTAAAGACAGCGGCAACCAGACTACAAGAAGCGGGTCATAAATTGGACGACCTGTACATAGGATTTCAATTAATAAGGTGGCTTCCTCAGGAATTCCAGTCTACCGTGCAACAAATCTACAGATGGAAAGAAGAGGACTTCAGAGTTGTCAAAATTGAAGCAGAGCTGATATTAGAAGCCAATCGTCTTCAGTTGATGAAACAAGATTTGGAGAAAGCGGAGAATGCTTACTTGAGCAGTTTCACTTCGAAGAAGTCGAAGACGTTACCTGGTGCTACGGCTGCAGCTCATGGAGATCCAAATGGCAAGAATGATTACCAAAAGAAAGGTGGTAAGGTATTTAACTGTAAAACTATTAAAAATGTTAAACAATCTATTAAGACTATAGGCCCGTGTTATGTATGTAATAAGTACGGACATCTTTAAGTAAACTGTAAAGAGAAAAAGTCTCTACAAAAATCTCCTTCAACTGTAAATGAAACTTTTAACACAGAGTTTAATATAAATTTAAGATTTTGTGAAGCTGAATGTAGTCTTTTAGAACTAGATAAACAACTCGTAACTAGTTGTATCTTATTTGAGGAAAACTCTGATAAAGGTGTTTGGGTAATAGATACTGCTGCCACGAGTCATTTTTGTAATGACAAGAGTTTATTTTTAGATCTTAAACCGATAACTAACATGAAAATTTCGTTAGCAGCGGAGGATAAAAGTTGTCCCGTAGAAGGAATCGGTACACTTAGATTTCGGGTAAAATATAAGGGGAGTTTTCATGAAATAACTTTGACTGATGTATTATTTAATCCTAAGTTGAGGGAGAAATTTATTATCCGGTTCCAGATTAGAAAGTAAAGGTGCGCATTTTGTGGGTACTAAAGGTAAAATTAATGTTTTTAATAAAGACTGGATAAAATTGTTCTCGGCGACACGCCATGAAAATTTGTATTTTTTAAGCCGGATCATTATATTATACCAAAGAGTAAATAAATTAGTTTTTAGTGATATAACCGCTAAAACAAAAAACGGATCAATAGAAATATGGCATCAACGCTTTTGTCATGTTAATAACGATTATTTGGTAAAAACTAGTGAAAATGATAGTGTAAAAGGTCTCCCACGCTTAACTGATAATGGTAAGACTCATTGTATACCGTGTAAATTAGCAAAGTCCAAGAGAGTTTCATTCAAAAAGACGGGGGCCGTAAGATCAAAACGTCCATTGGAATTGTTGCATATGGACCTCTGTGGTCCAATGCCAACTGAAAGCCAAGGCGGTAATAAATATTTCTTGAGTATAATTGACGATTATTCAAGAAAGGTGACTGTATTTCCCATCCGAAATAAATCTGACGTATTTCATACGTTTATAAGATTTCAGAAACGAGCAGAACGTTTTCTAAGTAAAAAGGTAATAGCAGTTAGAACTGATGGCAGACTAGAATTTTGTAATAAAGATATGGATAATTTCTTGACAGAACTGGGTATAAAGCATGAGGTAACAAATTCATATACGCCAGAAATGAATGGGGTCGCGGAGAGATTCAATTTAACCGCTCTAGATGGCATCAAAACATTGCTTAAGTCTAGTGAAGTTCCCCATAAGTTTTGGGAAGAAGCATTACTTTGTTTCACTTATGCGTGGAATCGAATTTGTCACAAAGACGGTAACAAAACGCCTTTCGAAAAATATTCAGGTAGAAAACCATCGGTATTGCATCTAAAACCTTTTGGATGTTTGGCATATGCTGGTGTGCCAAAACAAATTAGAAAAAAATTCGATATGCGTACGAAAATGGGAATTATGATGGGATACGCACAACGTACTAAGGGTTATAGAATATGGTTGATAGATGAAAATAAATTAGTCGAGACTATTAATGTAAGATTCGATGAAAATAAGAGGGGAATTAATTTTAGACAAAAAGTTAATAGTAACCTTGGATATAATTTAAACCTTCCTGATTATTATGATGATGAGGATGATTCCGATAGAGTAAAAGATTCATTAACGAGTCGTTTAGTTTCAAAGACAAGTACGGAAACGCCCTCAACATCTGAAAAACCAGATGTATCTTCCGATAATCATAACTTGATCCCATGTACGGAGGTTAAGTGGATTCGAAATATAGGTAGGAAAGTAACTGGATCTAACGTATATTATAGTATAGAAGGGGAAGCAACCCGACTGAAATCTTTTAACGAAATAGAGAGATACTGTAAGAGGCATAATATTGAGTATGATCCTAGTTTATTTAATTTTAGAAAAGATAATACCGAATCCCAGGGATTTTCAGATTTGTCAGAGCAACAAGAAGCTCTTATGGTTGAAGTAACTATTCCTAATTGTTACAAACAGGCGATAAGATCCAGAGACGCATCTAAATGGCATGATGCAATGGATAAAGAAATTAATGTAATGAAGGAACGTAAAGTTTCGGATTTAGTTGATCATCCGGATAATATAAAAATTTTAGAAAACCGTTGGGTTTATACCATTAAATATGATGAAAATAATAAAATTGTTAGATACAAGGCCCGCTTAGTTGCGGGAGGTAACACACAATTACGAAGTGAGTCATTTGACGAGGTATTTCAAGAATACAAATTAGAACTTTCAAAAGTTAAATCATTAAAACTAAGATGTTATTCAGACTCGGATTTTGCTACAAATAGGGATGATCGAGTGTCAATGGGAGGGTTCATAACTTTTATAGACGAAACTCCAATTTCATCGCGAACTTTCAAGCAAAAATCCGTTAGTCTGTCGACCATGGAAGCTGAGTATGTTAGTTTAACAGAAGCAGCTAAGGAATTCATTTGGCTAAAGAATGTAATTGATAATAAAAGTTTAAATTTGGAATTAAATGAAAATGTAATGTTTTGTGATAATCAAGCTGCTATAAGTTTTTCAAAGTTACCGGTAGAAAATTATAGAACAAAACATATCGATGTTCGTTATCATTTTCTAAGGAATTTGATATACGACAAGGTTTTCCAAATTAAATATATAGGTACCAAAAATAATTTGGCGGATATTTTTACCAAACCCATGGTAACGGAAAAATTGTTAGAATTTTGTAGAAAATTATTTCTTTTTAGAGAATAAGACTTTATTTCTTTAAGATTAAAATATTAGTTTGTTTATTACAATAAAGATTGTGAATAAAATGTATTTTTTTGTGTTAAATTGTATAACATGTGATTATAGATTAAAATTTACTGATTTGTAAGAGATAATGGTGCGAGATTGGAAAAAGGGGGCCGATTGTTAGACATTTAAAAAAAAGTCGGATCCAAATTTTTATGATCTCCTTGTGTTGTTTTTCCAATCCCGTTCCATGATCTCAATGAAAGTAAGCACACCGATTCGAACCCGATCTTTTTGAGTTTCGTGATTTGTGGTTGGCAGCAACTGCAATGCAAATCGAGCGAGTATTTAAACTCGGCTCATGTTAGTTTTCAAGAAGGAAGGAGAAACGGAAATATAAGAAGTATGTGAGTGGTTTAACTCTTAGAGGGAGAGAACAACTGGTTGGCAATGCAACTGCAGGTTGCATCACCATTTTAGATTAGAAATTAATTTTATAATATTAGAAGACGGTTCGAATCGGATGTCTCTGGTAATGTTGCTTTTTGAACTTATTGTTTTTATCGCTCCAGTAACGAGCAGAGTGATTTTATGATTGATTATTAAAGGCCAATTTTTAGAAACTGTTTTTCGTCTTCATGCCTCCTCGACACATAAATTTCACTGCTAGCTTTACAAAATTTAAATTGGTTTACCAATAAGTGTAACAAATACTAACACTGTTTACGTATCCACATCCTCTTTACATCACGATTTAAAGATAGACCCTATTGGGGATTACATCACCAAACTCTCACGTAACGTCTTTAGGACTATCGAGAATCATCCAAATCCACTAATTCAGGCACAAACAATTTTCACTATCCCCAATAGCAAACACAAATTTGCCTACAATTCGACAAAATGGTCTCAACCGCTTAAACCCCCGTAGCCAGCTCTCGCCTTCCCCCTCCTCTAGCAATTTTAGTCTATTTCTCATGCACTCATGAACTGTGAACCATACTAATTTGTTTTGTTCCGATTCCTTGTTCCCTTCTTTTGCAGCTCCTGCTTCCGTCCGCTCTCGTCCGTGTCATTTGTCGTTCTGACCGTTTCTCCCAGTTTCGTGTTTGGCTCCGCCCACGTCGCGTCCTGATTGGCTTTGCCTCCTCTTGTTGCCCCGCCCCTCCCCAGTTTTGGGCTTCTTTCTCATGTTGGCCTCCGTCCCTCTTTGCCATTCATTCTGAGCAGAAGCGCCCGCTCGCTGTCGCTCGCGATCGATCTTATTTTCATTATCCACATCCTCTGAAAGTCACGCCCCTCTCTTCAAGCCCAAGTTTCCAATACCAAGAAAATCAGAGTCCCAGATAGAGGATAGAAGGATGCTGACGCATCCTAGATTCCTGTTTCTCAAAATCATCCATAAATCATCCGTAAATCATCCGTATCCACATCCTAAAATTAAATATTCATACTCTTCGACGAAGTGGAGAAACCCGCTCCGCCCCCCATAACTCAACAAAAAACACTCTTTTCACACTCTCAACAACACGATTTAGCTGCACTGCACTGCATCTTTTACTCTGGGTTCTTGGGTGATATCTCACCGCCTTGATTTACTGCCTTCGGCGTCCCGCTTTCCTTCCTGCGTTTTCCCCCTCGCCCCGCCGGCGCTCTGCTTCGATAGAGCGTTTCGTGCTTTGGGGTACGTCCTCCCTCCCCATTTTTTATGAGGATCTTCTTGATTAGATCCATCCTCACATCATGGTTTACCTTTTTCTCCCATCCTTCTGGGAATAGGCACCCGCGTTCTTCTAATTTTAGTTTTAGTTTAGAAATTCAGACGAGGCGAGTTTTCCGGCGGTGCGGGTCTCCCTGCGCCGAAGGAATTCCCGACTTCCTATTTTTAAAAGTCCGCTTTGGCGGACAAGTCTTTAGTTTTAAATACATACATATCACACACAACTACACTAATTAATGCATTTTAATCACACCACACATTTAAATTATCATTTTCCTACACCCAAAGTAAATTTCCTTAATAGTTCATTTAATATTCTCAATGTCAACACATGATTTTTTTTAATTAAGCAGCAATGGGCTAAGTGAAAGCTGAACTCATGTAACTCATCCAGTTCATTATGATAGGAGATTGAGCTTCCCTGCGGGAAGCAGGTACTCCAGTAATCCGTCAACTTATAACCGACTCACCAACATTTTAAGTTAAAAAATTCAGAGGTATTACGTTATAGCCATTAGAAACAATATCGATGATTTACAAGGCATGAAAACTGCTGTTATGGCTGTTTATTTTCATCTTTTGTCTACAAATAAGAGCCCTCAACATGGATTGTGTCCTGCAGGTACAAATTCATGATGCAAGTTTCAAAAGGCAGAAGCTGAATTTAACGAAAAGCACTATGATCATAAAAAACATACACGTGTGCCCTTTTCCATCATGAATGAAATTAAGCAAATTTTTAGAGATCTAGCTGACCATTTGTTATTAAAAATGTTTATATGGAAAGACTCAAAATCCAAATGAGTCTGTTAATAATACCATATGGTCAGTGATTCCAAAATCTACGTTTATGGAGTTAAAAACTCTAACATTAGGGGTAAATATGGCTAATGCATAATTCAATATGGGTCATGTAGCAAAACTAGTCATCTTAAAACATTGTGGTATTGAGCCAGGTTTCAATTGTGTCTCATGCTTTAAAAAATTAGATGCACGTGGGATTCGTGTATCCCAACGAAAGCCTCTTGAGATACAAAAAAGGGCTAAATTGCTACAAATAACGAAAAAAAAATTAGAAGAGTCTTTTGTACAAGCGAAGGGTAAAGAAAATGTTTCATATGTGTGGGCTTCTGGAAAGTATTAAAAAAAGTAAATCCTCAAAAATATTGCAAATTTTTTACTTTAAAGCCTGTTTTCTCAAAATACAATATTTTTCACTTTATGTAACTTTTTCTCAAAAACTAATTAATGTAGGATGCTCAAATTTCCAGTGAACATACTTTCCACGTATTTACATATTCTAATAGAGGAAATGAGAAATATCTAGCAAACTTTTTCAGATAAGGTCTTTTTAAACTAAAAGACTAAATTTTAAGGGGGAAATCGGCCATTTTTTAAAAAATTAATAATTATTTTAATTTTTAACAAAAAGGCAAAACCTTCCATTAAAGTCTTATTTTGATATAGTACATATTAACCTACTGTAAAAATTTCATCTATGAGAAGTAAGTAGTTTCTGAGAAAAAGGTACATATACTTACGTAATTTAATATGGGCTCATATGGAAGTGTCGGGCCCCCTTTAAAACATCGCAATTAAACACCATATCTCACTCGCACCCGCTTGAACACTTGTTGCCTCACGCTTGCACCTACAGCAGACTTTCAATATGTCTGGCTATTGAGGTAACATTTCTTACAGGTCCCCAAATGACATATACAAAATTCAGCTTTTATACTATAACGAAAGTATAATTGTAGCTTTTTTAAGTTTAGGGGTGTCAGGTATATGTGAGTGAAGGAATATTAACGTCGCACACTGTTCAGCTACACGAGGGCTTTTGGCGACGGACCACGAAATTTTAAACCATGGTCAAATGACGTGGATGACACCTGAGCCGGCACCACCTCTCCTAACTACCACACTACACCAACGGAAGGACGGTTCAGCTCTCGACAGATTTAACATGCATCGTTGCCCTATATGGTGGGTCTTTTGTGGTACTGGGCTTGAACTCGTGACACGGCCAGCCACGATCCGATATCTTGACCACTCGGCTACCGCGGCCTGGCAGATGGTCTGCAATTATATTAAGTGTCCGGCAATGGATGACGTGATTTCTTATGTTATTTCGAAAAAAATATTTTAAAAATTGAGCTTTATACTTTATAGAATTTGAGGTAACTATTTTATACACCTTTACTACCTGTTACCTGTCCAATTAACCACAATCCAAACTCCATACTCGCTAATCGTTCTTATTTGTGTTGATGACATCCGCAGAAAAATTTCAGCTTTTATAAGATAATGAAGGTCTGGTCGCAATAAAAACTTACTCACTCACCCAAAACCAAAATTATTCTCGGATAAATCATTAAGAAATTCAAATTTGGATTGCAAAATCGCTGAAGTTATTTGATGGATGCATTAGTTGTTAATGACAAAAATATTGCTTAAACACGTTTTATGAAATAAATATTGCAGATGTGGGATTTTTTTAACTAAAAATATAATTATCTCCTTTACCATTGTATTCTACGTCAATACATATTTCGAAATGCTTTGCGTTTTAATTAAATAATAGTTCGAAGGATAAAATTCAGTATGAAACCATTCTGAGCTTATAATCAGACGTGGTAAGACGACTACAGGTGTTGAAGAAAACTTTCCTGGATTAACCTAAAACAAGTAATATAAAAAAACTTTTTTTAAGTCTATTCCTACTTAAGTCAACTAAGAAAAATTTATTTTAGTTACTTTTTATTAAATAGTTACAATTAATATAAATATGTGTATACATATGACAATATCACAATATTAAGTGACAAAATAGAAAGCGATTCCTTGCAATTTTCCATTTTCTTTTCTATATAGGGTGTTGGGATTTTTTTTGTTACTATTTATTCATTAATAAAATTTAATTATTCTAATAAAATAGTATAATAAAAAATAAATCGCATCTCTCACGCCATCCCAGGTGGGATTCGAACCCACGACCTTTGGATTAGAAGTCCAACGAGCTATCCATTGCGCTACGAGGACACAAAGAACGATTTTCATTTCTATATATGCTGTTGGACTATTATTTTTGTTTGTTACTATCTATTCATTTTTTAATTTATTTAATGAAAAAAGAATTTGAAAAAACTGAATTAACATCAAGTGTTATTCCCTACAAGTTTTAAAAAATGTATTTGAACTTGAATGGATAAATAGAAAGTATATATATTTTATTGATGATTGAAAATTTGAATAACATATATATACTTAACTCAGTGGTGCGACAGCCCACGAGGGCCAAGGCCTACTATGCCCTGGTTAGTATACGCGACCTTGGGCCCTGAGGTGCATGAACAGATGTTCCTCTCAGGTGTTCAATCACGCGAAACCCCTAGTGTTAAGTTCCCAAGCAAATTTGGTACTCATTTATCGACCCACTGAAGGGATGAAAGGCTGCATCAACCTTGTCCAGCCCGGAGTTTGAACCTCGGACCTGTGGTCCTGTATGGACAAGATTGTTTCTTTTTAACCCTTTATCTACCGCATTATGATTTAATGCAGTTTTTTTCATGTAGTATTTTTTTTGGATCGCTTCATTGAAAATTAAGGGATATACATAAACAAAATACTCAACTTTGGGAAATTTAAACCGTTAGAGCTAATTAATTAATTAGATATTCCACTGTAAAATTAATTACATACACTGTTCACTTAAAATAAAGAGTCAAATCGTTTTCTAAGGTCCTCATTGACATACAAGAAAAATAAGACACTTAAATTTTCGCATTAACTATTTTTTCGGGACAAAAATGATAATCTTTGCAATCCGCTGAAAACGCTGTCAGCTGAAATCGCAATTTCTGCTATAAAATTATTCGCCCTCCCCTCTAAAATACTCATCATAGAATCCGTGCTGCCATATATCTTGGAAGAGTCGCTTTCAAAGAATATTCCTGCTAAGTATCGTCAGAATATATTCGTAAAATTGATTATTCTATGTTATTTTAAAGTGGGTGGTACTCATAAGTACCGTCGGTAGATAAAGGGTTAAATAAATTAAATTTCGTATTGTCCTGATAAATCAAAGTAATTTAACAGAGGAAAGGAACAGAGAAATAAAAATTCCAACGTTGTCTGTTCTGCGTTTCGATTTAGAGACAAAACAAAATATGTAGTAAAGCGATTGCAACTCGTGGGGGTGCGCTTTTTTTGTGTTTACATAAAAAACACTGCTGGCTTACATAGACACAATGCACAGACTTTCAAAAAGATCCGTACAACGGAATATTTTTATTAAATTTCTGTATGTACAAGATTTTATTTTTTGCTGGTTTTTAAAACATTTATACATTAATTAAACTTTTTCTATTAAGAATTTTCATTCTTCATGAACTGCAAATTTTAAAAACCTCTGACTAAGGTATTTATTTGTATATATTATTTATTTAAAGATTAATACGACTTGAATTTCTAATTAAACTAAATTGTTTAGCATTAAGGGTCAAAATACCCAATGTCTGGTCTGGTGGGTTTAAATTTCTGATTCTAGGACATATTGTGTTAAACACAAGGCTCCTTATTGGAAGGTAGAACACTGCTGGACAATTGCTAAGGACGGATCACAAATTGCTATGTAGCATAACATTAAGCGAGACATGAGGCCTAGTAGGATAAAATATAGTTGCTACACTGTTCAGACATTAGAATAAAGAATATTTATTGTTCTGGAAAGTACAAAAGCTGTGAAACATCTGAAAGAAAAAAAAAGTTCATTTGATCTGCGTACGGAGAAATGGAACAATGCATCTAAAAGTCAGCAGGCACCTTAAAGAAAGGTATCAGTACGGGATATGTCCACCGTGGAGTGTGATGCAACATTCCACACGTCGTACCATACTTTGCACAACATTATCCAGCAGCTGTTGAGGCAATTTATCCCATTCCTCTGTGAGTGCACGGATGAGGGTGTTCTTGTTTGTCGGAGGATAGTTTCGACCAGCAACTTACCTCCCCAAAGCATCTCACACATTTTCAATGGGGTTTAGATCTGGAGAACGCGCTGCCCATACGAGACGTTGAATACCCTCGCTGTCTAGACAATCCTGAACAGCGAGTGTTCGATGACATGTTGCGTTGTCGTCCATAAAAACAAATTTATCACCGACAGCACCACGGAAAAGACGAACATGAGGAAGTAGAACTTCATCAATGTATCGTTGGCCCGTCATAGTCCCATTCGCAACCACATGTAGGCGCGTGCGGCCATTGATCATGATGCCGGCTCACACCATGATACTGCATGTCGGATATCGGTCCTTTTCCTGGATATTTTCTGGACGATAAGCAGTACCACTCTCGCGCCAGATCAGTTGGCGTCTACAATCCGATGACAGACTGAACCTACTCTCATCTGAGAATAGTACGCATGCCCAGTCCTGTTAAGTCCAATTGTGATGCTCACGACACCATTGCAAACGGGCAGTACGGCAGTACGGTGCTGTCTGGTCAATGGGACACACACAACAGGTCTGCGTGCGTATAGTCCTCCTCCCCTCAAACGTCTGGCAACAGTTTTTCGGGAGATCTGCTTTCCTGAGGCAGCAAGAAACTGATTTTCCACCTGCTGAGCTGTGGTGCGCCTGTTCCTTTTTGCTGATAGGACGATATATGTCTTCTGCAGGCGTCGTACTTCTAACACGACCTCCCCGTGCCGTCTACTACACATTCCAGTAGTTTTAAATGACTTCCACAGCCGTGAAACAACGCTGTGAGCGATGTCGAACTCCCTGGCAACATCTGTTATTTTTCGCCCTTCTTCGATCTTTCCAATAATTCGGCCACGCATAAAATCATCTATGTGATGTCGGGAAGACATGCCAAAAATTTTAAGTTCGTCTATTAAATCTTTCCTGTAAAACTTTGACTTGAAACAACTGTCCACACGCGTCAAAACCTTTAAAGCTCTTATGAACGCTATCACGTGATGAACAGACGTGGGCAAAAAATTTGCATACTCATACTTCTTCTTACTAATATCCCGCACTTATTCTAATTTTCCACATTTTGCTTCCTTTCATTTTGTGGTTGCTATGGATGATAGCGTTATCCGTCCTTAGCAATTTTGTCCAGCAGTGTACTATATTTTTACCCTAATAAGATAAAGTATTATGGAATATTTTATTGTATCTGCCTTCATTTAAAACTGGACTATAAAAATAATACATTTAGTTAAAAAAAATTTCTTTTGTTGATATATATGTATACATTTATGTAATAAATAAATTCTCATAAGTAAATAACGATTTTAACTGAGAGGACTACTGAGTGAAAAGAAAACTAGCTTATCTTTATGTTAATGAAATCTAATATATATTATAAATGTGAAAGTTGGTGAGGATGTTTATGGGTCTTTCACGCAAAAACAACTGAATGGATTTTAATGAAACTTTACAGTAATATAGCTTATACATCAGAATAACACATAGGCTATAATTTATAGCATAGGCTATAATTTATAAAAATTTGTAAAAAGTGTCCAAAATATAACGGTATTTGTCAAGTAAGTAGGAAAAAATTCTGCCATCTGCAAGCAATTCTGGCGTGCACTGCAAAAAAGCCAACCACAGCATATATCTATCTTTTATTTGTGAAAAACTCTTTTTGTTTTGGCTACGCAAGGGGCTCGCTTCTAATTAATTCCTGTGATCAGAATAATGCATATTTTTTATTTCAGAGAACAAACCAAGTTTTGAAGGGAGAGGTTGTTATAAATCTCTCTTTATTTGAATGTTTTTTTTTATGATTTTATTATGCATATTTGGTAGTAAGAAATTGATCTTTTTTCAAAATAAATGCTTTTATCGGTTCTGGTACTTAAAGTAAATAAACTTTCTCTACACTGCATCATTTGGACAAATTTTCAAAATTTTTTTGTGGTTAGTAGTTAATTATAATAACGCTTTAATTTTAATTGATTATGCAGATATTGCATTTTTAAGTATAAAAATAATTATAACTAATGTACTGTATTTTTTAGAGTGTGTGAGTGAGTCAATATTAACATCGCACTGTTCAGCTACACGGGGGCTTTTGGCAACGTATCACGTTATTTTGAACCATCGTCAAGTGACGTGGACGACACCTGAGCTGGCACCCCCTTCTCCTAACTACCACACTACACCAACCTAGAAGGAATATTCTACCAATACTTAGCAGGAATATTCTTTGAGATCCACTCTTCCCAGATGTATGGCAGCACGGGTACTATGATGAGTATTTTAGCGGGGAAGCCGAATAGTTTTGTAGCAGATATTGCGTTTTCAGCTGACGGCGTTTTCAGTGCATTGCAAAGATTATTCTTTTTGTCCCGAAAAAATAGTTTATGTCAAAATTTAAGTGCCTTATGTTTTTGTATGTTAGTGAAGACCTTGGAAAATGATTTGACTACTTATTTTAAGTGAACGGTATATATAATTAATTTTACAGTGGAATATCTTTAATTAATTTATTAGCTCTAACGGATTAAATTTTCCAAAGTGGAGTATTTTGTTTATGTATATCCCTTTGAATCGCCATTATAACTTAAAAAACGGCGTTTCTTGCGAATATTACAATTTTAACATAAAATAAATACAACAGAATGTAATATTAATTTTATTACACTTTCTCAGATATAAATTATTTACACTACTTTAAGCTTTCATTACGCAAAACTTTTAACAATGTGTTACTTTTGCTGAGCAGAGATCAGCTTAGGGAGGTATTTTGAAAAATCGACCCTCAAGAGTGTTACGTGGAATTATAAATAAAACAAAAAAAAAATCCTTTCTATCAGCTATTAGATCTACATATTTAAAATTTAACAAAGGTGTTTTTTTTCTTTCTTTTTTTGTTTAGCTGAGATATGCAAAAAGCTTTTTCTGTTTAATTTGCAATTCACATAAAATTAACTCATTAAAAACTTCTTTTTCCTTTAATCTGTGTTGTTTAATTTTTCAGTTCACCCGTGCGAAGAACGGGTTTACCAGCTATTTATAAAAATAATTCTATGAAACTTTTTTTCCCGTTGATCGAACATTTCAAAAAATGCTCACAATTTTAATTTAACATTTAATACAGACAACATATCATACCACATTTTCAATATATCAACACATTTTCAACATACAACATTTTTTATTGAGGTACATTTTCGTTTCCGGGTCCTAAAAGGTTGCAAAGTGAGTGAGTGAATATATTCAAGTCCCACAGGCATGTCATGAGTTCGAGCCCTTTATCACTAAAGACCCGCAGTGTAGGGCAGCGATGTACTTTAATCATGCAGTCATTTTGAAAGAGAGTATTAGAGGTGCTCATTTTGTGAAGGAAAGGGAAAATTTATAAAAGTAGAGAAAGCCCGTGCAACGCCGGGCCATGCAGCTAGTTATTTTATATATACGTATCCATAGCTATATTTAAGAGTACATGGTTTGTAAAGTTTTATCTTTGGATTAAATCGAATTAATATTGACGCTAAAGGTTTTTTGATAAGACAGCTTCCACTTCCAAAACGAAACATACACAACCTTCATTACTATTCCTAGTATTAAAAAAAAGTGCAGTTCATTTGTCTTGTTTCTTGTAATTTTTTTTTTTCCTGAGTCATCATGTTAAGTCAATATAACACGTGTGTTTTTAGATGGTTTTCTCTCTCTCTCTCTCTCTCTTTATACATCAAGAGAAATTCAGTAATATTTTGTTTCAATTATGAATATATTCTTATAAGTAGTTGTGTTATTGCGCGCTGATCGAAGTATCAAAAAGGCATTTCTTAAAAGTTATTTCGGAATATTGAAAGCTTGTGAATTAGGTCAGTAATAGATGTTAGATATATTTCAAAATGTTTCTTTCGTTTTTAATAAAGAGAGATAAATTTAGTAGAATTATTATAAATATATTTTCAAAGATAAAATGTGTTAATATTTAAATGCTATCGAAAATATCCCGAAATATCATTTTTTGAGGAAGCTTAAAGACAGGATTTTATTGGAATGAGAAATATAATGTATTTTTTATTAGTAGTGTAAGGATCTACTGCCTGCACCTGGCAACAGGTCGAACGAGACACACGAGATAGAGAGAAGGACCTGGCAACGAGAAGGGGGAAGAGTCCGAACGAGGAGAGAACGGCGAAGCGTGGGCGCGAAAAACGTGGTCGGATAAAGGAAAGACTGCGGGACGATGGTTTGTAATCTTGGATCATCTGAATATATTCTTTTTCTTATGAAATGTCCCATGGAAGATGTGTAATAAAACAGAGGGACAAAATCCTGACTGCAATTATTTTCTTTTCACAATTCGAACACGATCCGAAAAGAACCCACAAGTTTACACTGGTGTCAGAAGTGCGGTGGAATGGAACAGAAGTTAAATGAACAAAATATTTCAAATTGATCGGTGTTCGTACTACATAATTGTGAACAAGGTTCTAGTGGACATTCACACACAGTTTGAAAGAAAATTTTTAACAAGGAAATAGAACCCTGCAGTGTATTTTCAAGTTGATGACCACGTGGATCCCGGGAATTGCCCTGCAGCAGTTTCAAGTGAAAAAAACAAGACCTTCTTCATATGGAGTTTTACCATCACCTGGCGAGTTGGGCTATGGAATAAACAGATGCCGTATTTTTCTTCAGTTTCTGATGAATGGAGCTGCGATCTGAAAACAACGAAGAAAATCCCAGTAGTGTTCAAGTACAGAAATGGCGTTCATGTCGAGGTAAGTGGCTATTGTTCCCCTAAGTTAAAATATTGTGTAAATATTTAAACAAGTAATGGGATGCAGTCATATTTAATTTGTTTAAAAAAATAGTAAAAGCAGATATATATACATATCTGGAAAAGAAAATTTCATTGGTTTATTGCAATATTCTATGTTGTTGGATTATTGTGTAAATGAAATAAAAAGATTAGTGTGTACTTATTTTACCTGGAAATAATAGGGTATCATTTTAAATGTTGTAAAATATGTTATTTAGAGTTCTACATAGTGTTAAACCATAATTTCTTTCTTTATCATCATTCTTTACTGTTTTGAAGTTGTCTCAAAAATTAAAATTTGTGTATATTGAAGTTGTCTCAAAAATTAAAATTTGTGTACATTGAAGTTGTCTCAAAAATTAAAATCTGGGTATAGAAAGTGTTTTTCATAACAATTCAGTTTGCAGAATTTAAAAAAAAGAATTAGTTAGATTAATTTATCTTGAAATAATGGTTGCGAAAAATGTATGTTTGAGTCGGTGAAAAATATCCATTAAAAATGTATATGTATTTCAAGTAGACTTCCTGTTAAAATGTTGTAAATAAGAGATTTTGTAGGTTATTTATGACTCAGAATATGGCATGTTTTTTTTTTTTTTTTTTTTTTTTTTTTTGAATATTATATGATTGTTTTTTTCATTTTAAGCAAAAGTGTTGCAATTTGTCAGTTAGTTGATGGTTTAATGCAATCTGAGGTTATTTCCTTTGCTCATAATTTAGGATGTATATATATATATATATATATATATATATATATATATATATATATATTATATTTTTTTTTGTTTCCTGCATAAGATTCTTCTTTTAATTAAAAAAAAAAAAAGAAACTAAGAGTAGATTTAAGATTTGAGAAATAATTCTATGGTAATGTAGCTAAAGTATGTTGTTAATTGTGTTTTTTTAAAAAAAGTTCTGCGTTCTGATTAGTAACAAATAACTGTGTCGCATATAAGTTTTATTGCAAACATATTTCGTATTGTGTTTCTGGAATTTGAGTACTCTTACAAAAAAAACCGAGTATTATTATTTTTTTTTTTTTTTTTGCTTGTTATAAATATATAGTACTAGGTCATTTAAGTGTTTGTATTTAAATTTGTCTCAAGGTAATTTGGCATTAGGTTTAGCTTTATTAAAAATGGCATTTCTCATTAGAAGTAAGAAAATTGACTTAATTCAATTAGCGCGGGACTTAGATGAGTCACCTGATCCGTCTATATCTAAAATTGTTTTAAGGGATTTAATAATCTCTAGTAAATATTACAAGGAAGAAGAGGCAAAATAGTTATTGGAAGTTATTACAGCCGAAAGGTTAGAGACAGAACAGCAGCAAAAACTAGAACAACAAGAACAATTATCAATTGAAAAATTACGCTTGAAAATAGAATTATCTAGGAACGCTAATCAGAATGCTACTCAAAATAATGGTCAAACCTCACGTGTGAAATCTTTAGATGAAATGGTTAAAATGGTTAGGCTCTTAACTGTAAAGGTACCCAATAAATCAGACGGGAGGGATTATTTCTTTTCTAGACTTGAAAAAGCTTTCGCTAATGAAAATGTCAGCGACGAGTTAAAATCGAAGGTTTTGTTATGCATGTTAGGAGACAGTGTCAAACTTATTAGTTAACCTAGGCGAAGAAGAATTAAAAGATTACGAGTCTTTAAAACAGGTTGTGCTCAAGGAGTATGAAACCTCACCCCCCAAAAATATGTTTAGAAAATTTTAGAAAGGCCAAACGTAACTCTGACGAAACTTTCTCTCAGTTCGCGTCCCGTTTAACATCGATGTGGTTATACTACTGTAAGTTAAGAGGTGCGAATGATTTTGAGTCAGTTACTAAACTGATCGTAGCAGATAAAATGTTTGAAATGTTGGATTCTGAGACGGCGACCCATATTGGTGTGCTCCAAGGGGAAGAATGGTACAAACCCAGGGACTTGGGCAAACAATGTGATATATTTTATGCTTCCAAAGGGAATCCTACGATGGACCTGAGAGAGCTAAATGGAATGATAGTGAAAAGAGAAGTTTTAATGGTAGTTGGGATAAACAGCCATTTGGGGAGAAAAAATCAGATAATTTTTCTTCTAGGAAAAACTTTGATAAAGGTCAAGTAACTGAAATTAAAAAATTCGCTTGTTTCACCTGCGGATCAGAAAAACATTTCAAGCGGAATTGTCCGAAAAACAAAGGGGTAGATAATAAAAGACTTAATGTGAATAAGGTGTCAACGGAAGGGACAGAATTGGAAGATGTCACGGTCACTGCTAGAGTTGATTTGCTAGGTAAAGTCATTCCTAGGCGGGCTATTGAAGACAAATTAAGTAAATTAGTGAAAACATCTATCAGTGTAGATGGGAAATTAGTCCATGCGTTAGTGGATTCTGGTACGGAAATTACTGTTATCAAGAAAGACTTAGTTCCTGGAATATCGGTTGAAGGAGCTTCCACGATTTATTTGAAAGGTATTTTCGGTCCAGCGGTTAAATGTCCTTTAGTATATGTTCCAATTGGTCTTGCTACCGGTGGCCAGGTTAATGTGGTGCACCAGCAAGTGTTATGCGCTTTGGCAGAAGTTTTGGTAGAAGACGTGTTGCTTCCACCAGATAGAGAATTCACTGGCTCATAGCTCTCGGGACCTGAGGGTTGACTCAGGAAATGTAGATGAAACCGAGGTTTCATTGGGTATTTTGCCAGAGAAAGCACAGGAGCACATTGAGGATTCTCAAAGGAATATTATTTCATGTCGGAATGAAGTGGGAACATTGGGTACTAAGGATGAGGAGGTGACCGCTGAGATGGATAAAGGAAGCATAGTGGCTGATAGTTTTCGTTCCGAGCAGGAGTGTTGTGCCGAGTTAGCATTGGCTTGGAAGCATACTAAGGAGAAGGCAAAGGAAACTACTATGAAGTAGATGGGTATCTATTTCATAGAGATAAAATACTCGGGGAGAGTATTGGGCAACTGGTAATTCCGAAATGCAGAAGAACTGATGTGTTGAGACTAGCGCATACTTCCGTGTTCAGTAGTCACATGAGTCCCAAGAAGACGCTTAAACGAATCAAGTATTCTTTCTTTTGGAAGGGTCTGAGGGCCGATGTGAAGAAACTTGGTGAGTCATGTAAAGAATGTCAGCTCACTCGATCGGTTAGGATTAAAGACCGATCACCCATTACACCTGTGGCAAGGCCTGAATTGCCATTTCAGGTGGTGAATATGGATCTGATAGATCCAATTGATCCGCCAAGCTCAAAGGGACATTAATATATTTTATGTCTGATTGATCAGCACACTAGGTGGGGCGAGGCTGTGCCGTTGACTAGTCTCAGTGCGAAGGTAACCTGTGAAGCTTTGTTAAGCATATTTTCGAGAATAGGGATACCGAATGTTGTCGCCTCTGATAATGGGATAAATTTCGCAGCCGAACTGACTAAGGAGTTCGAAAAAAGAATAGGGAGCCGTCTGAGATTCTCTACCCTAGGTTATCCACAGTCCAATGGTTTAGTGGAAAGGTGTAACAGAACTTTGAAAAATATGCTACATAACGTAGTTAGAGATGAGGGTAGAGGGTGGCATTTACAACTTCCGTACGTATTGTGGGCGTATAGGGAAATACCACATTCAACTACCGGCTTGTCCCCTTTTCAGCTACTATATGGTAGGCAACCGCAAGGTCCTTTGTCAATTTTAAAGTCTACTTGGACGGGTAAGCATAACAACTTACAGTTGGGCACTACTCCCGTTTCCAAATATTTGGAAGTTTAAAATGTAAATTGGAGAAGGCGGCCAAGCAAGCCAAACTTGTTTCAACGGTGCAGCAGGAAAAGATGGCTTATTACCATAATCTGAGATCGTCTGACAGAGTATTTAAGGTGGGAGAAAAGGTGATAGTGCTGATCCCTGATGCAACAAGTAAATTGTTTGCGAGATGGCAGGGTCCTGCGACTATTATTGAAAAACGGAATCCGCATTCATTTTTAGTAGAGAGAAATGCCAGATAATTCTACTAAGCACATCCATCAAAATAAGCTGAGGCATTATGTTGCTAGTTCGAATTCGGTAAATGTAATTTTAGAAGAAGAAAAACAGTTCGGTCAAGTTGAAACTCCACCAACTGCCACCGAAGAATGTAAATTTTACGAAGTCCTCAATAATCTGAAAACTGATAATTTAAATAGCTATAATTTGAAAGTGCTCAAAAATTTAATTAGTAAACTTAAATATATATTTACCAAACCGGTTCAACCAGCGCGGGTAGATGCCCATAAAATTGAGCTTGTAGCCAATGCTGTGCGGAGAAAGCCCCATTGTTATAGTGTTCCCATTGCATATAGAAGGGAAGTGGAGCGTCAAGTACAAGAATTACTTGATTTAAATTTAATTGAACCATCGGAGGCCGAAATTGCTCACCCTATAGTTTGCGTAGCCAAAAAAATTCCTCTATCCGAATGTGTGTAGATTTTAGGGCCTTAAATGCAGTAACTAAGGTACCTGTCTTCCCTATGAAAGATATGCAAGAACTAATCTTCATAGCGGGGTCAGCGCATTGGTTGACTAGTATAGATCTTTTAAAAGGGTATTGGCAAATAAAAATGAGCGAAGAAAGCAAACCATTGACAGCATTTACCACCCATAATGCTGTGTACCAGTGAAAAACTATGCCCTTTGGACTTGCTGGGGCATCCGGTACATTTCAAAGAGAAATGAATCGTATTTTAAAATCTCATTCAGAGCATGCACAGGCATACATGGATGATGTCGTAATATTTTCAAAGACGTTTGAAGAACATTTAGTTCACTTAGTATTAGTTCTCGCTGAGTTAGAAAAACTGGGGTTCTCAGTGAGGTTGGATAAGTGTTCTTTCGCGGCTAAGACAATAAAATATTTGGGTCACACAATAGGGGGAGGTAAACATGGTCCTGATGAAGATAAAATATTAGCAATAAAAAGGCTAATTAGACCTACCACTAAGAAAGAGGTTAGGTCAGTGTTAGGACTAATGGGCTTCTATCGCGCATATATCCCAAATTATGCAGAAATATCCACTCCGCTTACGGAGTTAACCAAGAAGAATAAGTCCAACGACGTTTCATGGGGAGAGGCTGAGCAAAATTCTTTTGTTAAGCTAAAAGAATTACTTTGCGAAGTAACTAGTCTTGCTACCCCTAATGCTAATTTACCTTTCCAGGTGCATTGTGATGCATCAGATTATGGTGTTGGATGCTGTCTGACACAGCAAGATACCGAAGGAATTTACAGGCCAATAGCTTTTGCTAGTCAAAAATTCAATGCGACGCAAAAGAACTGGGCAAGCATCGAGAAAGAGGCCTGGGCAGTGTTATACGGGTTGAATAAATTCGACAAATGGATTTATGGTGCCAAGGTGGAGATCATTTCTGATCATATTCCTCTTAAGTACCTAAATCAAACGACTCCAAAAAGTCCCAAGCTAACCCGTTGGGCACTGGCGTTACAGAGATGGAATCACTCCATTACTCACAGGCCAGGTATACAACATAGGTGTGCAGACGCATTTTCTAGATTAAGATAAGGACTGTATTGTATATATTTAGTGTTGTTTTTTTGTATAATGTGTTTTCTATGTATCTGTTTGTAATCCCATTACAGTTTAGATCTTTCTGGGAACATAGTCACTTATTTCAATTGGGTGAACTATTAATACTATTTCATGTGTTTGTTTTAAGGAACTTTGACTAGAGCAATCATCAAAACTTTTAACTGTTGCAATTATTGTGTGTTCTGTCTGTGAATTTTCTGTTCCTGGTGTCTGAAATGGTAAAATCAGCCACAAGGGGCAAATTTTACTCTTAGGTGGGGCGTGTAAGGATCTACTGCCTGCACCTGGCAACAGGTCGAACGAGACACCCGAGATAGAGAGAAGGACCTGGCAACGAGAAGGGGAAAGAGTCCGAACGAGGAGAGAACGGGGGAGCGTGGGCGCGAAAACGTGGTCGGATAAAGGAAAGACTGCGGGACGATGGTTTGTAATCTTGGATCATCTGAATATATTCTTTTTCTTAAGAAATGTCCCATGGAAGATGTGCAATAAAACAGAGGGACAAAATCCTGACTGCAATTATTTTCTTTTCGCAATTCGAACACGATCCGAAAAGAACCCACAAGTTTACAAGTAGTATAGCCATGAAAATACTCTAAAACACGTAAACTGTATAATATCATGGTGCAAATTAAAGACAAGGCTGGAAAAAAATTGTACTATTGACTTGGAACAAGAAAATGTATATTCGTCATTTCTCTGCAAATCGAGGGAAAAAGCAATGACGTGCCACCATTGAAAGAATGATTGCTGAAGTACAATTTTTTGCCAGTAAAAATTTTGCATTCAAAGGAACTAGTACGAAGTTGAGATAATGGGAATTCTTTAAAGCTTTAGATATTGGCCAAATTTGATCTAGTTATTTCAGAACACATTAATAATGTCAGTGAAAGCAAAAATAACAAAACCCGCATTCCACACTAAGTAGGGCAGCATTTTCAAAATGAAATAATTAATATTTTAGCTGAATCTGTTCGTAATGACATATATATATATATATATATATATATATATATATATATATATATATATATTATACTAGATATCTACATCAGATATTAGTCACATAGAACAAGTAACGTTTGTAATTAGAAGTGTGAGCACTACTAATGGTAAAGTATATACTGTAGAATTTTTTCTGGGAAATTTTAGGAATAGGACACAAGAAAGGGCTTCAGATTTGGACACATTCCCTATTGAACCGAAATCTCTGATAAAATTGATTTCACCAAAATTATTGACAAATTTGCTTCTCATAAATCCAGAAAAATTATTTTATAATTAATTATTTTGAAAAATAATTTTTTGAAAAAGGACTGATTTATATCCTTTTCGTTTCACGAGATTTATGCTTTAGTGCTTTTTTTAAATTAAATTATATTTTCTGAGAAAAAAACTGTTGCTTTTTTTTTCTAATTATAAAATATCTATTTTTATTTCAAAGGTAATATTTTTGCTTGTTTATTGTTTTGTTAAAGTATTTCGTCGCTGTCATAACTTATTTGCTGACCAAAAATGAAGTTCTGCACTTCAAATTTTATTTGTATTTTATTAATGTTTTACTTTTTACTCTTATGTAGGTAGATAAGTTTATGACCTCAATACATAAGTATTAAATATAAAGTATTATAATAAGTAAGTAAATATAAAGTATTATAATAAGTAAGTAAATATAAAGTATTATAATAAGTAAGTAAATATAAAGTATTATAATAAGTAAGTAATTATATGTAAGTATAATTAATATTTAAATGTAATATTACTTATTATAATACTTATCAGCCAATAGTATTAAGTATTACAATAAGTAATTGAAAATATGTCAAAATATAAAAGTTAAAAAAGTAGTAGAATAAGTCGAAATATGAAAAATTCTCTAGAGGGGTGGCACATTAAGTCTTCGCACGCGGACGCCGACACCCTATGATCGCGGCTCTGGCTCTGTTAGTATCACATGACTCAAAACCAAACAAATGGAAGCCCTCAGCCGTCACCGCACACGAATAAAGAGAATTAAAAGATAGATTACAATGTATAACTAATGTCAAAGCAAAGTAAAATTTTCTCAAAGTATATTCTAAAATGAGTAAATTGTTCCTGCTATCACTTATTACGACATAATTCAAAATTTAGAGTTTGGGCGAAAATCGTGCCAGAAAGCAATTGAGAATCAAAGCTTTTTCTCCGATAAAAAATTCCTAACTAAAGACACAAATGACCAAATTGTTAGCAATCGAAGAAGATTACTTCTGCTTCAAAGAGATTTATTATATTTGCTCAATATAGTCATCATACTTAAACTCTTTGTATATACAAATTGCATAATCAGAAATAATTCGAAAATTGTTCAAACCAAATATCGTTAACATGGAGTGATTCAGTAAATTAATTTCATTTTAAGTGGATCCTTTACTTGTATTTTGAGGGAAGTTTTTCATGGGAATGAAAATCCTTCTATCAAAAACTGACTCAAAAGTATATTTTATAAATCATCTGACCGGCATACTTTATTGGCGAATTAATCTCTCCATAAGCTTTTTATGCGTGCGTGATTTCAAAATCTCGTATTTTGAAAGAAATCTGTCAGTGGAAGACGAAATGTTTTTCTTTTTAATTTTCTCTTTTAAAGGACTAAAAACAATAATAAAATCTTGATAAAAATTAAGAAATTAGTTTTGAAAACCGGTATTTATATTTTATATGCTGTTATTATAAATCATTATAGGTTTACAATTTAACCTCACACAGTGTAAACTGGTAAGGCAGATAAAAATCAAAAGAAAGTATTACCAATGTATTTTTATAACTTAATTTTTGAGATTTTTTTTCGAACAGAAACAATTTCCAATTCTTTTCAAAAGAAAACGTTGCAACCCCCCTCCCCACAAAAATAACAAGATATTTTTTTTTAAAAGAGTCAGTTATCTGTGTATGTGTGAAAATATATGTGACATACAATATCATATAACATAATATATGACATTTACATAAAAATTTAATTTGAAGATTCTTTTAAAATAAGATATATCGCCATTTGTGGAACAATAAAATATTTATTAACCTGAAGTTATGCATTATCAAACATTATATGATGCTACCAAAAAAGATGCCAAAAATTTTCATAAATAGTTTTACTTACAAAATTTATTGAATATTATATTTGAAAAACTATATAAGTTAAAAAATATATATACAATAGTTTATGGTTATTTAAATTTATTTAAATCAGAACTATATATCTTACTTTATACACTAGTCTTAATTTTTTCCCCTTGATAAAAGTATGTCCTTTCATTTGAGGGGTACATTTGTTCAAAATCATCTTATCTATTATTTCATAACATAAAATAGAAAATAAATATTTCATTGAAATTTTTTGATAAAAATATTTTAGTTTCATTAAATACTGTTAGTAATGTTAAAATTGCAGTGGAAAATCCATTTTACGAAAAATTAATAAAAAAAACCCTAAGCGATTGAGTTGTTATTTTATATAAAGTTCTTTAAAGTTTTTAACATGCATTACAGGGTTCGTCATTGCTGAACAAATAATACTGTTTTAACACAACTGAAATGCCATTTATCAAACCTTCATAATTTCTTAAGCAAAACAAAATATCAGCCAAGTAATACTTCATTTCTCAAGTATTTCAACATCACTTACCTTGATGTTGAAAGAAGCAACAGTAACACTAATGCATGCATCAACATACAACATTTATCAATTTCCTGTTGATAGATTGAACTTAAAGTTACCAAATATGTACAAATCGTGGACTGCATGGATGTAGCATATGAATAAACATACAATAGAAGATATTTCCTTTTATAAAGGAAGTACCAGTTAGTTCGAGGTCGGTGATGTGAAAGTATTTAATATTGCTCTGTATATCAAATAAAAAGCCTCTGCCTACGAAATTTAAAAACAAAATAGATTAAAGTGCTTATTGTTGTTACTATAGAAGCAAAGTAT
Source organism: Trichonephila clavipes (assembly GCA_019973935.1). NCBI lineage: Eukaryota > Metazoa > Arthropoda > Arachnida > Araneae > Nephilidae > Trichonephila > Trichonephila clavipes. The sequence goes on from BMAU01014849.1 coordinate 490,903, forward strand.
TTTTTATTTTTAGAAAATGTTTAGAAAAATAATAATAAGCAATACTAGGCAATTTACCTTTTTATATGTTTAAGGGATTGAATAAAAATTGCGAGAGGATACGGCATTACACTTCAGGAATTTCACTATGTAATAGCATCTTGCATTAAGAGTATAGCAAATACAGTCGGACCTCTGTATAACGAAGTCGCTAAATCCCGGGAAAAAATTCGTTATATACAGTTTCTCATCTTTCAGTTTTCTTTATAAACCTCATTAAACAAATTTTAAATTCATAAACACTATCTATATATTAAAAAAAGTAATTATTCACACCTTTCTTTAAATTAGTACATATTTATTTTATATAACTTACCCATCAAAAAGAAAGAAAGAAAAGCTGCAAGGGAAACAAGAAAAAAGAATGTCGAAGAAATTCACTGTATTTTCAAAATTAAGAAAATAATTTTACACTAAAATGAATGAATTTTAAGGACATTTTATAATTTAAAGCATGCACGTAATGTTAATACACTCATTATTTTATAATTAGAACACGGGGATACGGGACAACTCCACTGAGGGTGAAAGAGGATATCGAAATATTTTTAGTGAACTGGGCAATGGGGGATTAAAGGTTGCACTTCTTGGATGAAACGTCCAAAACTACTGTTCTCGGCGAGTTAGAATCTAATAAAACCAGTTCAAGATTTATGACCACCATAAAATGTGTTAAAGAGCGAATAAATTGAAATTTTTTCAGAAATACTTTAAAAAAAAGGGGGAGAACAATAATTGAATCACTAAAGAAAAAGTACGTTACATAGGAAATGCACTTAGCTATAGAGAGTTTGTTTTACGAAGAAAATCGTGAAATGTTCAAGGTTCTAGGAAAAAATTCGTTGTATAGAAAAATTCGCAATATAGAGGTTCGGCGGTATATTTAAAATAAATTAAAGAGTGATTTTTAAATCCACTATATATATATATATATATATATATATATATATATATATATATATATATATATATATATATATATATATATATATATATTATAATTGACCTGAAAAATTATTATAATTTTAAATTACACAGTTAAATATAGTAGATAGTTAGTGTTTTGAGCCATTTATTATGCAGCTTAAAATTATCACGTGTTATTACACAGTATAAACGAGTGAAATTGAATAAATAAGAACAAACCTGTTATTACATAGTCTACTCTCATTGTTCATCAAAATGTAGGGAAACTGGTATAACAATTACCAAAAGTAGAGATTAAATAATGTCAACAGTGTGTTCGGTATTGTGTATAATGATACGTAATGTGACATAACATATGACATTATTTCCTCTTATTTACCGTATTTCATTTTTTTTATTCGTTTCGCGTTTAATCAATTTGTAAGTCTTTATATAGTTTTACAATTGACAAAGCAAGCTGTAATGAAACTATATATATAATTTAACAAGAAAATAGATTTTCTTCCATTTTTTTTGCTACAGCTCTCAACGTTTATTTTATTTGATACTAGCTGGTATACCCGTTCTTCGCACGGGTGAACTGAAAAATTAAACAACACAGATTGAAGGATGAAGAAGTTTTTAATGAGTTAATTTTACGTGAATTTCAGATAAAAAAAAAAGCTTTTTGCATATCTCAGCTAAACAAAAAAAAAAAGGAAAGAAAAACACATTTGTTAAATTTTAAGTATGTAGATCGAATAGCAGATAAAAAGGATTTTTTTTGTTTATAATTCCCCGTAACACTCTTGAGGGTCGATTTTTGAAAATACCTCCCTAAGCTGATCTCTGCTCAGCAAAAGTAACACATTGTTAAAAGTGTTGCGTAATGAACGCTTAAAATAGTGTAAATAATTTATATCTGAAAGTGTAATACATTAATATTACATTCTGTTGTATTTATTTTATGTTAAAATTGTAATATTCGCAAGCAACACCGTCTCTTAAATTATAATGGCTATAATGGAGATTCAATGAAAAATACAGCGAAATGATAACGATAGTCAAATTGGCAGATGTCTAGCCACTTTCATAGCTCGAGCTTTATTAGAGCTTTGTAAGACCCGCCATTTAGAGGAGTGATGCAACTTAATGCTTTAACTACCGCATTATGATTTACTGCAGTTTTTTTCATGCAATATTTTTTTTTGGATCACTACATTGAAAATTAAGGGATGTACATAAACAAAATACTCCACTTTGGTAAATTTAATCCGTTGGAGATAATAAATTAATTAAAGATATTCTACTGTAAAATTAATTATATACACCGTTCACTTAAAATAATTAGTCAAATCGTTTTCTAAAGTCTTCATTAACATACAAAAACATAAGACACTTAAATTTTGACTTAAACTATTTTTTCGAGGCAAAAAAAATAAATCTTTGCAATCCGCTGAAAACGCATATCTGCTGCAAAAATGTTCGCCTTCCCCGCTAAAATACTCATCATAAGACCCGTGCTGCCATATATCTTGGAAGAGTGGATTGCAAAGAATATTCCTGCTAAGTATTGGTAGATTATTCCTGCTAAGTTGGTGTGGTGTGGTGTGGTAGTTAGGAGAAGGGCTGCCGGCTCAGGTGTCGTCCACGTCACTTGACCATGGTTCAAAATTACGTGGTCCGTTGCCAAAAGCCCTCGTGTAGCTGAACAGTGCAACGTTAATATTCACTCACTCCAAAAAATACAGTACAGTAGTTATAATTATTTTTATACTTAAAAATACAATATCCGCCTATTCAATTAAAATTATAGCGTTATAATTAACTACTAACCACAAACAAACTATGGAAATATGTCCAAATGATGTAGTGTGAAAAAGACAAAGTTTATCTACTGTAAGTACCAGAAGCAATAAAAGTATTTATTTTGAAAAAAGATCAATTTCTTACTACCAAATGTGCATAATAAAATCATTAAAAACATTCAAATAAAGAGAGATTTATAACAACCTCTCCCTTCAAAACTTAGTTTTATTCTGAAATAAAAAAAAAAATTAGGGATTATGCTGTTTTCAGGAATTAATTAGAAGCAAGCTCCTTGCGTAGCCAAAACAAAAAGAATTCTTTCACAAACAAAAGATAGATATATGCTGACGTGGGCTTTTTTGCAGTGCACGCCAGAATTGCTTGCAGATGGCAGAATTTTTTCCTACTTACTTGACAAATATCGTTATATTTTGGACACTTTTCACAATATCTTTATAAATTATAATCTATGCTATAAATTATAGCTTATGTGTTATTCTGATGTATAAGCTATATTACTGTAAAGTTTCATTAAAATCCATTCAGTTGTTTTTGCGTGAAAGACTCCCAAACATCCTCAGGAACTTTCGCATTTATAATATATATCTAGATTAGGGATGACAAAATAAGAGGAACATTTCTGCTATCGTTTCTTATAATTTTCCTGAATTTTGTCAAGCAAATGCAGGTGAAAACTTTTGCAATTTATCTTTATTTTTGTTGTGAAAGTATATGCAAAAAAATGTGTCTTGTTATAATATTCACGTATTCTATAATTTGAAGGATTGTTATATAGGCCATGTTTATTAAATTTCACTTATTACCTTCGAAGTGAAAAAGAGTCTTACACGTAGGACTTTCATATTAAAGACGGATATAAGTAAATATAAATTTAATTTCTCATTTATATTTTTGCATATCTGTTGCCTTCACATGAAGTAGTATTACATTTATTAAATAAAAATGTGCAATTATAAAGCTAATAAAAATAGCGTAATGTCTGTAAGCAAAGAGAGAGAACTGCAGATATTTTACAATTATAATTTTCATTTTTTTAACGTCTAATCTGTGAATATCGGATCCAATATAAATTAGCTTCTAGTGTTAGCAATTAAAAAGTAGGAACAAAAACTACAAGTGATAAAACTGCAAACAAATATGTATTTATTCTTAAGGAAAGGGAGAGTATAAATTATATAAAAAGATAAACGGCTCTCACCGCAATCATTTAGAAATAAAATATTACTTACCGTTAAAAGTAAAGCCTATTCATAATCATTCCTCTAATTTTTCATTAGCTCCTATGCTTCATATTTTATAAAGTTAAAAATGTTATCTTAGAAATTATAAAAATAAGTCTTGATACAAAAATACACTTGGTTTTCATGGAAAGAAAATGTTCAGAGTGCCACTTATTGCCTCTCTAGCATATTTTTAACCTCCTTCAAAGGGATGACTTTTAGTTTGAAACTGTTTTATTGAGGCCAACAATTTAAAACAAATCTGAGATGACAAAGCTATTTATTTTTCCTCAAGTATTGTACCTTTTACTTACGTGTTTGTTTTAGCAATATGTCACACTGACTCTAGTATTTTTTATTTCATTATTAGACATGTTTAGAAAGTCGCTGTTTCCCTCATAAATATAATTGTAATTGATAAGCACTTTCAGAGAGAGAGAGAGCAAAACGATAAAGTTATTTTTACTTAAGTGTGCTCAGGGAATGTGTTTACTTTTAAAAAAATTATAGATTAATCTTCTACACCTTACCTTGCATTATTCCTGCTTTTCATTTATTCAAATAATTTGCTTTATATTTGTTTGCAACATTTCAGTAATTAAAACATATATAGGGACATTTATTTGAATTTAGTTGATAGAAATTTAAAACTGCCAATGCAATAAGAGTGTTTAAACCAACTGAAATTTTAAAAGTAATGTTCACTTTAATTATTGCTTAAAATTGCACATTAAGGTATCAAAGGTATTCAAATAATTTGCTTTATATTTGTTTGCAACATTTCAGTAATTAAAACATATATAGGGACATTTATTTGAATTTAATTGATAGAAATTTAAAACTGCCAATGCAATAAAAGTGTTTAAACCAACTGAAATTTTAAAAGTAATGTTCACTTTAATTATTGCTTAAAATTGCACATTAAGGTATCAAAGGTATTCAAATAATTTGCTTTATATTTGTTTGCAACATTTCAGTAATTAAAACATATATAGGGACATTTATTTGAATTTAATTGATAGAAATTTAAAACTGCCAATGCAATAAAAGTGTTTAAACCAACTGAAATTTTAAAAGTAATGTTAACTTTAATCATTGCTTAAAATTGCACATTAAGGTATCCGACTACCTTAAAATCATCATTTTTTAAAGACTGACAAATTTTTGTGCATGATTTTATTTTATAAGCCATCTTATTAGCTTTATAAAAATATCAAGTTTTTTACTTTCCATTCAATAGAACAAAAACTACAAGTGTTTTAGAGATGCCAGTGTTAAAAGCAGATATCTTAACTTGACACAAGATGTTAAACTTTAAAATGCGTTTTACTCGAAATGTGTTTTTTTTCCCGAAAAGCTTAAATGGAGACAATGATTGCTCAAAAAGTTTTTAAAATAATTTGCTGAAATTTTTTGTGTATGTTCTGTGTATAACAGTAGAAGTGTTTTCTTCAGATTTATCAATCACTGTTTTATTACAAAATTCACAGTTCTTTATGTAAATATAATCACTGTTTTTTTAAGAAACTTCCTATAATACCCAAGATAAAGTGCCCTAGTTTTTGTAAAAATTAAAATATTCCTTATCCTGAAGGTCATTTCAAAAAGGAATAGCAAAGTGATACATCAAAATTGAAAAATTGGGAATTTGTTCATTTACTATTTGTGTACAGAGCGGGCCCCGTTTAAGTAATTTTTTGTCAATTCTTACCCATTTTTTCCCATTTAAGTAGTAATAATTTATTTTTCTTTTCTTAATTTTAGCCTTTCTTTCTTAAAAAGTACTAAATAAATCTAAAAACCACAAAAAAATCTCCATTTTTTTCTAAAAAAAGTTGTCGCAAGTAGTCGGATACCTTAAGAACAATCAATATTGAGTATTAAGTTGATGAAATTTTTAAAAAAAATGTCGACTTTATTTTATGTTAAAATAATATACTTTTTTTAAGTTATCGTTAATTAATGAAATGAGCACTGGAATTTTAAAATTTAGTATTACTTCACGAAATAGAGCAGCCTTGCCTTCGAAACACTTAGTAACAATTTTGACACTTTTTACTGGTGATTGTCATTATTAAATATGTTGTATATGTCATTTAGACATATTTTTTTGGATGAATAATATATCTTTTTTCACAATTCAAAGAAATACCCCGTTTCTAAAGAGAACTTCAGAGTTTCTACTAAATAATATTGAGTGAGTGAAGATTATAACGTCGCACTGTTCAGCTACACGAGGACTTTTGGCGACGGACCTCGTCATTTTGAACCATGGTCAAGTGATGAGAACGACACACCCTCCCTCTCCTAACTACAACACCAACGGGAGGACGTTTGAGCTCTCTACAGATATAACTTGCATCGCTCCCCTACACGGCGGGTCTTCAGTGGTACTGGACTCGAACTCATGACACGCCAGCCACGTGTCTGTTATCTTGACCACTAGGATACCGCGGTCTTACTAAATAATATTAGGCAAACTGCTACGAGCAAAATGTCTTCATATATAACGAAAGATTTTTTAATTTTCTGATAGAGTAATGCTGAACTTATCTTTTTAAAATCATCTGATTTTTAGAGAAAAAAATGTTTATAAAAATAATTAAAAAATTTTCAAAAAGATTATTAAGATCACAATTTAAGAAAAGTTTATTGTATGTGGTGATTATGTATAATTAAAACGTTTTTTTTTAAAATGATTTTATTATTCAGCGAGGTTTTTATATGTGTTGTATATTTATGTCACTTTCTATTGTGTCGCAGTTTCATAAAAAAATAGTTTTTATTAATCAAATAATATCCATTTGAAATTTCTGTTCTCTTAAGACAGTAAATGCTTACTAAAATTTGGCATTCCTAATAGGCGAAATTATATTTCAAAGTTTTTATTTCAAAAAGTATTTGAATCATATAAGGATAAATAATCTTCAAATTAGCTACAGTAATATCCCGAAATGACGCGATAGGTGGGACTGAGTGATAACCACGTAAGTCGGGGTATAATTTCCCATAGAAATATTTTTAGTTGAACCGGAGACGAAAGAAAATTATAATTTAGAACCAAAAAAATTTTATAAAATCTTGAATATATATATATATATATATAACACAAATACAAAATTTCAAACCAAAGTTATTTTGATGTGTAGAAGGTTTCATGAAATCGAACTAGTAGTCTACCGCCTCAAAGATATTTTTTTCTCCCGTAAAATTTCCTCTTAGCAAGGTAATAATTTTTTTTTATTCCTTGTTTTGCTGAAAAAATACGCTCTTTGTTGGAATACGTATTTTCCAAAATTTGTTACCCCTTTTTTAATTAAACTGAAGCCTTCTGTCAAATTACCGACCATCATTCCATCTTCTGATTGAACTGGGTGTAAAGACTCAAGTTCCCTCTATTTCTTGCTTTTGCTCATGGATTTCTATGAGATCCATTGTCTACTCCTGATTGTGGGAATCCATCAATTCTTGAACTTCATCACTATCCACTTTTAAATTTATTTGTCTGCAAAATCGGCAAGTTCTTCAATCAAATTACCAATTTCATCAGGCTCTGACACGGATTCCGCCTGACTTTCAGTGACAAAATAAATAAATAAAAGGACGAATCGACGAGATTCGAAAATCGCGTAGCTCCAAATTCGCGTAAATCGAGGTGTTACTGTACTCAAAAAAATGTAAAAACATTGTATGAAAATATTTGTCATGTGCAGAATGATTTTTCTCATGATTTTGATAAAGTTGAAAAATTAAATCTTTTTAGTCGACTATGTTCTCTTATTTTTCTCTTTTTGCCGTACTCATTGCGGTTTTTTCCATCTTTTATTTTTCTCAAATTCACCCAGTGCTTTAAGAATGATTTACGTAAGTGCCTGAAATGAAGGGAAAACTAAGTATTTTTGCAAGAGTAAAACATTTACTATCCTTCAACCCTCTTCTCGATTACTGATTAATTGCCCCTTCTTCGAGATGACAGACGTTACCCATTTGCTTGTTCGTTAGAGGATGGCCAGGCAGATGTTTTTCCAAATGAAATGAAAAAGGCAGTGCTATTGATATTACCACTGACTGCAGTTATTTAATATTTAGTATTCAAAATCATCCAAAGAAAATATTTTTTTCCCTTTAAAAGTGATTTGTATGGAATTGTTTTGAGTATGAATGAGACCAAAATTATTTTTGTTCCCTGAATATCTGTTTCAGAATTAATTGGATTTTATAGCTGAATTTCCTTTCCTATATGTGAACTATTCGTCACTTAACGAGACAAAAAGTTTACTTTGGAATTATTCCTAATATTTTGAAGTAAATATTAATGATGTGCGTTTTCGAACCATTTATTGATTTACATTTCAATGAGTAAGCAGACTGCTTCTTTACGAAGTTGATGGACGCAGAAAGATTTTTTTTTCTTCTTAAAAAACTGACTCCGATAATAAATAAAATAAAAAAAAAAAATTCTTCCAAGTAATTTCGTCAACGTAATAAAATATTTTATTCCTTAAAAGAACTATATTTCTAGAAAGGATGATGGCTATTTTTTTTCTTTTGAAGATCATGGCTTGAGATTTACTAGTGATTTGTCAACTACTTTCAACTTCTTCAATCTTGATTCTCTAGTTAATTCGAGTACGTTAAAAATGTTTTGATGATTTTTCGACGAAGCAATATCTAGTACGAAAATAACGGAATTTTCATCGAAGTATATACATGTATATTACTTCAATCACTTGTATCGAAGTGATGTTGATCCAGTAAAGTGAACGGTGATTCCGGGATGGGATTCCGTGCACAAATGATTAATTATCCTAAAATTCTTAAGCCAAGATGCTGATGGAAAGTTCTTTTTTTTGAGAGAGTTATGGATAAAATTCTGATGAGGTATGTTATATTTCTTATACAATAATTTTTTTCCCATTTAAGATGCACTAATAATGATTACATTTATTGACTTTCCAGTGAATTGTTAAAAACTTAGAACAAACAGATTCCTAAAGGTTTCCCTTATGAATTCGAGGTGGTCATTTGAGATAACATATTGTCACACTATTTTCGAAACGAATTGTGAAGTACAGTAAAAATCGTTTAACACGAAACTGAGGGGGACTGAAATATTTTTTCGTGTTGAAGGATATTGCAAAGAAAAACATATATTCAACAAAATTAAGTTTATTAGAGTACATTTTATTAATATAGACATGTGCATGCATATATTTAATAAAAAAACGTTCAAACATTTACGTAATTTGCGCTCTTTTTTAAAATTATAGTTGACAGAGTTAGCAGTACCAAAATCTTTACAGATTTCCGTTTTCGTCTTCTGTTTTTGATCAAGATCCATCTTCATTTTAAACTAAATTTCAGTTTTATTTCCTTCTGAGCTTTTTGTCATTGTGTTTGTAAAAATAAATTCTTCTAAAATAGAAGAAATTAATGCAAACCAAACTCACTGATTTTTACTCGCACTTCGATTTGCTGGTCACTGAATTCGAAACCCAACTGTATGAGAGGTGAAATATTTTTGTGTGGCGTTTGTAGGGATGGAGGGTGAAAGCAGCTTGGACAAACAACATTGACTCGTGTCAGGCTGTTCCGAGGGTATTTCAAAACCAACTTATCCTCCTTTCTACGAAACATGTGAAACAATCTCTATTTCATTTCACATCCCTTTTAAATCTAATCTGCGTGGTTAGTGTTTTCCATACTTTGTTCATTCTCAGAAGCTATTAAGCTATTTTCGTTTCGTGTTATGAGAAAAAAATGCATGAAAGTTTTAGTAAGAACGTAGAAGTTTGTCGGGACTGTTGTATTATTTCGTGTTAACCAATATTTCATCTTGAACGTTTTCGCGTTAAACGTATTTCACTGTATTTTTTCTTCCAAATTTTCCCAAAATGTCTGACAATCTGATGGGTCAATAATTGTCAGTAACTTTTTCAGATTTATCAATCACTGTTTTATTACAAAATTTATACGCCCTTATGTGTGAATATAATTACTGTTTTTTTAAGCAATTTCGTATAATAACTAAGACAAAATATTCTAGTTTTTGTAAAAATAAAAATATTTCTTATCCTTAAGGTCTTTTCAAAAATGAATAGCAAAGCAACACATCAAAATTGAAGATTTGTTCATAAACATTTTGTACAGAATGAGACCCGTTTATGTAATATTTTACCAATTTTGTCCCATTTAGTAATAATTCCTTTTTCTCTTCATAATTTTAGCATATTTTTCTTAAAATGTACGAAATAAATCTGAAAACCACAAAAAAATCCCCCATGTCTCCATTTTTTAAAAAAAGTTTAAGTAGCGGATATACCTTAAAGGAATTAAGATTTCATTTTTTAAAGGTTGTTCGTGCATGGTGTCTAATAAAAAATATAAAAAGTAGTACGGTTACCTAGCACTTATCTGCAATGGAGAAGAAACCTTACTGATAAGAAACAATATACCACATTGAATTATTGATATATATTAAGTGTTCAACTTATAATGATGGACCTTAGAGAACTGAAGAGATCATAATTACATCTAAATTTGAGTATTCAAAATATTTTTAAAAAATTAGTTATAATATTTATTAAGAAATTATAGTTCTCACTGTTTTCAAATTTACTAAATGTTTAGTAAATTAATATCATGTAGTTCATGTGTCACGGGATTTTGGATTTATCTGGAGTTTTTATTTATACAGATTTGAGTATAAATTTAAATTAAACTATTCCACTCTGCAGTCAGTTGTACGTCCTTTTACTCAAATTCAGAATCTCTTTTTTTATTATTTAAATTCCCTTGTGACATCTCGAAATGTTATTACTTAAATCAGGGTTCGGACCCAAACTTTTTTCTGAAATCAAAATGCTTCTGAATAACACAAGTTAAAAGTTTACTTTTCCTCATAGGATTATTTGAAATTTAGATGAACAAAATCTTTTAGTATTTTCATATTATAAAAATTGTATTTCATAGAAATTATAATGAACCCTAGTGAAATTAGGGAAAAAACAAAAACTAATTTTTATTGTTGATATATTAAACATACTAAATTTGTTCCAATTTCATCATTATTTTAGAGCTGCTAATTACTTTAATTAAAAACTTTTAATATGCTTTCACAGAGTGTTTGTGATATAAACTGCTTTTTTTCACAGTAAAACAAAAGTAAAATAGCCGATACTTTATTACATCCTAAAAGAAAGATAAATTATAAAGCACTTATAAATCAGCCATATATACAAATCAAAAATCGAATTGAAATATTTTTCAAACTATTACCTAAACTTGAAATAGATTGATTATTTTTTAATCGGATTTCGTGTTATTTTGAAAAATTTCATGATTATGCTCTTTCCACTTAAACTTTTCCTCCCGAATATTATTTAGAATCCCATACATTTTTTAGACATGTTCGTATTATTTTTTAGTTTTCAAACAAATTTCTTCTAAAGCAACCATGTTAAATGAGAGGCTTCCAGGATTCTAAAAATGACTAAGCATTATTAATTACAACATTACTAATAGAACTGAAAAAATTATTAGCATTATTACTATTGGATACAGTTTTGTAACTTGTATTCACTTATAAAAAAATCTTATTTTAAATTTCTCCTCTATTTCTTTAGACATGAATTACTCTTTTAAAAATGACAGATTTATTTATTTACAGGCCTTCAAACCTTCCCTATAAATAATTTGTTCAACTCTTCTATACCATTTGATAAAAGAATTTCTATCATATAAACGAAAAATACCATTGCAAGCAAATTTCGAAACGAAAGATATAGTTCCTTAAAGAATCAAGCAACTTTGTTTTTCTAAAAAAGCAACGTCTATGCAACGTCTTAACGATTAGACATAGTTCTTTGTTTATATATAAATCTTATTAATATAACTATTTCCTAAGCCAACTTAGATATAGTTTTGAAATGGTAACTTTTAATAAAAAATGTATTATTGTAACTTAACACCACCACTCATTTGTTGTTTCGGATCTGCTTTTTCGTTTTCTAATGTAAAAAAATGCAACCTGTTAATATCTAGTTAAATAACGAGATCTCTTATAAAAATGCCTTAACACATTCGAAAAAGGGAATTTTTATCTAAGTTCTGACAGGAAATTTTTATTTACTTGTAGTGCGTGGTCTCATAAACTTTACTTTTAATCAATTAAAAAATTTGCTGTTAGAGTTACTATAAGAGAAGAACATTGTGTTCAAGCGTGAGGCCAAAAGTGTCCCGATAAGCCTGTTTATATTAAAAAGCTTGACACCTGAAATTTTCTGTATGTGAATATGATTCATCACAGTTATATTTTAATATAATTTTTTGTTTACTAATATTATCATCCTCTTTTGAAAAATATCTTTTTTGTTCCTCCTACCCCAAAAAAGCATTATATTTTAATAAGAAAGCTTTTTTTTACCAATATTATTGTTTTTATATAACAAAAAATTACACATAATGAATATTTATTGCAAGAATGATTTTTTTAACTACACTTATTAGGTATAATTAATTTATTCTACCACGACCACACACATAATCAACCGGTCGAAATAAACGGTAACAACCTAAGGAACAATCAACTTTTTAAAACGAAACTTTTTAATGGAGCTCGATGTACCTCAAACAACGTGTTGGAGAGAAATAAGATGATGTGACACTTGTCCAGCATGCATTTCTAAACAGATAAGGAGAAAATTCAGGCCTCCTTATATTCTTTTACTTTTCTGGAACTATATTTCAATACAGATGTAGAAATTACTATACCATAATTTCCCTGCCAAACAGCTATCTCAGTATTGCTAAGGCTTGTGTCTTTCCGTCGCCGAGGGGGTTACGTGACGGCCTCTAAGCTACAAAAATGCTTTGTGGATGCATGAAATTTAGAATTCGTAACTTAAATTTAAGGGAGCTTTAAAATAAGAATTTTAAAGTAAGTAAATTTCCCTCTCCAATAACAAACTATGATATGTTTTAACAAAACAAAATGTGTAAGAAAGAAATACAAATAAAGTATCAGAAAATTATTAGACGCGAAAACTCACACAAAAATGTTTAAAAATGTAATTTTTTAAGTCAAATTTTTCAATCATCCGTTCAAACAGGGATAACGTAGTCAGAAACACGAAAAAAAGTTTTGAATATGCGAAAATAATATTAAACAAATATTTAAAAACAACATCTACGTTTTGATTCTTTTTTATTTGGATTTTGACTGTGCAGTCGGCTCTCAAACTGCTGTTTGATAGTTAATGTGGAGATTTTTGCTGTAGCCAAAAATATTTAAATTATTTGCACATATCACTTCATTTGAGCAGGGGAAAACTACAACAGCAGTGTAAAAAAATTAAATCATGCATCAAAGTATACAATTTTATAAATATTTAAACATTTTTATGATAAGATAATTTGTAATATATCCCTTGAAATTGCTATTGAATATCTTCAGTCCTACATTTACAATAATTTTCATCTGTTTGAATCTCAGAGTCAGCCGGTCTTTAAAAAAAAACCTTTTACTTCAACATCTTAGTCATGGTCTATAACCTACTCTAGTAATTTGAGAAATAACAATGATACACACAAAGAATAACATTGATAATAATATTCACTCAAAACATACAACGTTCTCTAAAATACACAATTAACACGGCTATTTGGCAAAAAAAAATTCTTATTCACTTCGTTAGTAATTATGTTAACAATCTTGCTACTTGAAACTTAGAATTGCAGCCCCAAGCAGGATTCATATCTAACATAAATCCAAGCAACAATCACATGAATTTTAATCTAACTCGATAATTCTAATAATAAATAATCAAAGCCAATCGTTTACACTTATAACCACAAAACCACTCCCTACACTTACTGTATCGAGGATATCGAGATTATAAATGCAGGGAGTGGTTTTCTCCACGATCTCACTCCATAACTCTTTAGAAAACAATCCTAATCTACATATATCACTGTTCTTTCACAAAAAGAAGTTCCTAAATCAGTCAAAACAATCCGTACAATAGATTTCCCTATAGGCTGAAAATGCGTTGAGAAACTTCTAGAGAACAACCGATGTCAATTTTATATGAAAATGTGATAGGTTACGTATTCCAAACTCTTTTATGAGATAGGAGTAAACTTCCCAACTTTTACATGCAAGAACAACATATAAGTCAATTTTAATTATAAGCGTAAATATGAAATTCCAAATTAAAGGACTTTCAGTATTGTTGGTGTAGAATTTTTTTTTTACAGTGCTTGAAAATCTAATTCCCAATATTATGGCATCTTTACATCAATTATTTTAACATTGAGCCATAAAAATAATATCTTCGATAACTCTTAGTTTTTGGAGGAAAAGAAAATGTCAATATATATAAAACTATATTTAAGCAATATAATAACACCGGTAAATAACGAGTTTTTTAAACATGGATTTTCTTTCAAACTTCACACTTTGCGTAACATAATTTTTATATACCTTAAATTTTAAGTGCGGAAGAAAACGTCGATTCAAGTTGCATTTTCTAGTATTCCTGTTGATGTGTGAATTGTTCATTGACTTCAAAGATGTCCTGTGCGAACAACATCGCTTGTCCTTTGAATCCATATTGTCCAAAATTTTCAATACATAAGCATAAAATAGCATAGTTTTACGTAACGTGTTTTTTAACTTTTTAAAATTTTACGAGGGGATAGTTTAATTTGCTGGTTTCAATATTCAACCATTTCATGTTGAAAACAATTAGAATTGTGAGTAAAATTTGAGGAACTTGGAAATGAAGTCAAACTGATGAAAAAGTCCATCCTGGAATGGCTGAAAGGCTCCCTTGTGATTGGACGAGGGAGATAGTGAACTGGCTCTAGATTGGCTGCCCTGAAGTTACTCTTTCGAGCTACAACCTCATAGTACGTATTTGAGTGACTGTAATTGATTGATTTTTGCCCTACTAAATGGAATCTGCCCTTGAAACCGCCGTAATTACAACAAAAACACTTAATTGCTACACTTAACAACATTCATGTGCATTTGCCTTTCATCAAAAATGGGATCAGTGTAAAAGCTGGCTCCTGCTTCGACATCAACTACTATGCCGTCTACTCCTTCCATTTTTCACCCTAGCTGCACAAAAAAAAAAAAAAAAAAAAAAAAAAATCCAGCAGCATTTTCCATTCCCACTGCGTATTTGGTGCTCCTCGAACGCGTTTTGGAGCTGTTAAGCCCCCCCTTCCTTGCGCTCTTCCATTCCTGGCCCTCGTGACGTTTTTATTTTCGTCCTCGTTCGGCCGTTTTCTTCCTCCAGCCTCCCCCTGCGGGGGAGTGTATTCAGATATTTATTCTCCTTGAAACTTTCTCTCCGCGAATTTGGGTATAAGTGATTTATTTCGCTGGCACCCGTTAAATCTAATTTTCGTTTCGATTGACATTTGCCCTTTGTTAAGAACAAATGCTTTAAAGATATAATAAAAGTACTGGAAATTTAGGGAAAATAAAAATTTAAAATAATAAAATGCATTAAAAAAGAGAAAAATAGCTTCCAAGTTGGCGCAAACCACCGAAAATGAAGGCAGAATTTCGATCTTTGGGTGGGCGGGGCGATACCGACCAATGGGAATGCAATTCCGGAATTATTATTTGTTTGACGTTCATCATTCCCTATTCGTTTTCTGACTTCGACTCACGTTCTATGTTATTTTTCCCGCGTTTTCTGATCTACAGTTTTTGCTGCATTCGGATTGGCTAGGCTAACTCCGTCCACTTTTTAAGCTCAATTTCATTGATTTTTCTGTTTTTAAAGTACTTTTTCATTATCAATTTTTATTTTCTCAAGCAAGTATATTTAATTTTATTAATCTATGTATTTTTATATTCTAATATTTTTCTTACACTGGGCAAATGGTATAATTCTCTCTCTCTTTTTAAATGCATATTAAAATCACCTGATAGGAGGTTAGAGACCGACAGAGGTCTAGGTACTCCAGCCAATTTCTCCAACGATCTGTTTGACGTTCGTACAGAGGGCAGCATACCAGTTTTAAGAAACGACCGAAGTAACAGAAATCTTTACTCAGTTGTCTTTTGGAAACTCTGCACCATAGATGGTATTACAGAGGAAGGCCAATTATTCATTTCGGTGTTTTTAACTAATACAGTAGAAAATTACTTAAAAGACTCGATAAGTTTCGTTGAAATTGACCGATTACTTTTTAAATGTACCCTTAATTATTTTTTATTTAATACTATGTTCTTCCTAGGGAAAACAAACACTTTCAGGAAATTTCGCATTAAAACTGGTAAACCAAAGTTAAAAAAAAATATTCTCCAATTTTTTTTTGGGGGAGGGGGATTTATAATATATATAAAAAATATAACACACACATTATAAAATTATAACACTTTTAATAGAAAATTAATAATTAAAAGCTATCTCTCATATATGATAATTTATAATATGCATGTGCAACAATAGAAAAATTACCTTTTTTAGCAGTTTTTTAAAAATTTTCATTACTAAATTTTTCATATTAAATTTTTACCTAACATAATATTAATATATGCATCATTTCTTCAAAAGTAAATTTTATTACTAAAAAAAACGAATTTAGTATTTAAAGATAAGTTATCATATTGCCGATAATAAGATTATTTTGTGTTTGTCCGTATATTTGTACATATTTTTTAAAAGCAATTTGAATTCATTGGGAAAAAATTAGTATAAATAACATGCTGAAACTATTTTATTTTCTAATGGGATCTAGGTTGTTCATTATTTTATCTTTAACATTTTGAAAAAAAATACTTTTTTAAGCGTTGTGATTATCATTTGTGGAAATTTTAAGCTAAATTTTCAAAATTATGAAGACTTTTTTCAGTTCAATGAAATGAAATCAGCTTTACTTAATATTACCAGCTTAAAATATATTAAGGATGAAATATTTGGACTAAATAATGGAATATTATATATAGTGTGTTTAACAAAATATTTTCCTACACTACTTTACATAAAAAAAGAAATGGGAAAAAATTTAATCCCAAAATATATATACTGTACACTGGTAAAAAGTCTTGACATTAACGATAGTAATTGTTTCAGCTACTTTATCTGGAATCAACCAATATGTTGAAAATCCCATTTAGAGTTTTTAAAAAGATAAAAAGAGTCTTTCGGAGTAAACGAGTAAGACACTCTCATGAATTTCAAGGTGCCCAAAAGAATTTCTTCGCATCTCGACCCGCTATCCTATACTTAGTTCAGTGCTTAGGAGAATGGGGCTACCTATTAGAAATCCCGATGAAAAGAAACATGTGTTTTGCAGAATATAAATATTATATTCAATAGTTTTCCAAGTAGAAAATGTGTTGTGAAGTCGGTTGCATTAATAAACATACTTGAACTCATCCAATTTGTCCACTAGTTTGGATATATGTAGCTCAGTCATTGCTGTGTTTTTGCCTGTGACATACATTTTTGTCATTTGAAAGCTGTCATTCCGTGGGTATCAACTTTAACAGAGATGGATGAGGAGATAAGTATCATTTATGCGATTACATTCTATTCTGTTTTCAAATTTAAAAAAATGCTGTTTAAGCTATGGAATTCATTAATTCAATTTTGAGGGAAACTACTGTGAGTTGTTTGCTAGATTTCGTGACAATCTCGAGGACAATCCACGGCCAGGAGCAGTAAAAAAAAACTTGAAGAGGTAGAATTTCTCTATTTTTTTTTGTACTGGATGAAAATCGGCGTCAAACTCAAGAAGAGTTTTCAGAACAGTTAGGATGTCACTTAGATTTCCCGCAATGGAAAGTACACAGAAGGAAGAAAAATTTGCTCCTCATGAACTGACTGAAGAAAACAAAAATTGAAGAGTTGATATCTGTATAAATTTGCTTTTTAGCTACACAAGCAAGATTTTTTATTTGCACAAAATCATCACGGGTGATGATAAGTGGATTTTGTGCGATAATCATAAACGTAGAAAAGTATGGGTTTCAACCAGGCTAGCCATCAAGATCAGTCGCAAGAACGAATATTCATCCCAAGAAAGTGTTAATCTGCTTCTTATGGGAGGGAAAAGGAATCAATCCTAAACTATGAGCTTTTTTCTGGAACCTAGTTAAATTGTTACAGCTGAGCATTACTAGGCCTAGTAGATCAAATTCAGTGATGTTCTGGAAGAAAAAAGTCCATTACAAGCCAAGGAAGACAGAAAGTGATGTTTTTGTTCACATACAGAAAAACGAGCCCAGGGGCTCGTTTTTTCCTTAGGCTTTGAAATTGCCCAGCGTACGGCGTATTGTCGTGGCAGTTTTTTTTCTGATTACTATTTATTCAGATCGATGTCGTGATACTTATTCAAAAAAAGCGGTTCAAATATGACGGCTCTCGAAAACAGAAGATGACTCTTGACCGCAAATCGGAATTTCGCCACCAATATCTTCTTAAAACTCTAGAATGGTGTTTATTCAAAACAAATCGTATTCTTACTACTAATTTTCATGTTTTCCTAAGCAGAATTTTTCATACTACAAAACTGATTGGAATACGGATAAATAAAAATATTGATTGTTTTTCCTATTTAAACTGAAGTCTGGTTAAATGGAAATAAATTAATTTCTTTAAAAGTTTTAGTTCAGTGATAATTCATAATATATACGTATTAATCACGTTAGTTCAATAGACATGATTTGTTTATGAAAGTTTCGGATATCATGTTTCTTATAATGAAATCTACGTAATGGTATTTCATAACTCGTCGCTGACTTTCTATTTAAAATATAAAAGAATTAAACTCCTAATTTTGCCTCCATTTATCTTTACAAAAGAATAAAATGAAATACTAGTCCTGTGCTTTAAATAATTACTCTTTTATTTTATAACCCGTCTCCGATCTTCCGGTCATTTGTTGACGAGCAGCCCAATACAATGAAGAACGATAAAAACAGTCACTAGAAGCACAATCAACAACATTAAAAGAAATACAGTTTAAAACAGCGGGGTATGTATATTGAGATGATCCCAAATCATGGGTCCCAAAGTGAGCAGGAATCTGAATTTGCCGTTCCAATTCTGTTTCGGTGATCATGACCAGTGGCAAGTCTAAAACAGACCACTATGACTGCTCTTAAACAAGGAAGAATAATTACTTGCACTTTTGAATGTTAAATATCAATATTTTATCGAGAACATAAAACTTAACTCGTATTCGTTAACAAAACTTTTCTGTTCAAATACACTCCCTAAGATTCCTGAGCTTAGTAATATTATTGTAAATATTTTTTATTAAATACATTATTTCCACAGGTGAATTCTGGAACTTTTAAAGACGTCTCCTATTCATATGCATCATTACCAACAACATTCGCAATTTCACGTATGAGCATTTAAAATTGTTTTTAATATTTAAATCTCAGAAATTTCTTACATGCATCAATTATTTTTAATGTAGTATCATTATTATTTATTCTTTTTAACATTTAAACACTTATATATATTTATATTTGTAAGAGTTAATATCGATATTACACCATTAACACGTGTCTTATTAAAAAATTATCAATACTATTATGTCAATCAGGAAAAAATGTTTATCGTATAAAAACAAATACACATGCTCAAAAATAGCTAATTTATTTGTTGAAATCAGCTTCTTTTATCCGTGAACTACCAAACAAAAACTTTATTTGACCCTCTCCAAAGGCGCTCTTGGTGATTAGCCACCAATTACCGGTTATTTGATAGAAACAAATCATCTTTAATCCAGTTAATCCAAAGGCTTATCTTTAACCATCATCTCACCAACCGGAATTCATTTGCTCCGGGACGTTTGGAAGTGAAGTTGGATTTAGACTTCAAAGGTACGATTAAATAACTATTTCCATTTATATATACATATTTGATCAATTTTATAAAAATAATTGAATGAGATGTGTTAAATTAACTAAGTAAAGCATTATAATGGAATTGCTATCAAAATATTAATATGTTATAGCAATTAATACGCAATTCATAAAAAACGGACTTCTCGGATGAATTTTCAATTTAGTAAATTATTATGATCCATATACTTTGCTATTAATATTAATATTGTTTAATTAGTTAAAATATGATGTGTGATTTATATGAA
Source organism: Trichonephila clavipes (assembly GCA_019973935.1). Lineage (NCBI taxonomy): Eukaryota > Metazoa > Arthropoda > Arachnida > Araneae > Nephilidae > Trichonephila > Trichonephila clavipes. The sequence continues at coordinate 511,029 of BMAU01014849.1, forward strand.
ATATGATTAATATTTTATTTAAATCTGATAATTCATCAATTTTGAAAATCTGTTAGAACACGTTGCAAAGTAAGGGTTAACGCCCTGTTCTGGTAAAAAATGAAGTAGCAAAATTTTAAGATCAAAAGCTAACATATTCATGAGAGTTTAGTTGAATCTTCAATAACTTTATTTCTAATTTTCGTTTTATAATTTTATTCCTTTTTATAATTTTTCATTAATTTTAAATATTCAACAAGGTGTTCCACCATGTAGAACGAAAAAAATTGTGTTCACAAATAAAATATATATTTCAATATAGATATTTCAGCTAGGTATTTTAATGTACAGATTAATAAATTTTCACTCAATTTTTTTTCATTTCAGCAAGAAACAGAATTTGCTATCAAAATATTAATATCTTTTAGCAATTAATATGCAATTAAAAAAACGTACTTCTCGGATGGATTTTCAATTTAGTAAATTATTATGAACCGTATACTTTGCTATTAATATTAATATTGTTTAATTAGTTAAAATATGTGTGATTAATATGAAATATGATTAATATTTTATTTAAATCTGATAATTCATCCATTTTGAAAATCTGTTAGAACACGTTGCAAAGTAAGGGTTAACGCCCTGTTCTGGTAAAAAATGAAGTAGCAAAATTTTAAGATCAAAAGCTAACATATTCATGAGAGTTTAATTGAATCTTCCATAACTTTACATCTAATTTTCATTTTATAATTTTATTTCTTTTTATAATTTTTCATTAATTATAAATATTTAACAAGTTGTCCACCATGTTGAACGATATTTATTGTGGTTACAAATAAAACTATATTTCAATATAGATATTTCAGCTAGGTATTTTAATATAAAGAGGTTAATAAATTTTCACTCAATTTTTTTTTTTTCATTTCAGCAATAAACTGGTTTTTAAAAAATTCTAAGTGGTTAAAGCTTCGTTTTGTTTTTGCACGAACAAAATAAGCATTAACGCCCCTGTTCTAATAAGGAATGAAAAAGTAATACAATGTTAAGATAAAAAATTAACATATTCGTAAGAGCTTAATTGAATCGTAACAATAACTGTATTTCAGATTTAATATAATTTTTAGTTAATTTTTTAAGTTATTCGACAAGTTGTCCACCATATTAAACGATATAAATTGTGATATACCTAAAAAAATATTTCACTATAGATATTTTATTTAGGTATTTTTTAACATAGAGATGATAAATTTTCGCTCAATTTAATTCATCTTGATTCATTTTTAGCAAGAAACAGAATTTAAAAAAAATTTAAATGGTTAAAAGTTTCATTTTGTTTTTGTTTGAACTCTTCCGTTTCATTTCATCGAATAGGTATTTATGATTTTGACAATATTTTAATAAGTATCTCTCCTTTTGTTTGATTAAATACCGCAATAATGGTTGCTTCTTGATTTGAATTAGACGGGGCATCTTGTCCAAAGCGTCCCTCTGTGCTACAGGGCGTCCCTTAGTTGAGTATAAGCGACATTCGAATATTTGTTTTGGTTTTGAATACCGCAAAGATATCTATGATAAACTATTTCATTATTTCAAATGATATAAATCTAAAGACATGGTATCATTTGAATTTTAGTATATTTTTAATACTTAGAATTATAGGTGTTTAGTGTATTTTATATAAGTTAATGTGTAATAATTACACATAAGAAAGATTCGAATTTATTGCGGTTTGACAATTTTTAAATTTTTGAGACTTTCTTAAATGCATAGTTTTTTACAAATTTTTTCCCTGGAACTCAAAAATATTCTACATAAAATTGAGAAATACTTTTTTTCTCCTGTTAATATTTAATATTTTATCAGTTTTCTCATTATTAAATGCACCTAAAATTCTCAAAATTGCATTATTTTTTATTCTGAAATTTTTAAGAAGGTACTTATTTCAGAGCTTGTTCCACTCACATTTCTACACAACTTATGCTTCAAAACATTTATAAAAAATTTCAGACCCCTGCTTTAATTATTTTTAAAAAATCCTAAAGGTTTGGAAATTATTATATGAAAAGTTATTCACAACACACACACACACACATAGAGAATTATCAACATTTAAAGCGGTTATGTACCTTGTATAGCATTATATAAAATTCATTGAATCATCTACAATTTATATAAAATGTTAATTAACTTATTTAAAAGTGTCTATACCATAATTTTTTTAAAAATTTACAAAAATAAAATAGTATACTTGTATAGTGAATATATAAAAGAAAATAATTGAAAAATCTATATATTTCATAGAACTTCATCGAAACAATTTTAAAAAAAATAAATACATCTCATAGAAAATTCTATGCAGAGTTTTTCTACTACAAACACAATTCACAACGTGCACAAAAATATTTATGTCTTTATTTTTATAAGTTTAAAAATAATATTAAAGATTGTGTGTGTGTACACGAATGAAAGCAAAATTTAAATTCTCCAAAAAAATTAAAGCTTTTATTATCATATATAAAAATGTATAACTGAAGAATTAAATGCATACATTTGTGTATATAAATATCTTGAAACGTTAGAATAATACTTCTGTTGAAATTTTTTATGTATATATAACTAGGAGAGAGTGTGTTATACTTTTAACTTGAATTTCTGTTTTTGCAAATTAATTCCCTAATATTTAATCTCTCTCAGAGTTATTATTTAAGAAAAAAAATTTCTTTGTTTAACTGAACATAATATAATTTAGTAATACATTTCTTCATTTACATACCACATCTTATAAAATTATTCCTTGAATATAAAACATTTTACACTCATAATGTAAAATAATGCATATAATCTTTGAAAAATATAATAAAAATGATAATTTTTGTTCATTTATTTTAGTATTTAAAACTTTTTTTTAAAAAAAATTAGACCCTTTTATCACATTTATTTTTTATGTTTTATTTTATGAATGCACATATGGCACAAAGAAAATTTTTATTTTAGTTACTTTTATTAAATAGTTAGAATTAATATAAAAATGCATATACACATATGACAGAATCACAATATTAAGTGACAAAATAGGAAGTGATATAATTTCCTTACAATTTTCTTTTCTATGTAAGGTGTTGGACTATTTTTTATGTTTGTTACTGTTTACTTATTAATTAAATTTATCATTCTAAGAAAATAGTATAGTAAAACAGAAATCAGAAATTAGGCCATCCCAGGTGGGATTCGAACCTACAACGTTTGGATTAGAAGTCCATTGCGCTACACAGACACAACGAACAATTTTCCTATCAATTTTTGCTGTTGTACTATTATTTTTGTTACCATTTTTTAATTTAATTAATGAATTTATATTTGAAAAAATAAACGGTTTTACATCAAATGTCACCCACTACAAGTTAAAGAAAATAAAAGCTATGTCCATATATTGTGCTTCATTATAAATTGTCATCCTTATTTTCCATGCCTTATAATGATACTTCAAGCATTCTCTAAAGTTACAAAAATAATTTTTGTTTCAAAATATTTTTTCCGTTGCTTTACTGAACATAATATAACTTTGTATAACATTTCTTTTCATTTACAAACCACTTCTTTTAAGAATTTTCTTGAATATGAAAAATATTTCACACACATATGTAAAATAATGAACCAAACATTATTACCCATGCATTATTTTTGAAAAATATAAAAAAATTGATGATCTATAATTTTTTTTAAAAAAAAAAGGTAGTTTGAAATGTTAAAAAAAAATAAAATAGACACTTCTATCAATTTCATTTGTCAAGCACTTCTATCAATTTCATTTGTCAAGTTTTACGTTTATTTTATCAATGCACATATAAATGTTAGCATCTTTTGATTCTTAAAAATACCCACTTTATCTTTTAAACTGCAATAAATAGCCCGTGCAACGCAAAGAAATTTCGAAAATATATATTTTACTGAAGCTTTTACTTGTAAAAGCGAAGAAATCCCGTGCAACGCCGGGCCATACAGCTAGTTTATATATATGTGTCCTATTTTAATTTATATCAATTTTTATGATTGTCACGAATTAATTGTTTATTGTTATAATATTGTAAATTTGTGATCTTTTTGGTATAATCAAAAAATTACATTTCAGCATAAAATATTCTTAAGTTATCAATACTAGTTCTATGTATTCATTTGTTTAATTTATATAAAAAGAGTAGCATATTGCATTTAGTACTGAATTCAGGGAAATATTTTTTTAAATTTTGTGCATTTGAGAGAGGAGGGGGTTTTAAATGCTATAAAAAGTGTCTGTCTATAAAAAACTTATCAAAAGTCACTAATTCTCCTCGTAGCAGAACTATACAATAGTTTATTGATGTTGAACTTGTACCTGATGGTACATGATTTTATAACTGACTCTTTTAACTTTCGCCCGAGTTTATACAAAGACTTTGAGGCCAAATTGGGTTTAATGTGTTATATTGCCCATTGTTCCATCTAACGGCATTGAGGAAATCTTTTCTGTAACTTTAAGCCTTTCTGCCAGCAGACTACGATTCTGTCAACTGGTTACCATGATACTCTTGACATGCCCGGCAGGAAATCAACTTTATTATGAAGTAAAAATATGTTCAGATTTGAAGTTTGACTAAGGAGCAGGCAATATATTAAGGAGTTTTTTTAAATCTGCAATTTTACGAAAAGCACTATCATCAGAAAAATAGTCATTAGTTTAAATTGAAGTTAAACGTTTCATTTTGTTCTTCCTGTAGTTTTTCCATTTAAGATTACTCGAAGTTCTTTCAAGTTGAAGTTATTCAAGATGAAGTTATTCCTCTAAGACTTGCTCCTCAATATTTCAGAAAAAAAACTCCCTGTATAAGTTATTATTACTAATCATTTATTTGTCAGTAATATTATTTTCTTCGATAACTTTCTTACATTTATAAAACACGAAATCGAATAAAATTACTTATTACCCATATTATTTTCAAGCAAATTTTTTAAAAAAAAATTTAGATAATGTATGATGAAATTATATATGTGTGTATTTCATTAATTCATACACACACAATATAAATATATGAAGTTATTTAGTAATATGAAATGCAGATTATCTATATACTCTAGTTTAAATTAAATTATAACATTATAATATTTAAGTCACATAAAAATACCTCATCAATGCCTTTAAAGGGAAGAACATAAAATAATTTAAATTGGTTTTACAAATCAAAAATATGAGTAATAAATGAATTTTAAAAAAGTTAATGGATCACAGTGTATATGTTATTGTTATTACTATGTCCATAAAAATACATTTGATTGCATTAATAGGTAAAACTCTCGACTTAATAGAAGTAATGTTTTAATTTGAAGTCATTTTGGTGCAATCTCTAAATAAATACATGGTTAGTTTATATGGTATAATAAGATCTTTTAATTATTTTTCTCTCTTTGTAAAAATTAACTAAGATTCTGTAGAGTTCATTGATGAAGGAACTGTTAAATAACTGAAAATAAATTATGAGATAATAATAAACGAGATAAAGATCAGTGTGCATGTTAATTGATATCATTTCAATAGAATTGAAATATGCAATACAAAAATTGATGGAATTTGTTCCTTTTTAGTTATAAGCTTTGCTACTTGAAATAAACTGAAATATAAATTTCCCAAAACAAATGATTAGCAATGCCTGGTTCCTTTTAAAAGAAAAATTGAGCCATTGTTGTTATAAATCTATTTTATTTTTATCAAATAATTCCGATTTTTCCGTTTTTATTAGAAATTTTATTGTTGATATGAATATCTTTTTTATATAGCGCAACTAAAAAAACGGAAATTAAAAAACATATATTATTACAATTTCATGAAAAAAAGAACTGTATGTATTGAGTTCAGGAATGTAAAACGTTTAATTTAACATCAAAAGTTTTGATTATACTACTGTGAAAAAGGCCATTTGTAACAAAAAACCATAATTGCATTCAGAGTACTTTTGCAATTAAATTAGAGGTTCAGTATATCAAAAGTTAGGGAAATTTAAATTTTAAATGCATTGTGGAATTTTAAAAGTACACATATATATTCAAAAATAAAATTTTGGGAAAAGTGAGGTAAAATAAAAACACAAAAGACAGTGAGTACGAGAAAGTATAGAAATATAAAACACTCACTATATATAAAAAGAAGTAATTCATAAAATCCTTCCAATATGGTTCAATTGGAAAAAGAAGAAATTGCATGATTAATTTTATTTTCTAATACGCTTAATTTCTGTAAAATGAGTTTCACATTTGTCTATTATGAATTAAATATTTTTCACACATTAAATTAAAAAAACACTTTCTTGTGGATGTATAATTGATAGTGTTAATTTATATAGAAATCTTATCAGAGAAATTTAAAAAAATATAAATAAACTTTCTTAAAAAAATATTGAACATAAAAATTAAACATGGGATGATAATTTGGCATGATAAAAGGAGCATTCAACTTTATAAAAATTAAATTTTTCTCATTTAATATTAATTTTGATTTAGTTTGACTGTAAATTGCTTATTTTAACGAACAGGGAATTTATCTTTCGCTTCTTGTAGTTTTAGTATATATTAGTGAGGAGAGAACATTGGGGATATGAAATGGTCATTACTTTCATTTTATGATAAATATTGGGAAGACGGGGACTGATTTCAGTGGTAAAAGGAAGGTCTAAGATTAAAAGTAAATCAGATCAGTAGAAATTTTCCTGTGTGAAAGAAAAGCAATAAAATTATCAATAAATATGATATATCTTGGTGATTAAAAAAGGTATTAAAACAAGTGAATCTTGTTTCTGCATGTGTAATACGTCAAAGTTATTAATAATGAAAGTCAATGCTGAAAGTGATTGCCATCAAGAAGCTCTATACTCTTAAGATAGTTGATTTTAATCTAATTTAAAATCAGAGTAAGTTACTCAAGTATGCTTGATTTCATATTATTTAATGTGATAAGCTCTCTCTCTCTCTTGGTTTAAAGGAGTGTATCTTTGTATTTGTATAGGTAAGTGTTTCTCTAATTCATTCCACAATCTGATTCGTTAAACATGTATTCAGTTTTGCTTGAAAAAGAAGTAAATGTAAGAAAATAATTTTGCAGTAATATTTCTTGTTTTGCTAATTTTGAATTTGAGAAGAAAAATTCTTCATAAGATAGCCAAAAGTGACTTAAAAATGCACGCACTATTTTAATGCAAAAATACTAATTCAAGGAATTTATCTATATAGTAAAGAAAACCAAGTTTATGATGGAGAAAATATTTTTGTGTGTGTTCAAAATTTTTTCTTATTTCCAAATTAATATAATCTATGCTTCCTTTTCACCAGAAAAATATTTACAATCATTCAAAAACACATTAAAAAGTTTGATTGTTTTGAAAATTTCATAGTACTATGCTGCATTAAAAATTTTCTACTACTCATTTTTCATTTAATATTTGAGGGCAAAAGCTGCATGAAAGTGTTTTATTCATTGCTTTCAATGTTAACTAATAAATAGTCTTAAAAAGCTGTTTAACTATTAAAGAAGACACATAATTTAAGCAGTAATACGACAGCTTACGTCAGGTCCTTCTGTTAGTTGCAATAGTGTCATTGAATACAATAGAGCAGCAACAATTCTGAAGAACTTTAAAAAATAAATTCATTTGGTATTCTCTAGCTGTGTAACCTTATTAAAGTAGTAAGGACTGCGTACTTCTGCGTAACATTTTAAAAATTTATTAAAATTTTTAATAAAAAATCCTTTAAAAGTTGTACAGATTTTGTGCTAGTGTCATTTAATTGTCCCTTTCGTTTGTCATTTAATTGTACTCATTTTATTTTTTAACCAAAGTTCAGACATGAAATTATTCCAAGAAATTTAACGAATCGAAAATTTATTCACTAATGTTAGACATTTCTCTCCCTATTCTCAAGTTTCTTTAGAGAAAATCGAGAGATTTAAGTATTTCAATTTATTCGAGCTGTTATGTGTATTATTTAAATGCTGGAAAAGAAAACTTTTTAAAAAAATTCGTTATGTTCTAAAAATTTACAGAACAAGCGAATTGAATTTTTATTTACTAGTTTCCGTAAATATTTTGTTTGACTTATCAAAGTAGTTATTAAAAATTTAAGAAATGGTTCAGATAATATAAATTTTATCGATTCGTTGGGCTTTTCAAATCTAAACTAGAAAGAAAGCTATCTATTGCTCGGAAGAAAAAATTTAAGTACGCAGTACAAAACTAACACGTGCAAAAATTCTTTTCCTCTCTTTTTTTTCGTGTCTGGAAATTTCGTTTCTGTGGAAACTGCGGAAAATTTAGCCGCCTCTTTTTTTATGTGTCTGGAAATGCGTTAGTCATAAAACGTAATTAATAAATGCAATTCGTTTCTAGCTCGTGAAACGAGTGATTTCACAACAACGATTTCAAACAATGAGTGATTTCATTAGGTTTACAATAATTTTTCTTTTCTAATTTATTGTGAATGTTGCTTGAAAATGGCGATTTATCTTCACTGTAGTCATTTACAATAATTTATTTTTTTTAAGATAATGGATATAGGGAAAAAAGAAAACGAAGGTCGCGTAGAGGAACTTAACTCTCTCTCTCTTTTCTCATGGAATTTAATTTTATTTAATTAGGAATTGAATTTGCTTACGAGTTTAAAAACAGATTTAATTCAGCAAATTTTGTACCTCTGTATTTAGCGTGCTTTAAATAGATGATCCCATTGCACTTACAAAGATCTTAGAATATTTCTGCATTTTCTTTTCGACTATTTTTAAGAAGACGCATGTGTTGGTTCACACTGTTAAATATTTAAGATCCACATAGTAAACATTAGCAAGATACTTTAACATTAAATTAAAATTGTATGACAACTATTCATATCTTAACAGAATGTGATCTTCATCTCTGCACAGTAATTATTCATGGCTGTCTTCAAGATTCTGATATAGAGTTAACTGGCATAATCATATGTATTCCTACAATTCCGTTTTTGAGATTCGATTTACGCATTAAATGCACCAAAGAATAAAACGTAAAAGTAAGCAAGCATAGTGAAGCTTAAAGAATTACAGAAATTAAACAAATTTTTAAAATGACTTAAAACAAAAAAATATATTGATAGATGGTACTATGAAGAGTGGCACTTCCGTACATTAAATGGCCATAGAAATAATTTACTAGGAGCGTAATATTAAAGTGAATGAGATTTAAGAGTTTTTTTTTCTTGATCGAAACATCTTGATTTTTTTATAAACTGATAGATGAACTTAATTAGATGCAAAATAATACTATAATATTTTATGAATATTGCTTTAATATTAATGTGTCGAAATTCATTTAAATATTTTAATAATGATTCAATTTTTTAAAATTTTAGGAAGTACTCTTCGATTAAGAAAAAGGTTTCAAGAAGCATTCTTCAAACATCACTTATTTGCCAAGAGAGAGAGAGAGGTTAGTTAGATAATTTTTATAGTTTAAAATATTTTTTACTTACATATTTACTTTGTTTATTTCACTAAACACTTTATGAATTTCGAAAAGGTATGTTGAGAAATGAATTTAAAGATATATTATTCTGTTACTTGCAACAAATTCTAAATTATTCTCTCTTGACTTTGTTATTTTTATAAAATAAAGTTGACAGTTAATTTTAAATTATTTCCAGAACAAAACTTCAGGTTATATGTTAAAAGAAAACCACTATTTACTCAATATTATTTAACACTTGTTTGTAACTGTAACTGTACTGACTTTACAACTGCAATAACTAATTAGTTAAAAATTTAGAAATTTATTTTCAATTTTCACTAATTAAAATTATACATTTTTTATAAATTGTTGGTTTAAACTCAGTTTGTAATTCAAATTATGTTTTTAAATTTTGCATTAATTGTTATAATATACAAACGGAATTTTTCATTCATTTGTTTTCCATCGCTTATTCATGGAAATATAAGTGGCATCGGTAGCTCAGTGTTAGTTTGAAACTCGTGGGCGAGATTGTAAAATCCTGGGTTCGAGTCTTGGTGCCATTAAAGTCCCGCAGTGTAGAGGAGCGAGTGCACATTCAATCTGTGATGTTGATGTGTTTGGAGAACGATGTACCAATTCATTTATCAACCTCATCACTTGACCAAGATAAAAAGTACGAGGTCCGTCCCCAGTAGCTCTCATGCAACTTCAAAGTAAGACATTGATAAAAGCCAAATAATCTAAGTATAAATTATGTGAAATAAAAATCACGGTATTCGCACGTCGGTTGAATCTAACTTGCATAATCAATGAATTTTTTGTTACATTTTTAGTCAAATAAAGAAACATTAGAAAATGTATTAGATCTCTTAAAGGTAATAAATATCTAGAGATTATGCCACACAGAATATAATTAAAGGAGAAATACACACATATATACATCGTAAAACTTTTACAATGATTTATTTTACTTTACATTAGGCTTGAAGTACTGTGTAAGACATTTGCTGCATATCAAAAATGGTTGATAGTAATATATATTTTTTGTGAATAGTGTTTTTTATAATAATTGATATTTTATTTTCTGAAACAGCTGCTTTATATAAATGGATATGAAAATTGTAATGCATTTTCCCAAGTTATATTCCATATATTTTTTGCCTAGAAATCTATTATCCTAATTTTAAACATCTATCCATTATTATCAGCTGATTTCTCTAGTGAAGTAATCCAGGATTGTAAACTTTATGACTTTGAGCTTATGAAACTGTGTCTTAAATTATCTGTTTTACAGTGATTTGTTATATCATATATATATAATGAGCGTTATGTAACGAAAATAGTATAGTGACTCTTGAATTAATGTTTTAAATTCCCCTCTCTCTTTTGTTATATATATATATAATAAGAGCCTAAGTATTTGTATGAATTTGCACAATAAATTAATTTTTAATTTTTTTCTAAGTAAGTAGTTTTTCCAAAATTGAATTGTTTTTTTTAAAAAATATTTTATAGTATTTGAAGCTATAAATATAAAAAGTTGACTAGTAACTATAGATTTTGAAGCATCCGCATAAGAAGTAAAGTTAACTAAAAAAGGGGATATTTGATGAATTTATTTTAATGTCTCTCTGTAATGAATTTCATACATTAAATTATATCAATATATAAAAATAAGTTTTCAGGTTTTTGTCAGCGTTTTAAAATTATTATCACAAAAATGTTGCATGACGGATCCATAAGTATTATTATTATTATCTATTAAATTCTATGTATATATATATGCATATCATTATTACAGTACTATATTTATACTGTTTATTTATTATTATTATATTTTATTAAATGCATTACATACTATTTTAATTTTTACCTATAACTTACCTGTTATAAATATATAATTTACAATTTTTTCATTTTTTAAAAGTTTTTGAGTATTTTTTTATAATTATTTTTTCAAATTTTTGTTTGGATTTAATTTCATTGAACATCTTTAATAAGAGTTTTAATTAATTGTACAGCTATGAAATGAAAAATGAATTTAAATCTCTCGTGGGTCAAAAATGTTCCTTCATTTAACCAATAAGTATGAAATCAAATTGTATACAAAAAATATATTATGCAACTATTGAAACAACACTGAAAAAGAATTTTGTACTACATAAAGAAATATAGCTATTTTTGTAAAATAGAAAAAAAACATGAATGCTAAAAGTTACTCATTTTCAATTTTATAATCTTTGACTTTATATTATTGACGTCGTTTCACAATTTTGTTTTTATTCCAAAATTTAAATTTTGAATAATAATGCCGATTTTTAGTAATAAAAATTTGTAAATAAAAATTTTTTGAGCAAGCATGTAAGATTGTCTACTGATTTTTAAATTAGTTTTGACTCCTGCCGTAAAAATATTTTCTGTGTATTTTTGCTTTATATTAACGCTATTTGTCAACTTTTCCTCATAATTGCAAGCTACGTTTTTTTACTTGGCTTAAGAAAATGAGATAAATTTTTATACTACTTTTTAAATGTTTAATTTTTCTTTCTTTGTAGAAATTTAATATCAATTAACATTTTAAGAGATTTCTACCTTTTTAAATTTGTGTACAATAAAACACACCAAAAGAAAAAGACCTCCCCTCAATTTGCAAAAACAAGTATAAAATAAATGCAACTGATATTTTAATTAATATTTTCAAAAAATTGTGCATACAATTTTTTGAATTTATTTTTTTTTCATTTAATGAAACAGGTAAAATATTAATTAATATTTTATGAAACAGATGAAATATTAATTAATGTTTTTTGTACGTAAGAACGTCTGTTTTTTAGGGGGGGGGAGGTCTGTATGAGTTTCTCAAGAGACACACATTCATGTTAGCTCAAGATAATTTTAAATAAATATATTTATTTTAATATATATGCTGCAAATACTCTTAAGAGTAAAACTGTTTCTTAAGTTTTTACATGGTTATGACTGTTTGTTCAGATGTGTGCAAATATATGCAAACATTAACATGACGTTTAAAATTTGCATACTTTGAGATTTTACCTAAAATTTTTGAGACACTAAATTTTAAAAATCTTATGGCATTGTTTTATTTCCATTATTATTATTTTTAATAATGGCTATTTTATTTTATTTTTTGTTAAATGTAGGACAGTTCAATTTCGCAACAAATTATTGATAAACAAAGACATTTTTATTTTTTACGTGATTCCAAATCTCTAAAAATAATTATTTTCTAAGCATCTGAGATGGGTTGTGTGCAGACACTCTTATTTTTATCCAGCTTTTACAATTATTTTGAAATGTTCTGTGTGTATACAAGTTTATTTTTTTAATTAATGTCTACTTTCGCTTACAACACTATATTGCTGATATTCCTTATAATTATAAACCTGGTTATTTGAGAATCCCATTTAATTATATAGAATTTTTTTACAGTTCAATCAAAATAATGCGACTTAAATAGTATTAACCCAATCAGTCCTTATTAAAATATTTTTCTTGCAAGACTTTTTAGTGAGGGCATTAAGGCAGCGTTTCTCAAACTGTGGGGCGTGCCCCCTTGGGGGGCGTGACAACTCTGCGAGGGGGCGCGAGCATATTGAAAAGTTGAAAATAAAATATTATTTTTAAAAAAATTATTAATTTACTAAAATTAATAATTTACACTTATATAAATTATAAATAAATATATACACTTATAAATGTATCAGTGATACACAGTGTATTTTATAATTAATTTAACAATACTAAGTTGAAAATAAGTTTATTAATTACCAGTTACCCCATGGGTTTGTTATATATATTATTAAAAACAAAAACTAACACTTATTTTGAAAATTTACATGGTTTTTAAATAATTCCTTAACTGCGATTCGCTTCCCAATGTCAAATGTTTTTCACGTAGACGTGCGTATGGGATGTATTAAGGGGGAAGAAGAGGAATAAAGAAGCAAATAATCTGTAATAAGTAAATCCTTCGCAAACGTTGTCAATATCTTTGTATTGCACTCCAAAGCCTTCGGAATAATTTTATGGATATCAGTGCACAGGAAAAATCGTACTTCAGAAAGACGTATATATACGTCCGGGGAAATAAACAGTTTGGCTTAGGGAGTTGTTTACATACACGAAGGGTGCTTAAGAGGTTAAAATTGTATCGTAGATTTAGCATCAAAGTATAGTATTATTGAATTCAATACATTGTTATTGTATGAGGGGGGAGGGTGCGATGAAAATTGTTTGAATAGTGAGTCCCAAATATTGCACCTTTGAGAAACACTGCATTAAGGCAATAACTAGCAGTGATTTACTTTGCAAATCAAAATCATAAAGGGGTTTCATTTTATCTATTTGCTTAAGTTTTATTTGAATGATTTATGAGTTATTTTTAAAATGCTGCAACTTCAGGCTGTACAAATTTTATCCTTTAAAAAATAAAAAGTCACAATTTTTTGAAGCTGCACAAAGCATTTGAAAATTTGCTCCATAATGCTCCTACTAAATCACTGTGCCGTAGGGGATGATTAAGCTATTATTGCTTTTTTATAATATAATTGCTCGATATTTTGCTTTTAAAAATTGAATGTCATGCAAACGCCTTTTTAGATATAACAATTATAGGAGTTTTTAAGTTCATAGCTGAGATGATTTCATAAATGTTTTAGCTTTAAAAAAGTGTTTTAATTAATACAAAAGAAATTAATATGGAAAGATAAGTCATCAATATTGTTAGAAGAGATCGTTTTTTGAAAAATACTGACAAAAAAGAATATCAATTTATTTGCAGATATACTTTTTTGCTTCCTTGTTATTGTCAAATTTTAACACCTTGTCATGATTAAACATAAATCTGCGAATGATCTTCAGTTGCACTCAAAGTATTAAGCCCCAAAAGACGTAAATTGATTGATGTTTCTGTTTATAACTGGAGCTCTACAAATTAACATCAGATAAGTGGATAAGGTGGTTGAGTAAATAAACATTATGCAGCCTTTGAGATTGACCCGAATATCAATAATGAGATAAATTCAATTAATGAGTGTAACATTAAATATTCCCGAAGAATTCCAAAATTTTCTTCAAATCAAAACGTAGAATCCCTTTGTAAAACTAAATTTCAGTCCGATGTTTAACTTTTCTGTTTCCTTTTGAAGTCCCGAAACTTTTCACTCCTTCTTAAATAAACAGATAAAAAATTTAAAATAAAGAAGCGGTTCTTAAACTTTCCATCGCAGTGGCTCCCCTTTATCAATCAGCCTGACATCGCGGACCTCCCAAGATTTTGAACACCCTTCCTTGACTCTCAACATATGGCTGAGTGATTTAAAGGTTCCTCAATAAGACTGTCTCTATCTTTGCACATGTGCTTCTACTATTTTTTGAAAATATTACGTTGTAGTAATGACTTCGAAATCGGAAACAATAAAAAAAAACTGAATTAATATTCTTGATTGAAATACAAATTCTAATAGAGTTTTTTCAATGGTGGCAATTTAGTGACCTAGTCTAGAAGGGCCCATCTTCCAATTTTTCCACGAAGAAAAATTGAAAATTTTTATCATACTAATAATTTGGAAATATTCATAAAAGTAAATTTAAAATTTGATGCTTATCCTTTTTTATATCAGATATTTTATGCATCAGATTGAGTCTGTAAAAGAGGGAAATCAACATCCAATGAGAGATCTTTGAGGCCCCCTAGAACGGCTTCGTAAACCTCCCAGAGGTCCACTGACCATAGTTTAAGAACCACTTAAATAGAGTATTATATTTGGATTATTTTAAACGCGAAAACAGGACAATATTACAGCAAGTAAATAGAAATCTCTCTAATTTGTGTGCTTGTTTTGCCTGTAATTTAACTAGTTCCCTTAAGGTATCATTTAATAAGATCAATTGTATTTTAATTATGAACCTATTTGGCAACAACTGTTTTCGTAGTTCATGAAAGATATTTTGCAAAATCATGTTCTTTGATTGCTCGTGAAAAAATTGTACCTCGTATCCTCAGTAAAAAGTTTCTGCAACATTTATGTAATGCTTGAAAAACACTCACTGAATAGAAAGCATTCGGTGTATTATTCTTGTGCTTGGGGAAAAAAGATTCTTCTTATTTGATCCTAATATAGGTAGTAATATTTTTTAATGTTTTCTATTTGAAGAAAAAGGGGAAATCACAACAGTTTTTGTTCATTCAAATATAATTTTAACAGTAAAAACTTGAAAATCCATAAATTGCATCGATGAATTGTACTGCATTAGTGCTACTGTTTCTTATAATTTTAAAAAATTATTTCAATATTGTAAGACAGACTATTTATCGGTTCTATATTCAAAACATGAAGGGCAAATAATTGTTTTTGACACCCTCCCTTTAAACCGACTGAAAAAAATTTGAAACAGCTGTTATAAGGTTATATACTTGTTTCAATCGCATGATAGTGAAACATTTATAGATAATTTAAGCGCATTAAGGCAAACTTTAAGGGCATACATATAGCTTTAATGTAAAATACGTATAAAAAAGGAGTTTTTTTGTTTCACAGCGGGGAAAGGCAGAAATTAAGGTTTTAGCAGAAAAACAAGAAAGGAGAAATTTATTTATTTATTTTCGTTTTATTTACATTAATAGTTTTAGTCAGTGCTTAAATATGCCACTTCCAACTTTGCAATAGGCTCTGCAACGTCTAGTATGTGATGGCGTATCATCTCAAAGATGCCAAGTTTTTCACGAACAGCTGCAGTAGGAAAAATTTTTCATTAGGATGAATTGGTGTCTCGTAGATGAATCCCTTGAGTAGTCCCCCGTTAGGGAAAATTGATTGATAATACATTAGGTGAACGTGCTGGTAAAGAGAAGGGTCGCTGGCTCGCCCAATCCATCTAAGGCCATCTAGCATTGAGGTAATTATACACATTAATGTTGAAATGGGTTGGAACCTCATCGTGATCAAGTCACATGATACTTCGAACGGCAATTAAAACATAACGAAATAATTCTAGTTGTACCTCTTTCAGAACGATTTGGTATATTGTGCTGTTGAGTCGAAGTTGTATCGTGGGCCAATAAAGATATTATTCAAAATACCTGCCCACATATTAAAAAAGAATTGCTCTTGGAAAGTCTGTAGACGTGTATCTCTTGAATTAGAAGTGGTCCACACATGAGAATTGTGGTCTTTAAGGTAATAAAATTCAAAAAAATTTACGTACCCGTCTGTCAGACGGATGTTTCTCAGTGCGGCAAAGAATTGATGTTCCAGCCAGAGGGTTAAAAATACTCAGTTAAATTTTTTTAAACTTAACTCTGGTACAAATAGGCATTAGTGATCCACGAGCTAATACCAAAAAAGGTATGAACAAAATTTGACACATGTCTGAAAAAGGTACTCCGTCCCTGCTCTAGAATATTAGATGTTCTCTAAACAGTTTCTCTGAAATTGCTATTGATTGTACCGTTATCGCGTATCAGGAAATACAACCTCCTCTTTTTTTACACGGTAGACACGCTCCGTAGAAAACCGTTAAAAAAATCGTGTAAAAAATATATGCGACATATGGTAAATTTGAGGTTATGTTCCTCAACTTTAAAAAATTGTGTTAGATGCAAAAACTCTTAAGTACTTTCGCAAAAAACCGTGCAAAAAAGTTATAATGAAATTTATGTTACATATGCATAAAACAAAAACAATTTATTTTTGTTACAGAAAAATTAAAATTAGTGTATATAGGGAAAATTCAGTCTATAAAATGCATACAACATATAAAAATTCAAATTGAAATTAGGAATAAAACTACTATAACTAACAACTATTCATTTCTACATAACAAGCCAACACGTTTCTTAAGAACTGGATTTAAAAAATGCTATCATCACTAGATGTATCAGATACGTTTCACACAACTGTCGGCTTTGATTCAAATGAAGAATTTCGTTCGTTATTAACAGCCTTTAATAGAAAGAATTATCATCAACCCAAATTATACTGGAAATTCCATCGTCGAATTAAAAGTAACTTTAATTTAAACATAAACTATATATTGAAATTACAGTCGGACCTCTATATAACGAAGTCGCTAAATCCCGAAAAGAAGTTCATTATATTGAAAATTCGTTATATAGAGGTTAATCTTTCAATTTTTTTTGTAAACCACATAAAACAAATTTTTAATACGAAAGCACTATATATTTTAAAAAAGTAATTATTCACACCTTTTTGTTGATTAATAAATATTTATTTTATATATCTTACCTATCAAAAGAAAGAAAGAATTGCAATGAAAGTTTCTTGACGACTTTACCCACTTCCTGAAGAATTAAATTTTCTGTTTTGATGCTCAAGCACTTACGTTTTGACATTTTCGAGCTACAAGAAATGGAATTACCAGTACGAGTGGTCAACACTACAAATGAACGGAGGCTAGTTTAAGGACTCGAAAATACACCAATAAGGGTGAAAAGGGAAGATGTTTCTAATGAACAGGAACTTGGATGAAACGCCCATAATTTTATTGCACTCGGCAAGTTAGACTCCTAATAAAACCAGTTCGAGATTTATGACAACCATAAAATGTGTTAAAAGAGAGAAGAACTTAAAATGACCAGAAATATTAACAAATTAGGGAGAAAAAAATTGAATCACAAGAGAAAAAGTTCGTTATATAGAAAATGCACTTCGCTATTGGGAGGTTATTTTACGAAGAAAATCGTGAAATGTTCTTGGTTCCAGGAAAAAGTTCGCAATATAGAGGTTCGTAATATGGAGGTTCGACTGTATTTGTTGCATTTTACGAATTGAACACTTTAACACAAAATACAATTACACTGCAGAAAAAAATGCTGTACTAAAGTTGAAGCACAACAAAATAAAGAAAAAAGTGAATATAAAATTCGGGAATTTCCCGTAACTCCAGAAAAAGGGAGGGGGGATTCATGCCAGAACAGGAAATTAGTGTAAAAATAGTATATTGGTGAACCGTGTTATTTCAAAATCGTGTATAAGAGCCGCGTGAAAAAAAGAGTTGGATGTAATTACACCCTAATCAATTTATTTACAATAAATATTACTTGTTTCTGAGTGTACAGTGGACCATGATTCTTTTCATTAGAAAATCTGTTAATAAAATATATTAAAAAAGATAAGAATACGGTATTCTTAAAATTTAAGATATTTAGAGAGCCTTCCAAACAGCAGTGAACCTCAACCACCGTGCCGCGGCACTTTGGTGTGCAGCCAAATTTTTGTTAAATTATTGATTATACTCTGAGAAAAAAATGAAATTCGTAACCGAATCATTCGGCCTTTCTATAGAAATAAACTAAGAATATTTGTGGTATATTTGACTTATTCTTTCATGGATAGATGGATATAAAAAAAATTCGATTGTGAGCGTAATCCTATTCGGATATATCTGTGTTTAAATTAACTTCGAGTGAAGAGAAAAAACTAATTTCGCTTTGTAATAATCGAAATTTAATTTCAAAACATTCTGAAGAGCCAGTCAATCCATTTTGAATTAAAATTAGAGGTGATTATCCCATAATAGCCAAACAAAAAAAGCTTTAAAAGTATTGTCGCAATTTTCTGCAGCTAATTTGCGTGAATTCGGATTTTCAGCAATAACAAATGTTGTCGTTGGCGTGTCCTTCTCAAAGGGAAGGAAGGAAAGTTGCCAGAGCCTGAGAAAGGTCGGACTTCTACACGATAGATAGTGACACCATCTATCTCCACCTCCACAATTTAGGCATGGACTGGAGGGGAGAGTATTCGAAAGTATTAACAGGGGGAACATTAACAAATATAAAAATGAAAAAAGGTCTAGACTTTTTTATGTAGTTGACGAAATGAGAGTGGCATTATCATTTTTACGACCAAACATAAACGAAATTATCAAAATTCTTCAAGCTCAAATTTCGCATCAAATGTACTCTTATAATTAATTTGTAATTATAACTACTCAATACACATTTTGTTGTCTTTGCCGTGCATATTATTTTATATATATATAATATATATAAACATTGAAAATTACTATCATAAACTATTTTACATAGTGTATTATATATATAGATTTGAATAATTGTTAGTGTTCCGCCAAATTTTGAAATAGTTAAAAGTGTACCACAACAACAACAACAAAAAGGTTGAGGATCAATCACTGCTCTAAAATATAAGATGTTCTCTAAACTTTTTCTCTGAAATTGCTATTGATTTTACCGATAGCTCGTACCACACACACTCCAATTAATTTATTTATATTAAATATTACTTGTTTCAGAGTGAATAGTGATTTTTATGACTAATTTAATAGTTGTTTATTGAATTATTTTCCCGACTATTTTTTTCATTTAAAAAAATAACCCTTGATGCTTCTTATTAAGAAAATCTGTTAATAAAATATATTAAAAAATAAGAACACTGTATTCTTGGAATTTAAGATATTTAAAAAACCACCCAGAACATCTCTTTACTCCAAAAGGAAGAGAAAATGTCTCATTAGATCTCGAGATGAATGTTAATCAAAGTTTATCTCACAATTATTGGAGACAAACATCGGTGCTGCTTTTCTCTTTTAAATTGTCTGAGCTGAAATCAACTTTTTTTTTCTTTTTTAGGATTTAGGTCCGAAAACTCAATGAAAATGCAGAATCTGAGACGTGAAAATATTAACCTGGATGCAGTCTGTGAAGGAATGACTGTTGCTCGGTTTAAATTAAGGAAACGCATAAAAGTTCTCGAAGATTGTGAGCAGCACTTATTTGTGCTTATCTGCTGTGAAAAAGCGGAGCTAGTTGCTGTTATGGAAGGAAAGACATCTCCACAAGATCTCCGGTCTCTACTACAGCAGCAGTTCGACGATGCTGAATATTTGATTGGACTCATGCAAAAGGCCAGGGATTATCTAACAGGCCGCGTGAACCACCGTGAATTGCAGCAGTGTTGCCGAGAGGAATGTCAGAGATTGTATTCTAAATATGCATGTCTCAAGAATGATATTATTGTATTTCTTGACTATTTAGAGCATGGATTCAATCTGTATTAATGTTCGCATTATAAGTGCTTTTCTGATATAATTACATTATTTGTTAAACCTAATTTGGATAACTCAGTAAGCATGCTTATAATTTTGATGGTGACGGAAAATATTATTATAAACGTAACTTGTACCATTTCAATTATTCTTTAAAAAATTTTGGAACATTTTACAATGTACTTTGAATTTTTGACAAATTAAATAAAAGTGGATTAACAGCAAAAGTATTTTGTGTGTGTGTGTTTGTAATTCAAAGATCATATATGTAACTATATATATATATATATATATATATATATATATATATATATATATATATTATGCATATATTTTAATATATTTTTAATTAGTAATTCCAATTAGTTTTAATTAGTTCCAATTAATTTTAATTAGTAATTCCAAAAATGTATTGGGGAGGTTTTTTAATTAATATGAATCGTCGTTAAGTTTATTCAGGGAAAATATAATCTAAAGTTTTCGAATTAAATTCTCTGTTCTAAAATCATTTTAAAGCTACATTTGAAGGCTCTAAACTCATTTGTACTTCAACCGTTTTTATATTTGAGTAGTTCTAAAATCGTATGAATATAATCCTCTATTAAAAATTTTTCAACATTGTACAAAGGGTTTCTATAAATGCATTTTATTATTAAATAAAATTTTATAAATTTTAGGTAGATAACTATATACACTTCTTTTTTTAATTCATAATCTGCCTGGTTATAGAAAATTTTCAAAAACTGTAGTGAATGTCAATAATTGTACCTGTACAGTAAACAAAAACTGTAATAACTCACTTTCTAAGCTACTTCTCAACGCTTCTCACTACAATCAAACAAAACACAGTCCATCGTGTTAAAATTTTTCCCATGAAACTCTATTCTTGGTACAGCAGCCCACGTGCTGTGCGTCGGTCCAAAAAAAAAAAACAACGAAGAAACTCAATTTTCTTAACGCTAAATTCAGAGTCCAACGCTTAGCTCTTCCAAAACAAGGGACTGTATCACCCCTCGCCGTCCTGCAGAAGGGTCAGTCACCTTTTCCATAAAAAAGCAGTAACCCACCTCCGTAGAGACTGGTGAATTGCGCCAAACATTCCATAATCAACCGCCAACAGTAACCAGACACTACAGAAGTGCAAAACAGCATGGTATCACATACTACTATTAATGAAAAAAGAATAGCAAGAGAAACTTTTATGTAATCATTTATTTAGAGTCTGTAATGAAAATTCATACAAAAAACCTCTATATATCGATTGGTCATGATTTCGAACTCATGTCTAGTGATGTTTCAGTAAAGTCCTGTGTTCGCGAGCCCTCTTCTGCTGAAGATCCGACTTGTCTGACTTATATATAGAAGGACTTTTGCTTACAATTTATCAGGAAAGACCACACGCCGAAGTGTTGGGGCGAGTGTAATATTGAGATTACCTAGTCATCTAACCTGAATTCGAAATTTCGTGGCGTACGGGTTGAATTTAGTAGAGATTTATGAATCGTTCAAAAATAGACAGATGAAAAACTTTCAATAAATGATTAATGAGTTTAATTAAATGTCAAGCCATCCAAGTTTGTAGCCAATGATATTTTTAAAAATTAATGAATAAAATTCAAAACATTTTCTGTAATGTATTAAATAAAAAAAAATGTTATTCACTTACAAATTTGTAATTTTTACTCAACATCCACTCTCATATAAATACTAAAGAGAACTTAAACAAAAAAGGATATTTTGCGAATATTTTATTCTAATGATGACACAATGATAAAAAAAAAACTTAAAAAGAGGTAAAATTCTGAAATATACTAAAGAATTTTTAACTCTAATACAGCAAAATAAATTATCTGTTAAATGCCTATCAAACGAAAGCAGAACTGAATATTTCATGAAGCTAAACTGAAACTTTTGAAAAACACTTTATAAAAGGAATCTAATACTATAATGATTTTCAAGGGAAGCAAACAATTGTTTAATTTCTGAATAACTAAAAAACTGTTTTTAAATTTAAAAACTATAAGCTTACGATATTTAATTTGCAATGCATTGTATAGACAAAAAATATGGAAGAAATTCTTATCTAAGAATATATATATATATATATATATCTTTCAAGTGTTGTTAAAATTTTAAAATTAATGTTTTCCTTTATACTAAGACATCGAATGATTACAGTAATAAAATATGAAGTACAGTGGATCCTTCCTTCGACAGCATGATTCGTTAAGGAAAGTGCCACTACAAACTTACTTGCAATAAAGCATTTTTAGAGTAAGGACAAAATATTTCACAAGTATTTCCTTCTGTTAAATATATACTACACACTACAGATTTGAAAAATCTTAAAAGTATATTCAAATTACACAATTATTTATTTATCTTCGCTTACCTAAAATGAATCTAATGGTAGTAATAAAATAGTTAAAGTAGCTATAACTACATATATTATGCAATGACAATATTTTAAGGATGAATTGAGTGGTAACAATTTATCATCCAAAATTGGTGGGATGCAAGACGCAATATGCAAGAAAACATGATCATTTGCTATATGAAACGCAATTGGTTTATTTTCGTAACTTTATAATTTTCATTAAAAATTACCAAAACATTATAGAAAACTACGAAAAAAAATAGTAGCATTGAATCCCCATGTCACGTGAAAGTTACCATGGATAGCTTGTGAAATGATTGAAGAACATAAAATATGATCCATTAGAGGTCATAACTCTATTCTAAATGGAGATCTAACAGTTTTCGATCCAAATAACGTGTAAAGATATTTAAGTCAATTTTGTTGATTGGTGTCATGTTCAATTGAGAGAAAGGGTTGTATAATATGATTCATTTTCTACTGAAACTTTTCCCTTTCATGTTAATTTATCTTTTGATAGTTTCCAATTGAAAAGCACGCAAATCAAAATCCCTTTTCCATTGCAGTTTCAACTCCATAGATCTTTTATAAAATTACCAACTCTCGTCTTACTATGCATCATTTCTTTGAATCTTATTTTCGAAAATCTACAGTTTTATCACCCTTAGGTTATCAATCAATACATAGCTTACATTAAACTTTACAATCCTTCTTGAACACAGAAATATTATGTAAGGGAAGTAATAAGCGATATTTTTTTCTTTTACTTTAATGTTATTTTAAATTCCATTCGTAAAAAAGCAAAGTTTCTAAGTTATATTCATAAAAGATTCGATTAAATGTTAATTTTCTGTAAATGTTAAAATATGTAGATTTAACAAAGTATAACTTTCTAAGATGTTAATAATTGATAATTAGGTCTCACTCATTTTGCCATGAATTTAATTTGAATGTTAAATGGCTTTCTTCATTTATTCTTTCAGAACATTTAAAACAGTTTGAAGAATCAAGCATTTCAATTAAATTTGTTCTTTGTATATATTATTTTACCCTTGGTAGAATTTCTACAATTAGTCATATTTCAGTTCTTAATAATTTTGTCCACTCAAATGAAATGATCCCTTTTTTTCCACCAATGCATTTATACATTTTTTTTCTACATTACTTTCCAATAATATTAAACCTTAACTTTACAATTTTTTAAATTTCTATGAAAAAATTATTTCAGCTAGTTCTCAAGCAATAATAAAAGCGAAAAATATGAAAAAAAATTAAGCATTTTTAAATTGAATTTCAGTTATTTTTTTGTTTGTTGCAGAAGTGCAACATTGTACAGTAGTGCTGTACATTTCAAAACTGTTTTGTATATGAAGATTTTATTATTCATCATAAAATGTTTAAATTTGTTACCTGGTAATTTATTTCGTCAATGAACAAGAGGAAGCATAAAATGTAATGGATTCTTTTTATATGAAAAACGCAGCTCTGGAGGCATCAGATATTTTTATAATTGTTGCGATTTCTGGAAAATATGTACTTCCATCTAGTGACAAAATTAGCATGTATTTCGTTGCAGTAATTTTTATTTTCTCAGATAAGTGATTTATAGGTAATTAAAAAAATATTGAGTCTGTTAAATTAAAATAAATCATATGTTGCAGAAATACAACTCAGTGGGAAGTTAAGGCTTAAAGTTTCGAGGTCCTCTTCGTCAATAGCCCTTGTGTTGCTTCTGATGGAGATATTAATAATCAATAATCATAGCACCATAATCAGTAGATTTGATAAATCTAATTGCAAAATTTGAGAAAATTTGTCAGCATTAATACAAGACTAAATTTCAGAGTTTAAAGCAATTGTAACATATAGGGAACATTGGTGGATTGATAGTAATGCCAATCATTTTGAATTGGGATTCAATTTGCTTAAATCAGTGTTTTCCAAACTTTTGACAAATGTATACCCCTTCTATAATTTTCGTAACTCTAAGTATGCCTCGTAAGAAAAAATGGATGTATTTTAATAACAATCAATTTATACTTATTTTTCCTTTTTTGTGACATGAATAATGATGAGAAAAGAGAAATAAATTATTCATAATAAAATATATAAATAAAAGTTGTACATCACAAAAATAACATTTATTTGGATTAATGAAAAAGATGACAGTTGTTTGTGCTGAGATGACAGATAGTCATAATTTGGTTCCCTAGTTGTTAATTTTAATCTGAGATGCAGTTTCACGTCCAATGGTCTGTTCCTTATTTTCGACCAGCTGTATGGCCCGGCGTTCCCTGTACTTATATAAGCAAAAGCTTCAGTAAAATATACTTTTTCGAAATTTCTTTGTGTTGCACAGGCTTTTGCAGTTTAAAGAAATAGTATATATTTTTCAGAATTAAAATATGCTAACACTTATATGTGCGTCGATAAAATTAACGTAAAACATGACAAATAAAATTGATAAAATTGTCTATTTTATTTTAGTTAAACATTTTAAACTATCCTTTGAAAAAAAATTAAAAATTATCAGTTTTATTATATTTTTCAAAAGTAATATATGGCTAATTATGTTTTGTTTATTATTTTCATATGTGTGTAAAATGAACTTCATATTCAAGAAATATTTTTATAAGTGGTATGTAAATGAAAAATATAATACAAAATTATATTGCGTTCAGTAAAACAATGAAAAAATATTTTGAAATTAAAATTACTTTTGTAATTTTAGAGAATACTTGAAGTATCATAAAAGGCATAGAAAATAAGGGTGGCAATTAATAATGAACCATAATATATGTGGACATTGCTTTTATTTATTTTTAACTTGTAGTGGATGACAGTTTTTTCACATGTAAATTCATTTATTAAATTAAAAAATGGCAACAAACAAAACTAATAGTCCAACAGCATATACAGAAAGGAAAATCGTTTATTGTGTCCCTGTAGCGCAATGAATAAAATTTAGCTTTTTTTGCAAACATAATATATTTTAAAAAGGGTAGAGCCATTGCACAGCAGTGTATCCAAAAGTAAAAAATAATTTTTTAATGAGTGTTCTCATTGCAATTTCGCTTCACAGATAAGAATGATTTCAGAAAAACGCATATTTGAATATAAGAGAGAAAATTAACTTGCTAAAAAGGTAATTAGAAATGAAAGGATGAAAATATAAATAAAAGTTATAACAGAAAAGTAATAACAGTAGTATGTTTGTGCTATATGGGAACTATGAGTGAAATAATCTGAAACAGATAAACCAAAAGAAAAAAATTATGTCATAAACTATTTTCTTAAAATATTAACATAAATAACATACATTAAGAAGCCTTCAACTGGAAATAAATAAAATTAGTACAAACTAAAATTGTAAAAAATAGATAAAATAAGCCTACATTGTAATAAAGCATTAAATTAAATTTTCTGTAGCATTAAATTAATATCACATGAGGAATGGAAGTAATACTATCTCTCTATCATCTATATTACATTTAATATAAAATTCAGATGTAATACAATAGGGAAAAAATTAAAATAGTAAGAACTAAAATGAACTACCTAAAACAGACCTACGTTGAAAAAAAACCATAATGAGAGAAATAATAAACCCTGTTGATAAAAAATCAATTTTTAAGCAATACTTTTTTGCAAAATTTTAGTTAAAAAAATATTTGTTATTCTGTTGCAAAGAACAAACAAATGAGGAAATACAACGATAATTATAGTGATAATTGAAATATATATATCATATATGAACAGTATATATACAAAGTATATGATCGTCATAAAACTGAATGAGGAACATATTATCAGAAGCAAAGTTAAACCGTCATGCATGAGACGTAAAATCACATCAACACTGAATTTTTAAGAAATCCAAAGAGAAATGTGAAAGATTGTATCAAGCTGCAGCTTTCTCCCTCAAAAACTTTTGGATCCCAAATGGTATAAATATATTTATATATTTGAAGAATGTTAAAAGCAAAATTGATGCAAGATGCCATGCGACAAAAAATCTGATCAGCACAGATCAGCATCTGATGGTTTCCTAAAATGATGAAGACATAGTATTTGCTGATGAAGGAAGAAAAGCAATAATCTTTCTTTTCAACCAAAGAAAATGTCATAGAAATGCACGTATGTAAAATCTTTAAAAATCTATATGAAGAACAGATTGCAAGAAGGAAAGTTAAACCATGATGCAGCACGACAAAAATTGCATTATTTTTGA
Organism: Trichonephila clavipes; assembly: GCA_019973935.1. Classification (NCBI taxonomy): domain Eukaryota; kingdom Metazoa; phylum Arthropoda; class Arachnida; order Araneae; family Nephilidae; genus Trichonephila; species Trichonephila clavipes. The sequence continues at coordinate 538,162 of BMAU01014849.1, forward strand.
ATTTTAAAGTGCAAAAGAAAATTATTTTGCTGAGCATTTAATCCCATTCATAGTTTCTGTGAAGATCTTCTTGATGAATAAACTTAACTATCTTTCCATGAGAACAATAGATGAGTACTTATTGGTTTAAAAACTTTGAGGTCAAAAAAAGGAACAATGCTAAAATCTGGTTAATAACAATTGTTGACATAAATTGAAGGTAGTTTTTTTTTCAAATATTGCCAAGCCATTAATGGCAATTAGCTTAATTTAACTTCTGTTTACAAAAAGCTTAAATGATTTTTGGCTTAAAAACTAACTTTTGAGTCATGTTATCACATAATTGAAAGTACAATAAGCAAAAAAATTACAGTTCAGAAAATAAATATATATGAAAATGTGCGACACTAAAATAGAAATTACAGAATTAATTTAAACTAAAAAGTTATCTAAAACAGAAAAATTAAGCCCTAATTTTGATTAAATTACCACAACCAGTGCTAGCCAAACAAATACTTACGGAAATTCTTAAATATAAAAAATTTAAACATTAATAAATACGAAGTAACCTAACATATAGTAGACATTATAACATTAGTTCAAACCGAAAAGCAACATGTAGAAATCTAGTTAATAACAATTGTTGACATAAATGGAAGGAAGTTTTTTACAAATATTGCCAATCCGTTAATAGCAATTAGTTTAATTTAATACTATTTTCTTCTTGTTATACAGCTAGCTAGGGTTTTCTACTTTATTGTTACAACAAGCAGGATTTAGAACTTGTCGTTGAACAAAGAAAAGCAATATAAAGTTTTTTCTAACAGAAAGGAACTTTGTGTAACAGATTATTATTATTATTTTAGAACATAAGAATAAAAGCAGGTAAGAAGTGAAGATCGTCTAAAAATCCACTAAAAATCCGTTGAAGAATAAATAATTATTATCAGTACTTGTGTGTATTAGCGTCACCGCAGCCAAATTGAAGCCATTTTGCACCAAAATCTGACCGATTTGTTTTTTACACATTATATGTTAGAATTTTTGTGGTTTTGGTATCATGGTTTAAGTATTAAAATAAATAAAATTCAGTTTTTTTTGCAAGCATAATATAATTTAAAGAGGGTAGAACCATTGCAGAACAGTGTACCCAAAATTTAAAAATAATTTTTGAATGAGTGTGTGGAGAGCCCCCTGGATCTCACCCTGGAGTCCAAGATTAATTTGAGGCAAAGAATCACCAAGAGCCATTTCGTATAATAATAATAATAATTTATTATTTCATGTCTCAAAAAAAAACCTCTAATAACATATAATATTTCTATGTCACGTCAAATAAAGGGATTTACCTTTTGTATTAAATTAAATTATGAATTATGCAATTAATTAATAAATATGCTCAAGATCAAGTAAGGTCTACCGAAATAGGAGGCCCGAAAAGTACACGTACTCGAATTATTAATTTTCATTAACTTCGACTAATTTCACTAAACTAAAGCTTATTTTAAGCGAACATAAATTATAGTTACCACTTGGTATATCAGCTTTCTAGTCCTTCCGTAGAATAACAGCAATAAGGTTACACTAACGTAATCTCATGGAATCCTCTAAATTGGAAGCTACTGCTGCTGGCTCAATAGCCTTCATTCTTGCTAGATTACAAAGCTCAACTTAAATACCCTATCTAATTTGCATATCCCGTTCACCTTTTGGAGTTGATTGGAAATATACGCGAATTTATAGTCCCCCAAAAGACGCCTAAGAATATTAGTGGAAAGGTTCAGTACAGATTCGTCACATCCCTCCAAAAAGAAAAAGGGATTTATTCGAAGGTCACAAATGGCCTGAAAATAAATTACGTAACCATTCCTAAACTTGATTTATAGTCCCGACGACTTTAATATATATCTAACAATCGGATACTTAACAAATTCTCCTTCCTTAAGGGAAAGAGAAAAAAAAATTAAGACCAAAAACTTCCTTTTACATGATGTAACATTTACAGGATTAGATTTCCCTACATCACATCCATTTGGCAAAGAGGCGAGGGAAAAACCACCGAAGTGGTAAAAAACCTGCCAATGTGATTTACTTAATTACTTATGGAAAAACTCTAGACACATATTCTGGCTTACACTTGACTCGCCACTCACTATACAATGCTCAGTGTCAGCTAGCCTGAAATGAAAACCTCTTTAAGTTGTGTGAAGAAACAAACATCTACTGTATGTACAAATTCATTCATATTTTACATAACATTTTCATATACATCAATTAAAGCATCTGGCTCCTTAACATTCCCATTCCATGCATGCTGCGCTTGTTAGTATTAAATGTTACCCTTACCTAACTACGCCGCGTCCCAAGTCACCAGATGTGAGAAAAAATATACACATACATATACATACAATTTCAAACATTTTTCAAAAAACCCATTAAAACAAATAACCAAAGGAATTGTCGCATCTTAGAGAAGTCATACATAGAAGTAAACAAAGCATTCTTACAAATGTTTTCTCCATATTTATACAAAAAAAAATTAAGAAAAAAGCTGATTTTTCTCATCAAGAAAAACACACTCATTGTAGTGTCCACTTTGCTTGGCTTCTTAAATTAAAAATCCACCCGTGACTTGCTTCATTGCAATAATTCTTCCAACCACCTGTTCGAAAGGAGAAAAAAAACGATACAACCTGATTTTTTCTTTGTCCTCTATTCGCTCCTATCCACCGTATCTCCGTCTAAGGCTTCCATGCTGATGCTCCTTCTCCTGATGTTGTTCTGCGGGATACTGTCAATTCTATTGCTCCTCTGGTATTCCTTCGGGCTGTTTTACTCGACTTCGTAGGTAGTAAGGACAAGGTCTCACTGCTGTCGCCTGTTTAGACCGGACTGGTCTCCTCTCAGCTGACCTGTTGGTTCCGCTCGTAGTTGTCCTGGTCTCCCGGGCCCTGTCATATTGTCCACTCGTTCCTTGCCTGCTCCCTTCTGTAGGTGGCTTGCCCTGCCTGGTATCTATTTGATGTGAGGGACCTGCAATGGACTGTGATCCCTGGGAAGGGTTATTAGGTCTTCTATATTTATATTTTCGAGAAGATACCAAGGACGGAATTGTTCTCTTTATCCCCTGTGTAAGTTCAGGGGTTGGTCTTTTCTGGTCCCTATGTTCGTACCCCTGCTGAGATCTTTTCCTGCATATTTCGGACCGCTTTTTATCCGTCCTGTCCACTGACCCATTGGACCCTCCTTTACGTTTCAATCTCGAATCCTGCCATCCGGCATTTCCCTTATTTGATTTACGACCCTTACTCTCTTCACTCGAGGTTTTCCTAGATCTTTTGGATTTTCCTGGGTGTGATCTACTTGACCCATTACTAAACCTCTGTCATTTCATATAGTGTCTCAACATGACTATCCGAACTAATCGTGTCGGATTGTCTTGGATGGTACACTCGCACCTGGTCGATATTAACTCAACCCTTTTTCCCTTCTTCCAAATGATCAAATTGTTATTCCGAATCTCCAACACTCTATATGGCCCTTCAAACTTAGGCATAAACTTTTCGACCACTCTCCTACCTGCAGCACTCATAAACTGAATTTGTACCAATCATTTACTTTCATGTTAACTTCTCTTCTTTTCCGATTATAATATTTTTCCCAAGTTTTATGTTGTTTTCGCATATTCTGCCTTGCCTCAACGAATAATTTCTCATTATTTCTTCCTACATATTCAGCACCCTCTGTGACATGTATTAATTTACTAAAAGGTGTTATAATCTTTCTACCTAAGAATAACTCAGCCGGGGTTTTATTTGTCGTCTCATTAAGTGTGTCACTTCACGAAAATCGATGCCAAAATCGATTTTTCAATTTCGATTGAAAAATAAAATTCATCTTTTTCTCTTTCTGATACAGTTTATATTTTTGTTCTAGCTGAATTAGAAGTATTTTTAATATTTTTTTAAAAAGTTGTTTACGTCTGTCAAATCCCAAAACAGCTGATTGTCACGCCCCTTACAAATCAAAACAAAAGACACATGCTACTTTTCAGCCTTGTCAAATAATTTAAATTGATTAAAAGTATTTATTTTGATCGGCAAATCAACTAGGAAAGAAGTGAAGTGAATAATTGTAGCTGTTTGTTTACTTCTCGGTAACTCACGTGCTGCTTTTTTTCGGTGAATATAACAAATTTTTTTTCAGTTTTCATTAGATATAAATTCACAATATCTGATTAATATGCCTCGGTTTTGCAACAAAACTTTTAAAAGAAGAAAATTTGGTTCAAATTATAAAGATTCTTCAGCTTCTGAGGATTTAAATAAAGAACAACCTGCAAGTATGTATATTAAGAATTCATCATCAAAATCAAAATTAGGTAAGTTTAATGATGAGTATATTTCATTTTTAGATTCATTTGAAAACTTTTGTGAAATAATTGACATTATGCTGTTGTCTAGTGTTTTGAAACAACATGTATTATGTGTAAAATGTAAAAAACAAGGTATTGACATTAAGTTTGGTCGCCAAATTCAGGGTTTGGTTACAGAATTGTTAATATGTTGTAAATTTTGTGGTATTATTCAACCACTTCTCAATACCAGGTTTACTAACACTGTGGTTAATAAAAAAGATACAAAAATGTATGAAGTGAATACTAGACTTGCTTATGCTATGAGGTCAGTTGGAAAAGGAGAAGCAGCTGCGAAAGTATTTTGTGGAGTTATGAATTTGCTACCTCCACCAAAGCGGTTTTACGAGTCTTTGCATGCAATAAATAATGCGACAGAAAAAGTAGCAAAAGTGTCTATGGCATTAGCTGCTGCCGAAACACTATCATTTAATAATGGTAACCCAAATGTTGCTGTGGCTATAGATGGTACCTGGCAAAAAAGGGGCCATACTTCTCTCAATGGTGTTGTTACGGCAGTTAGTGTGGACACTGGGAAAGTTGTTGATGCCGAAATATTATCGAGGAAATGCTCATGTCATTTTAACGGCAACTTATATAGTGATGAGTGTTCGGCAAATTACTTTGGAAATAGTGGGGGAATGGAAGTTGAAGGTGCACTTCGTATCTTCAATCGCTCAGAGGTACTACACAATTTGAGATATACGCAATATTTGGGTGATGGGGATTCTAAAGCGTACAAAGCAGTTTTAGAATCAGTACAAAGCAGTTTAGCAGTTTTTATAAAGATGTCAACATTGAAAAATTAGAATGTGTGGGTCATGTTGAGAAAAGGATGGGTACACGACTCAGGGCATTAAAATTAAAATTAAAGGGCAAAAAGCTCGAGGACAAAAAATCTCTAGGAGGTCGTAATAGATTAACTGATGCAGAAATAGACAAATTGCAAAGATACTATGGTTTGGCTATTCGAAACAACTCGGGAAATTTGTCAGCCATGAAACAAGCTATTTGGGCTATATTTTTTCATAAAATCTCAACAGATTTGAATTCACAACATGGTTTTATGCCCCTTGGGAGATGATTCGTGGTGTGGATATAATAGGTCCAAACTGAAAGGTGATACATATAAACATAAACATAATTTACCAATTGCAATTATGCATTGCATAAAAAAAGTATTTAGAGATCTTTCAAGCCCTGAACTTCTGTCTAGATGTTTGCACGGTAAGACACAAAATTGTAATGAGAGCTTAAATAGTGTTATATGGTCCATAATTCCAAAAACTGTTTTTGTACAATTGGGAACTTTAAAAACCGGAGTATATGAATCTATATCTATATATAATCAAGGCTTAATTACCAAATTAAAAGTTTTAGATTTATTAAATATTCAACCTGGATTTTATACATGTCGAGCATTGCAAGAAGCAGATCATGCACGCATAAAGAAAGCAGAAAAGGCAATTTCACGAAGAACCAAAGAAGCTAGAATCAAAAACAGACAGTTAAAATATAGACAAGAGGATGATCTTGCAGATGATCTAAGCAATCCAAGTTATGGTTCTGGTATGTATTAATTAAAGGAATGATGTTTTTACTTTAAATTACTATTTCTCAAAAGTGTAAATTTCAACACAAAAGGAACATTTTTGAAAATTCTACTCATTTAATAGTTTTGAAATTTTGCACAAATATTAATATTATACAAATAAATATTTTAATGAGAGATTTTGTCAAAAAAAGTATTCAAAAAAAAGTTATGGATTGAAATGTACAAGAATTTACAGCGTTTTAAAATTTTTGACGTGTTACTCCACATATGATTTTTTTAAAAAAAAACTAATCAAAATTTTTAAAAAAGCTCCCATTAAAATAAAGAAAACAGTGCAATAAATGTACAAAAAAAATTCAGAATTGTACAAGTGGTCAATTTTTCAAAAATGTTCCTTACGCTTGATAATTTTTAACATTGCGGAGATAGGGACAGATCATGCACATATATGGAAAGAGGAAAAGGCAATTTCACAAAGAACCAAATAAGCTAGAATTAAAAACAGACAGTTAAAATATATACAAGAAGATGATCTTGCAGTTGATCTAAGTAATCCCCAAGTTATGGCTCTGGAATGTATTAGTTAAAGGTAAGTTTGTACTTTAAATCACTATTTCTCAAAAATGTAAATTTCAACACAAAAGGAACATTTTTAAAAAGCTACTCATTTAATAGTTTTGAAATTTTGCACATATATTAATATTATACAAATAAATATTTTAATGAGAGCTTTTGTCAAAAAAATTATTCAAAAAAAAAAAAAAGTTATGGATTGAAATGTACAAGAATTTCCAGCGTTTTAAAATTTTTGACGTGTTACTCCACATGTGATTTTTTTTTAAAAAAACTAATCAAATTTTTTAAAAAAGCTCCCATTAAATTAAAGAAAACAGTACAATAAATGTACAAAAAAAATTCATGACTGTACAACTGGTCAATTTTTCAAAAATGTTCCTTACACTTGGTCATTTTTAACATTATGGAGATAGGGAAAATGCTGCGTGAAGTGACCCCCTTAACTGATGTGCGCAGCGCGAAAGCGAACTCATGAAGAAATCGATCCCAGTTTTCGTGATTTTCTTCCACAAAACATGCTATCATCTGGACTAAATTGCGATTAACTCTTTCCGTGAAATTCGCCTGCTGCCGATATGTTACCGTTTTCATATGTTTTATGTCCAACCTGTGACTTAGGTGTTCAAAGACCTCAGATATAAATTGGGGGCCATTATCACTAATCAAAGAAATCGGAGCTCCATAACGCGAAATATAATTTTCAAAAAGGGCGTTAGCTGGGCGGAAGCTTTTCGTAAAGGAATAAGCTCACTCCACTTAGTGAAGTGGTCAGTTATTACCAATAGAAATCTATATCTTTCGGGTCGGGAAGCGGGGTAGGAGCCTAATAAGTCTAACGTTACGATTTCATTGGGGTGATTCGATACTATCGGAAATAATCGACCAGCTGGTAGCGCGTTTTTATAATTAAATTTTCAACACCGGTCACAGGTTGATACATATTCAAATATATATTTCCTCATATACGGAGAATAACATGTGTCACGCAACTTTAAATAAGTCTTCCTCTTTCCTAAATAGCCTGCTAATATCAGATCATGAAATTCTTGTATTATTGCTTCGCGCAGAGATTTAGGAATGTACACTCTGAGTTCTCCAAGAGTTGCAGAATATTTCTCTCTCTCTCGCGTAAAAGAGTAGACCATCAATTAATTTAAAATCCTGGGACCAACCCTCGCATACAGTTTCATTAACGGAACCATCGTCTGGATTTTCTAAATAACGATAGATGTACCCTAACTCAGGATCTTCCCTTTGCTCTCGAATGAGTTGTTCTCTGGAGTTTAAGCTCAAAGAGCTGCGCATGAAATTTGTGATCCATCCATATTGCCCACTGGATTCCTAGACCATACGTTCGAGACAACGTTTTGGACACCAGATCGATGTTCCCATTCAATGTTGAACTCGCATAACTTCAGTGCCCATCTAATCATCCGACTAGATAAGTTTTTCCCATTCGTTAGCTTTGTTAATGCCGCGTGATATGTGATTACCTTCACCGGTAGTGATCCCAAAATAAGTTTTAAATTTATTAAATGCCCACATCACCGCCAAAAATTCGCGTTCTGTAACTGTATAGTTTCTTTCGGCCTTGTTCAGGGTTATAGACGTGAATGCAATATGTCTGTTAATTTGATTCAGCACAGCACCAATTCCGACCCCACTAGCATCCGTAAATAAGTTAAACTGTTCCTGAAAATTCGGCAACTGCAAAACTGGCGCCTCTGTTAATGCTCGTTTTACTTTATTAAAAGCATCCTGTGCTTCCGTCGACCAATTAAATTTAGCCCCCTTTTTTTTTAACCGATATAATGGTTCACATATATCTGCATAGTGGGGTATAAACTTCGATACCCCCCATCCCTAAACACTTCGACACTCCCCTATTATTTTTAGGAGGTTTCATTTCTGCGATTGCCCTGACCTTACTCTTGTCGGTTTCAATCCCTTCCTTACTAATTATGAGACCTAAATACTTTAGTTTTCACGTGCGAAGCGACATTTTTCTTTGTTAAGAGTTAGCTCTGCGTCTCGCAACAATGTAAATACCTGATTCAAATGATCTATGTGTTCATTAAACGATGGAGATGTAATAATAACATCGTCCATATAAACCATCACGAAATGCCCAATAACAGGTTTCAATATAATGTCTATGGCCTTTTGAAAATTTGGCGCCGCCCCTGAAAGGCCAAATGGCATTCTGAGGAATGCAAAGGTGACATTGCGAGTTATAAACGCGGTTTTCTCGATATCTTTCGGACTAATCACCAATTGAAAATAGCCCGATTTTAAATCTAATGTCAACATGATACCGGTATGCGGAATATTTGTGATCAGATCATCAATCACCGGTAATGGATACCGCAGGTATTTAGTGATGGCGTTTAGTTTGCGATAGTCAATCGCGAATCGATACGCCTCTAAAGAATCTGGAGGAAGGCCATTATTTTTGCGCGTTAAAAACACTGGTGACGCGTATGGGGATTGGATAGGACGAATTTTACCCTCCTGTAACATTTTCTCAGTGTGATAGCCAATTATTCCTTGTTTGACTCTGTCATATCGGTAGGGTCTTGACACTACCGGCCACTGGTCCCCAGTATCAATTTCGTCGTATAAAACATGAGCCCGGCTGATCTGAAAATAGCCCTTGAAAACCATTAAATAAATCCCTTAATTTTTGCTTTTGCTCTTCACCGAGCTTTGTATCTGATAGATCAATCTCGACCGGCTTTTCCACTGTTGGCAACTGCTTAATTTGGTCATCTCGAATGATCAGAGATTTCTGATCGAAATCTAAAGTCAATTTGGACTCCTTCATAAAATCAATGCCTAAAATGCATTGGTAGTGCATATTGTTAAGAACGAAATTCTAAGGTTTTCTGGAATTCTCGGATCCGAATCTGTAATTCGACCCGACCTAAGTGACAACACGGGGCTTCCTGGGCCGTCACTACTCTATCTTTCGTCTTTTGACGCGGTCGATACGAAAAATATTTGCGATAGACCTCCTCTGATATGAAAGATTTCTCCGCTCTCGTGTCCCAAAGGGCTGTAATGAATGTTTCATTTAAAAGAATGGGCACATAAGGTAAATCTTACTGGAGTCATTCGTAGTGAAGATATCCTAATATTTTGGTGTTCCGTATCTGGAGGATTTTCTGTACATCGCGATCGATCACCCCCATATTCGCATCGATCGCTTAAAAGTTTAAATATCTGTTTTGATCATTCTGACCCTTGAAAGTACTGTTCCTCGAAACACCTTGTCGACCGCCTTTATTGTGGAATCTATGATCAGATTGACCACCTCGGCGTCGACCAACAATTCTCCGATTATCCACAACACCTTGACTCTCAAATCCATTGAACTCCCTCCGCGGGCTGCTATTGTCCGAGTATCTGTTTTTACCTCTCGTCTCCCTCCAATTTTCTTGCCGATTCCTGTTAGGGAAACGATTGTTCTCGCTTGGGTTTGTATCTCGGAATTCCCAACTCGAACCTCTGATCTTTCTATTTAGAAACCCTTCCTCGTACTTACCAATTATTTGTAGAAGGTTAGATGTGGTTTGCGGATGCCTAACCTCTACATTATCTAAAATCTGAGGTTCTAACCTACTAATAACATGTTCTATCAATTTTTCCTCCGTCATTTTGAGTTTTAAAATTTTGTGGATCTTTAACAAGTCATACACAAATTCGGAAGGTTTCTGATTATGCTTTTGAGAGGATGCGAAAAAACGAGTTTCTAGTTCCGACCTATTCCTAACCACGGGGAACTGTTCTGTGAAAACTTGCTTTAAGTGCGCGTAATCCGTCGCCTTGCCTTCTACAACCCTATAACCTAGAACCTCAAACCAATCTAGTGCTCGTCCTGTGAGATGACCCTTTAAATATGCACAAGCCAGTTGTGTGGGTATCTCGTAATATGTTAAGTTGTTATCCATCTTTTCCAAGAACTCTACCACGTTCTCCACCCCCGAAAAATACTGCTCAGGGATGATTCCAAAATTAGATCCGACTCTAAACTCGGGATTTACTCGTTGGGTGCCACTGTGGAGTCCCCCCCTGGGTCTCACCCTGGACACCAAGATTAATTTAAGGCAAAGATCACCAAGAGCCATTTCGTATAATAATAATAATTATTTATTATTTCAAGTCTAAAAAAAACCTCTAATAACATATAATATTTCTATGTTACGTCAAATAAAGGGATTTACTTTTTATATTAAATTAAATTACGAATTATGCAATTAATTAATAAATATGCTCAAGATCAAATAAGGTCTACCGAAATAGGAGGCCCGAGAAGTACACGTACTCGAATTATTAACTTTCATTAACTTTGACTAATTTCACTAAACTAACGCTTAATTTACATAAATTATATTTACCGCTGATTATATCAGCTTTCTCGTTCTTCAGTAGAACAGCAGCACTACGTCTTCACTATCTTAATATCCTGGAATCCTCTAAATTTGAGGTTACGGTTGCCGGCTAAATAGCCTTCCTCATCATCATGCCTGCTAGCTTACAACGCTCGACTTAAATACCTTATCTACTTTGCATATCCCGTTCATCTTTTTGGAGTTGATTGGAAATATACGCGAATTTATAATCCCCAAAAAGATGCCTAAGAACATTTGTGAAAAGGTTCCGTACAGATTCGTCACAAGTGTTCACATTGAAACTTCGCTTCATAGAAAATAATGCTTTCATAAAAATATATATTTTACTGTAAGAAAAAATTAACATGCTAAAAAGGTAAATAGAAATGAAAGAATGAAAATATAAATAAAAATTATAACAGAAAAGTAACAGCAGTTATATGTTTCTGCTATGAGAAATGACATTTCTTATGAACATAAAAGGTTGTAATTCTATATATAAGTATACTATATTTTCTATACCTTGGAATAATGACTTCAAAACATGAGAGCATTGCATATGTACATTTCTGGTTTCTTCGTAAAAAAGAGGGGGAGCATTATACGACTAACATAACAAACTTTGAAAAATGCAGATCAAAAATATAGGTGAGCATTATATGCTGGATTTTATGGTAATCTGATATTTTTCATTGCATTTTTTTTAGTATCAACAAATTGTTCAATATCGTCCATTTTTTTATTCATCTCACCATTGGAATGCGAGTCTAAGTAATGCGCATATTTTTCATGATGTTCAACAGTGATCAGCACCTGCTGATGAAGGAAGAAAAGCAATCATCTTTTTTTTTCAACCAAACAAAATGTCATGGAAATGTACATGCATAAAATCTTTAACCCTCCAAGCGGTTAGCATGGAAAATTCCGTCATTGTAAAGATGCTTCGAAAATGCACTGCACGGGTTTTTTTACCTTCAAGTAACATTTTCAAAAGCGGTTGAGCCGTACTTTTCTGAAATCCTTTCCCCCTTTTAAAGGTTTAACATCTTGAAAGCTAATTAGGGATGGTGGAAGCAAAACAGCAGGACACTGATAGGAAGTTTTATGGCTTGCAGGGAACCCCGTGTTTTGACCCTGGAACAATCGTAAAAAATCGGGGGGAAATTTCTGTAGACCCCGGGAAGTGTTTGTTTGTTAGCTTGTATTTTAAAAGTTTTGAAATGTCCCAACGCATAAGTAAAATATGTTACAATTCCCTTTTGGTTTCATATTAATTTGAAACTGTAACAAGTTGGGGCGTGTCAGCGCTATCTGCTATTTTAAATAGTTAGACAAATTATCTTTTTTTAAGTATAATCTTTCGCTTCATTTTTCTTATTTTAATCAAAGCTTTCAGTTTTTGAAACATGATTATTTTATTATAAGATACCGAAAAAATTAATAAAACACCAAACTCTTTAAAATTTGAAACCTTTTCAATTTTCCAACCACTAAAAATGAATAAATTTAAACTTCATCATATTAGTTGAAACATTTTCTTACACTTTGATAAAAATAATAACGAAAAAAAACTAATTAAGATTTATTAGTTTTTTTTTAGATTTCAAGGCCCAAGTGTTCAGGGAAGTTTAAGTACAGTGCCTAGTTATATATTGTTAAAATACACCGAATTATATTTGAATTTTAAGTGCTTGAACTTCAGTTTACATCAAAGACAACATGAATAAAGATTTTCACACATTTTTTTATAACTTGAATGTTTGAATAAATGGTAATCAAAAATATACGGAAACATTTACAGTAGACATTTATGCATATAAATAAACATAAAAATCAATTTTAAATTCGAGCTATTCAAAAACATTCGAATTATTCTTCAAAAATATCTATTTATGCAAAATACCTCAACATTTATCTTTTTTTAAAGGCTAACTGAATAAGTAATTAAAATCTGGATATTTTTTGAAATCTCGACCGTATAAAGCTAGAAATTTTATGTTAGAAATTCTATTTGAAATTTCGAAAAAAAAATGTATCGCGCAGTTAAAAATTATTTACCTTAAGTTCTAGCAACTCTTTGAGTATAATATAAATTTCAAATTTTATTATATAGCTTCTTTGGTATTTTTTAATATATTTCGAAGATTTCATACAATTCAGTTGAAAACTGCATGCTAAGAGCAAAAAACATACTAAAAAAATCGACGAATATACAATAAAGTTTTACATAGAAGCAAAACTGAGAAGCTAAAGCGTAGGAATGAAAAATTTTGAATATATCTGAAGTAGTTTTCGAAATATTTATTTTAAAGTTCAGAAAATTTGTGTGCGTTATGTTATACTTAATATTAATTAAATGGTTAAAATAATAAGTTAATAATAGTCATGTAATCGTTTGATGACACATTCATATACTAATAAAAATTATCATGTTCATTGATGCGAATGTCAAGAATTTTATGTAATTTTAAATTCAGACATTAAAATATTGATGTAGAAAATATAAAACGACCATCTAAAATACATGAAAAATGCAGTCTGCTATAAAATGATCTTGACAAACAAAAAATACGGCATTTTCACTTACTATGGCAGAGCCGGCTTTGTCAGGGGTGATCTGGAAAAACAGAGGGAACTCGGTTTTGATGGATGCCGCTCTAGCTTTTAATTTCTCAGGAAAAAATATATATTTAAATTACAAATGCAAAAAAAGGTCTTGTAATTTTCCATATATTTTTATAACAACGAATTGTGGAATTGGCTTCCAATACATTTTTGTGCTTGACAATATCTAAGGTAACCAACCCTACTTTAGATAGATTTGTACTACTTTTTCGTAACCGTATTCCTTTTAAATTAATTCGCGCAGCCAAAATACACTTTTTGCACTCTTAAAAAGTTATGTAAACTATAACAGTTAATTTTAATTTATGCAACTTGTGAAATGTTCATAATTAACCATTTCCGTCTAAACAGTTTACATGAAAAAAAAAAGTTTGGACTCCCTCATTCATTAGGGAATTATATAAGATTCTAACATTAAGTTTTAATTTTCACCGAATAGGGTCGAGTGGTAGTGTATCGTGCTTCCACACCACAGGTCTGGGGTTCTATTAACGGGCTGCGCAAGGTCGACTCTGCCTTTCATCCCCGCTACATTGGGTCGATAAATGAGTGCCAAGCTTGCTTGGGATCTTAAACACTGAAGGTCTCTCTTCAGACAGACCACCAAATCGGGATATCTGTTCATGCACCTGAGCACCCAATGGTCACGTATATTAGGATGGGCATAGTAGTTCCTGGCCCTCATGGATTGTTGTGCCACTGAGTTTGAGTTTTAAGTTTGAGGATTGCCTCACTTTGGGGATACCCCTTAGATAAACATGTATTTCCACTCATTTGCAATTAAACATTTTTCTTTCAATTACGTTTATTTCAGAAGGAAGTTTGATTTTTCAAATGTATTTGCTTAATGACATGTATATTTGTGTATTATATTAAACATTTTATCAATCCAAAATTACATGTTTATAGCTCCTCTAGAAGCTTTTAGGATTTTAGAACTGATCTTACAATCCATATACGTTTTATAGTAGTATATTTAAAAATGATAAAGACATTTTTACGACTGTGTGAGCTTTTATGCCTCGTTTATAAATATAAAAAATTGCATTCAGCGACAGTTTTTAAAATGTTCTGGAATAAGTGGAGGAATAGAATATTTACATATTATATATATATATATATATATATATATATATATATATATATATATATATATATATATATATATATATATATATATATATATATATATATATATATATATATATATGAATATTTTGACTGCAGTAAGATATATTTATATTTCAGTTTCTTTTACAATTTGAATAGAAGTTGTAAGCCATTTTGAGAATTGTTTGATATTGAATATAAACCCATAGGCTGTTTAATATTGTAAAGTGTTTTATTTTGATACCAGCACACATTAAAATAAGGCTCATTTGCAGTTATATGATCAGCTTCAGTGATATTTAAATTTTCAAAAATAGTCTACACGTACGAAAACATTCTTTCAAAACCGCTCACCATATCTCATACGATGTCTTCCATACAGCAGGGAATATTTGTGTATACTCAAAAAATTTAATACAGGATACATTTTCAAGTGTTAAATTTGTTTTTAAAATTTGGTATGAAAACATTGTGGAACTGTCGGTTAACTTCACTGAACAAAATTGTTTTAAGTGTACTGTTTTGAAAGACAAAATTAATTAGGGAGAACTTTTCTCACAATAGAATTTGTAATGACTGAATTGTGTGAAAATGTAGTTATCGATGTGTGACATTTTTCCTTGTAGTAAAAGAAACAGAAAGATAAGAAATTAAACTTGAGTAGAAAATGGTTAGAAGTACTGTCATGCGCATTTGAAGAAGTATATCCCCCATTAAAATTAAAAATTATTGACTGAATGTGTGTTATGTCCATCACAAATGCCGATGTAGAAAAGATATTTTTATTTAATACAAGAAGTTTGAAAAGGAGAACACTAGGAATGAAAATTTAGATTTTTTTCCGAAAAATATTCAGTTAACATAAAAATATCATTTATATGATTTTAATTAAAATAAATTAAAAGTATTATGGAATCCTTTTTTTATGTTATTTTAAATTAAAAATATAATTGAATAGAGAAAGTTTGGTTTTATTTCATAAATATAATCATCGTACGTATATCACCGTATGCAATATTTATTGTATTATTGTTTAAAAAAAGAGATAGGGCCTTTGCTCTTTTTACCTCATTACTTTTTTTAAAAAACAGGAAAGTGAGCGCGTTTTTTACTCTCATATTTAAAAATGAATACAGGATGCTTTTTTCTGGTTCAAATCGCAATACCAATACCAATATATATATATATATATATATATATATATATATATATATATATATATATATATATTTAATTTTTAAAAAATGATAGAAAAATAAATTTTGTTTAAAGAAATATAATTATTTTTCAACTTCTAACACACTATTTATTTCCTTTTTTCCACCCTTCATTTTGTTTTAATTTTACTGTGACTAAACATATAGGGGGAACGACCCAGTTGCACTACAACTTTCAAACAAGATTGCCCAAGGCAACTAGATAGCTATCTGTAAACGATTGATCTCTTGGTTCTTACTTGACAAAGGGACCGAACTAAGTCATAAAATTGTCCCCGTTCGACCTCCCAAGTTTTAAAAGGGGGAAATAAAAGAAGACGGTTGCATTTTTAAAGCGAACGTCAAAATAACAGTAAACGCTTTCGGAATAACTTTTCAGGAGGAAGCTAACCACCCAGAAGGTTAAAAATCTATATGAAGAACAGATTGTAAGAAGGAAAGTTAAACCATAATGCCACACGACAAAAATTGCATTAACTCTGAATTTTAAAGTGCAAAAGAAAATTAGATGTAATTCAATACTAAAAATTAATTAGTAGGAATTAAAATTCACCTAAAACAGATAAAACAGGTCTCCGTTGAAATAGTACAGAACGAACAACAGTACTAAATTGAACAAATAATAAACCTTGTTGCTCAAAAACTAATTGAGACAATACTTTTTTTGCAATATTTCTATTAAATATTATAATTTTATAGCAAAGAGCAAACGAATCAGTACATACAATGATAAATAACTATAATGATAAGTGAAAATATGTATAACATATATAGACAGTATAACATAAAATATGCATATGATCTCCAAGAAACTATGTGAGGAACAGATTATCAGAAGCAACATTAAACCATGATGGCATGAGACACGTAAAATCACTTCAACGCTGAATTTTAAAGAAATCCAGAGGGAAATATGAGAAAATCATTTCAAGGTGCAAACATGTTTTTGATCACAATGCAATGCTGGGCCTTACAGCTAGTTATAATATTAATTTAAATTAAAAGGTTTTCTAAAACAGAAAAAGTAAGCCCTATTTTCGATAAAATTGCCATCAATAGTTTTGACAACACATAACCAAAAATCTTCATTATTTAAAATCGAAAAAGAAATAAAATAAATATAAAAGTAACCTTATATACACACAGTAGAAATTATAACATTAATTCAAACCAAACAGCTATATTAAATAGATCAATTAAGGTCTGATTTTAATGAAACTACCATAAGCAGCTCAGAAGAAAAAAAATTAAGAAATCTTATATGTAAATAGAAATTCTAACTTAAATCATACCATTGACAGTCTGTTAATCCCAATTAGTTTCAATTGAGTGTCATTTTCTTTGTACATTTTTCTACTTTCTTGTTACAATGGAAAAACATGGAATTTGCCAATAAAGGAAAAGCGTGCTTACGTATTGGCATCACCGTAGCAAAATTTGCACCTTGATAAAAAAACAGATTCTTATGTGTTTTATATGAGAAAAAAAGTTACATTTTGGATTTTTAATGAAAGGAAATGTTGTTACTTACATTTTATCACACCAATGCCAACATTCAAAATAACTCTCCAACACTTATTTCGCATGTGTAGTACGCACTAAATTGTGGCTATCAGATGGTATGAAAATATCTTTAAAAGTAGCCAGAGAGAGAGAGAGGAGAGAGAGAGAGAGAGTACAGTAATTAAGTTAGGCCTTGCAAGAAGGGTGGTTGCTCTATTACACAATCAACATGTAGTAATATAAACCACAAGAATATATCAGAAAGAATCATGCACAAAAATAAAAGATACACAAATTTAATGAGCATTAAAATAAAAAAAACAGCCTTGCAGAAAACAGATTCTATTATTATCTAAAATCACAGATTTTTTTGAAAACAAAATATACTGATTTAATATGAAACTGTATTCCGAACAAAACACACACACACACACATACAAAGCATTGAGAAAACTTTGGTATCACCCATAGTGGCAAAAACTTATAATATTTTCATTTCTGAAAGTCCATTAGCATTAATGAATTAAACAAAGTTTCATCACTTTTGTTTGAAGTTCCAGAAAAGGATAAAATATGCTTAGTTAAGAAAACACAATTCATTCTGTGGACATCGCTAAATCAACTGTAAACAAAAGCGTGTTACCAAACTAAAAAAAAATAAGAAAAAGCACTTTTTATAGAACAATTTTTTAGAAAAACAATTGCAATTCTACCACAAAGAATTAAAAAATGTGACCAAATACAACCTTAAATGAATAGATTTATAATAAAATATGAAACAATCATCCAAAAAACAGTTTGAAACATTAATTTTTACAAACTTATACAGGAGTGTCATATCAGCAGTTCGTAGGAAAATTGCTAAAAAATTAAATTTTAAAATCTAAAGCGAATTTCAAAAAAAACTTTTCATAGTGCATAGCATTACGACCTTTTGTATTTATGTGCCAAGTTTTATACTTCTAGGTTGCTTAGCTTGTCCGGAATAAATGAAACACACACACACGTGTTTAAAAAGTTTGTATAATATGTCAGTAACATAAGTTTTCAAATGTGCACATCGAGATATTTTTAAGAAAACTAAAAAGTTTTACGAAGGATAGTAAATTTTAAGAGAAAAATTTTTCAATGAGTTTCAGAATTCTATTTTATGCTTCATTATATCTTAAGATAACATACAAAAACGACATTTAAATGTATTGCAAATAATTTATATTATAAGCTTACTTATATAAAATAATGCTAATGGAATAAGAGGAATTAAATTTTTCACAAATATTAAGGAAATGTTTCTTTTCTATAAGCCATTACTCGAAAAAGTTGTTTGGCTCGAAAATCTGTTTTTGACGCCAAGCCCTTCACTTAGAATAAACTTACGTTTGCATTCAAATTTTAATTTTTTTTCGAGGGCTTAGTTTTTAAGTGAAAATTTCTTTCTTTTGTCCTGCGTTAATGAATTCTTGTAATAATCAATTTTATTTCAGCAATTCGTTATAACATTTTTTTTTCGTTGTAAGTTTTTTGATTTATGTATTTTTCTGGTAGGAAGAGGCATTGGTCCTCCACCTCTGAGCGTATTTTATATTTTTTCAATAACTGAATTAAATTAGCTTAATATGCATTTCTGTTTTGCTTATATTTTATTTGATTATTCCGAATAATTTCTTGGTTTAGATTCAATTCTGTGGTACCTTTTTCAGTTTAAAAATATCTAACTTCGGTTTAAGGCTTGTGTCACATTTATTATTATTATTTTTTTCATTTTAAACCTTTATATGTATACATTTGATACTTTCGTACTGTTTCGAGTTTTAGATTTAAAGTTGTCTCATTTCTTTTTTCCAGGTTAAGAATTCCTGGTAACTTTAATGTTGCTTTCAAAAATTTCACATTCTTTATTTTAAAAAATTGAAGACCTAATTAAATCTAAAACCAGAAACAATACACAAAAATCAACTGTAAACATTTATAGGTGAACATGAAAAATAAATAAACGTTATGCTGCCTTAAACCAAAATAGAAATTACAATACGAATACCATTGTGACTACACAAAAAATAAATAAATAAATTTTTAAACTGAAAAAGAAATGACAAAATTAGATCAATGCGCGAAACAAAAATGTATATCAAACTAATTTTATTTAGTTATTGAAAAAATAAAAAGTAGGCTTAGCTTGAAGAGCGATGCATCTTCCAACTATATATATATATATATACATATAATACTGCTTTAAAATAAACTATTATAAATACTTAAAATACATAAATCGAAAAAAAAATTTCTTTCAAAAAGAAAATGATGTAGCCGATTATGATGCTGGAAAAAAAATGTTACATCTGAAAGCCGGTAATCGAAATTTTCGTGCGGAAAGAATTCTAAAGCAATACACTGTGTTGTCAAACGAAGAAACTTAAAATCCAGTTGTCGAAAAAAAATGGAAAAACCGTTTAAAAATTTTTATTTTTAAAAATTCTAAAGCGAATTTCGAAAAAAAAATTCTTTGTAGTGCACATCATCAGGACCTAGAATAATTATGTGCCAAGTTTCATGGTTCTGGGTTGCTTAGTTTGGGCTGTAGAGGTGAAACACACACGCTTAAATTGTGTTTTATTAATATAGATTGAATGTTTATAAATGCTGAAAAAGCAACTTCCATATACATATGGAGTTGGAAAAGGCAAGATGTATTTCAAAACGTTTTCTTTTCAAACCGAATACAGGTTGTATTTTTTACCAGAATGATGTTAAAGTACACTCCTTATATTTATTTTTCAAGAATCCGTCTGAAGTCAATCCTAACAATTGCTTTTCTTCCGCATGTTACAAATCTTCAAAGTAATTTTTTAGGGATGGAGATATTTTAATTATTGTTACATTTAAGTTTTGGCAACAAGGTTGTGTTTACAATAATACTACCTGCTATAAATAGTTTTCTGAATTAAATGTATGTTATAGTTTTAAGGTATCCGACCACGTTCGGAACCATGATTTTAAAAAAGCACATATATGGATAATTTTCATGATATTTAGTGTCACTTAGATTAGAACACATGTATAAAATTGTTTTAAGGACATTATATGACCAAAAAAAAAAATTATTTAAGCACAATATTTTGGCAAAAAATTAACTTAGAATAACCTTTTTTCCAAAACGTTCTCCTTTTATAAAAAATGTTTCTATACTAATAATATTTTTCTTATATAATGTAAAGACTTTTAAAGAGAGTCTGAACTAGGATTTTTGAAAAATTCACATTATTTTCAGAGTTACCACCAAATGAAATAATTATTGTCTTTTTTTTCTTAAAATTTCTCCTTTCTGTTGTAGTAAAATATAGATAAATCCACTTCTAAGTCATATATTTCAAACATTCCAGTTCAGCCTCTGTACAGAGGTCTGAGCTAAATACAAGCTAATTTTTTTTATAATAGAAGTATTTTTCACAAAAGGAGAATATTTTGAAAATGGGTCATTCTATGTTAATTTTTTGTCAAAATATTGTACTTAAATATTTTTTTACTGTAATAATATTCTTAAAACAATTTTATACACGTTTTCTAATCCAAGTGACACTAAATATCATAAATATTACCCATTTATAAGCTTTTGTAAAATCACGGTTCGTTCCGAACGTAGTCGGATACCTTAATGAATTCACGCTCAACTAATTTATCTCTTTTAGATAGTTTTTAACTTTCAGTAATGTTGATACTGTAATTTTTCTATTTATGCCTTCGCACTGTTAACCCTTTAACGGGCACAAAGCTAAAATACATTTTTCTGTGATAAAGTACTTGATAAATGGAATGTTCTCATCCTCTTTAAACATTATTTAGTCACAAAAAAAATCTGATCAGGGTTTTTTTCCTGGGGGGTGGCTAGACGTTATAGCCACTGCGCACTTAGGACATTTAATTTACTTTTCAGGACAGAAATAATGAATCACATTACAACAATTTTTTTTATGAAAAATTGACATTCACACACAATTAAATACAAAGTATAAGTATAATTAAATAACAATAGAATAATTGTACAGCAAAGAATACTTACTAAGAATATATATAGAATACTTAGAAAACACACATTGAAATTGGTATATATCCACATTTTACATTTTATTTAATTTTAGTTTAAAAAGTTAGAAATAAAGTAATATATTTTGGGGAATTTAAATTAGTTATTTCACAAATTTGGTGAGCTATTTACTGTGGAACTTTACAACATGCAAACGTTTTCTCCGAGCAGAAATCCGTAATGAAAGATTTTCGAACCCGAGAATCTTGTACCACATATTGTAAACAAAGTTTGTTTATATTTCCGACCCCCAACATTCTCACATGATTCTAAGTGTTCTCTCTCGAGTGGAGAAAAGCGAAAATTTTCAGGTTATTTTTCTGTTCTATGTGGGCAGTGGATAGAGCCTCTATCCCCATATCCCTTTAACAGCCGAATTATTTTTTTTTCAAATATTAAATTCTTCTGGTTGTTAATACTATATGGACCCCAATGACATTGGGAAAAATAATAACCCCCCCCCCCCCGTGGAACGTAGATGGTACCCGCACGATCGTGCGGGTTGGGCGTTATCTGTGAAACAGGTCACCCATAAAATTTTACGAGTTATACATTTTTAGCTCTAAGTTGAAAGAAGAAACAATCTTAATTCAACTAAAATTGTGTTAAAAATAAGGAAGTTATTGATAAAAAAACTCTTTTTTTTAATTCATTATTTATTTACAGCAAAAACCATTTGTTTTGTTTTTGACAAGTACAAATAACCATTGCATTTTTCACAACATGTTTTCGAACAGCTTTCGTAGTTTTCAAATCTGCACTTGCGAGGCCTTGAAATGTCATTAACACATCAAAAATGGCTATACATGTCATGCCTTTTATCCTGGAAGGGCCAGGATAAAAACCATGACATTTATAGCAGGGGGATTATAACACTTCGATCTTTTTGCGAGTGGAATTACAGCAT
Organism: Trichonephila clavipes; assembly: GCA_019973935.1. Taxonomy (NCBI): domain Eukaryota; kingdom Metazoa; phylum Arthropoda; class Arachnida; order Araneae; family Nephilidae; genus Trichonephila; species Trichonephila clavipes. The sequence goes on from BMAU01014849.1 coordinate 560,520, forward strand.
TATTATCTTCATCATCAGTTAAAAATACTTTTGTTAGTAGGTAGAGGCTGATAACGCTTCAACTATCTCTAACTTAAATTTTAAGCGATCCATTTGATTTTTTAGAGGAATTTTATTTGATATTGCATCTTGTTTGCATAAAAACCAAGAATTTGCAACAGCTAAATCAATGTAATGAATTTGTTCAAGAGACTTTTATGATAAAGAATGATTCAAAATTGTCTTTTCATCTCAAATATTCCCACGTGTTTCTTCATCGCTCTCATCTGAACTTGATCCCCCCCGCCAGTATACGCGATTCATATGTTTTGTTCGCAGCATCGTCATCATCCGAGAGATCACTAAGTTCTGATCTAAGTTTAATCTGATTTATTCATCAATTGAAAAATTTCTTCTGTGAGAATTTTTCTCCTTTTAGACACCTGAAAAAGTTTTTGGTTAAAAGTTAACACAGTATTACATGAAAAATAGTAAAATGTATCAGAAAATTTTATTATTTTATATATATATATATATATATATATATATATATATATATATATATATAAACCACACCATATATACTAACTTCCACCGGAAAACCCAATTTTTTTTCGGGGAGGGGGAGATATATGGATGCAAATATCTGTGGAGAGGGAAAAAATGCCATACTCCTCAACAAATGTAAGGGGAAAAAAATTAATTGCAAAAAAAAAAGAGAGAGAAAAAAGGGACTCGTCAATGGCAACCCCCAAGAAAATTTGGTATTAATTATATAACTATATATTTCATTTTTATGTATACTTTAATCAAAATTATTGAAACAGAAAAGAAAATTCCTATGGTAAGTACTTACCTTTACAGTTGCAGTGACTCAAGTAACGCCCAACGCGCACGATCATGCGGGTAACGAAATCCCGAGCCCTAGAAGCCACATTAATAGAGTATAGTTAATATTTTTTTCTATTTTACAATTATTTAAACATTAATACAAAAGTTTGTATCCAAGCAATTAGAAATATATTGATTATTACCTTTTTACGACAGATAAAAAGAAGACGTGTTTTCGTTGTATTTGAAAACCAAGTTAGATTTGCCAGCTGAAAGTAAAGCATGGACTACAACGACCGTCTTTTGATAAAAAAATATACTTTATATCTTCTGAAAACACGCTCAGTCGTTGGATTCTGGATTTTTTCACATACGACTATTCCAGAATCAAAAATGTATTAGAATGTCTAACCCACACGATTGTGCGGGTTGTGTCTTAAAGGGATATAAAAGCTTTCCAAAAACCTAAAAACCTTTTTATTTTAATTGAAAATTTGCTTAATTCATTCAGACGAGAGAAAAGTATACTTAAGACATGTCGAAATCTTTTTCAAAGATCAGAAATTTTATTTATGGTAATCAAAATACAATTTGTAGATTTAAACCGAGAAAAACTTTTTTTAACTACCCATCGGAGGACATGAAATGCAAAAAAAGGTATCGTCCTGCCATCTGTATTGATTTTAATGCGTTTTAGCTTTAATTAACTCATGTGGATAGACTAAATATCCATCAACCTCTTGGAGAATTTTTTTTTTTTTTTTTTAATATGTGGCTGGACCTATTAGCCGCTCCCCGCTAAAGGGTTAAATGATAGTTAGTTTTTTTTATTTTAATTAACATTAATATTTTACTTTCTTTTTCAGTTTATTCCGAAGTTTAGTTGGAGTTTGAGTTTTCTGCTTTAGGTAATTTTTAGCATTAGTTCAAGGGAATCATGTCATTTTTCTTTTTCGGCTGAAGTTTTAAGATGTATATTTTTTGAAGCTCCTTGTGTATTTCGCCAATAATTCCAAATGAATTTCATGTAATATATATGTTTTTTGATTTTTTTTATCAAAACTACTCCTATTTTGTCTGTTTTACATGTTTTTTACTCCAACTAATATTAATTCTGTCTTACTCTTTTTTTAAGGATTTTCTAATATATATTTTGTTCGTTCTGGGCTATTTATGGTAGATTAATCAAAATTAGGCTTTTTTTTGTATATTTTAGATAGCTTTCTGATTTAAGTTAATGTTATAATTTCTATTTCTCAGTGTTGAATGCTTCTTCATATTCATTTATGTTTATTTTGATGTGAATTATAATTAAAAGTAATCCATGGTTATTTTTTCAATGCCTGAAATACCATTTACAAAACTTTCAAAATAAATTGAAGTCTAAAATCTAAACACATTATTAAAGTTAACATAAAAAAGACAAATTTTAAAAATTAACACTAATCACATACATTAGTTACAAGACTGTACCATTAAAAAAGCAAGAAAGGTGTGTAATGAAGTTACGTTCTACTATCACATGCCACTCAAAGCTTGCTAACACCGCCCTTACAGCCGTAATAATGCCCCCTAGACAAGTAGATCCCAGTTCCTGTATATAATGTTGACACTAGCCGATGCCATTGGGAAAAGAAAAACTTTTATGCGAAACTTTACGCAAATTAGATGTGGAATAGGCACCGTGATCTGCTTATTTTTCAGTTGTGGAAATGCCTCTTATTGGAAATTCCAGGTGAAGCAAATGTTGAAAGTATATTTTCAACACATTTTGCATAAAATTCACGCTTACATAATTTTCTGTAATGCGTGTTGAATGCTTAAATGTTATATATAATTTATAATTTTTATTCACTTAAAGACTTTTTTAATACATTCATATATGTGTATTTTTGGAACTGTTTGTTTTACAGTTTTATTAAACCTGGATCTATTTTGCATGATTTCAATAGCTTTTTGATTTAAGTTAATGTTACAGTCTCAGGCTGCTTCACATTTTTATGTTTTTGATTGGATTGCTTTAAGAAATTGCCATCTTGCAAGGCCTAATGTCATTGAAGCTACTATTTTTACTGTTCAGGGGGCTCTGTTAAAGATATTTTCATTCCAAAGATTCATGTTATTCCATCAGATGCTTCATTCTAGTTAAAGCAACTTCAATTATTCATTTGTATCACCTTTGCTATGAGCATCAACAAAGCCTGATGACCTTTTGGGCTGTATGCGAGAAATTTTTCTTTGCCCACGGACAACTTCATGTTGATTGCTTGAGAGCCGACTGTACAGAAAATTTGTATTTCTTCTTTGGGTACTTATTTGTTACAAGGACCTTGGGTTGACGACTGCTTTTCCGAGTTGTCGCCCATCTGAATATTAGTGATATTATCAATCTAGAATTGTTTCTGGGTTACAATGTATCTGAGGTTGATCCCATGACACAGAAGTAAATTTATCGGCTCAACAGTAAATAAAGCTTAAGAATTAAATCATCACACGCTTATCAACAATACGTTGACAACCAACAAATTTGCAATTTCAGCAGAACTTCTTTCTTATTTTCTTCTGCATGGCATGATCATTTGGTAAAAAAAAAAACAGTTGCTGTGAAATTTATTTCTGTTGAAAAAAAAAGGCACATTACTTTTCCTCATAAATCGGAAATTTCCATGTTTCAATCATTGTCGCAAAATAGTAGAAAAATCTAACTAAAAGTATAGCAGAAAGAAAATGGACTGCTGTTAAAAATTGAGAATATTTGAAAATATAGTACCCTTAATTAGATCAATAACCAGTACAAACCAGAATGTGGCGTGTCTTTCGCATGTTGCCATGTAAAGTCCCTAGAATCAATAAATACTCAGCCTTCCTTCAAATGGAAAAACTGTTAACATTGTTTATCAAGATACTCTTCACTAAATCTGTTTATGATTAGTTGTACCTTGAAACGATTTTCTCATTTTCTTTTGGGTTGCTTAAAATTCAGTGTTGATGCAGTTCTTAGTCACATGACATTACTGTTTAACTATGCTTCTGACAATCTGTTCATGTAATTCTTTGGAGATTGTTTACAAATACATCGTAAACGTACTTTACATGTATCATACTATCCATATATAATGTCTATTTAAATTATCACTACTTTTATGTATCATTATATATATCCATTTGTTTGTTCTACATAAAACAGAATTACAATTCTTTTTTGAATGAATTATTGCAAAATAGCATTCTTTCAGAAATGAATCTTTAACCTTTGCTACTCAGTTTGTGTTCTGTTCTGTATCGGTGCTATTGTTGTTAATATTTCAATTCAACGCAGGCCTGTGTTATTTGTTTTAGACAGTATTTTTTTGTTTTGTTTTTAATTTATACTAATTAAATTCTTTTCCGTTTGAAGGCTGCCTGATATGCAAGGTGGTTATAATTAAAGTTTCAAAACGCTGTAAAAAATAACCACTGATCAGAATGACGCCAAATTTGAACGGAATATTATTGAAGAAGGGGGAAAGAGTATAGTACTAGAAAAAATAGTTCAAAATTTTGTCAACAGATGGCACAGTAATTATCAGAATATGCAAATGAAAATACCTGTCATGCGCCCGACTTCTTTCAATTGCTATAAAAACGTTGGGTGTGCACGATTTTTCCTCATTTCACGTCTGAGAATTTCTTCGAAATTCTCAGATGTGAAATGAGGTCTCATTGAAGGACCACGCTCTACGTGTACAGCTTTTTTACAAGAATAATGACTGTGCACTAATAGCTCTGGAGAAGTTCCGGACACTCAAGGGTATGAAAATAGGCGTTGATCTTGGGTCTGGAAAAAATGATTCAAAAATTTGAAGAGGCAAGTTCTTTTCACGTGCAATCTGATAGAGGGAGAAAAGATTTAATTGGACGGTAGTTGAAGTGGTGGGGACACAGCAGTGCAGGAAGAGTCGAGTGGTGGTTTGCAACCGCGCTGTGCTTGGGAAATTGACAATACACTTGACAGGCCTGTGAGCACGGGCATAAAATTCTACGAAACATCTTGCATTGCTATCCATACAAAATTAGTCATTTGCAGGAGTTGCTTACTTCTGATCTGCCAACAAGAGAGACTTTTGCTTTAGAATTTCTTGCTCGCGTGGAAGTAAATAATGAATGACCGTGAAAAATTTTGTGGTCAGAAGAAGCCCATTTCTATCTGACAGGATATGTCAATACATAGAATTGCCGAATATGGGCAACAGAGAATCCACTCGCAACTCAACCAGTACCACTTCATCCTGCAAAGGTCACTGTGGGCTGCGGGCTTACGGCATCATTTATCATAGGGCCATACTTTTTGACGAGATGGGTGCTTTTGGACCTTTTACCGTTACCATCACTGGTCAGTGCTATGAGTGTCTTTTGCGCAACCACGTCATTCCAGGTCTTCAACAGCTCGGTTGAGTGGATGGGATCATTTTTATGCAAGATGGTGCTCCTCCGCGCATTGCAAATCCAGTGAAGTAGTTGCTGAAGGGGCATTTTGGAAATGCCAGAGTTATCAGCCGTCTTTTCCCTACAGCCTGGCCACTCCAATCACCTGATCGTAATTTGTGGGACTATCTGAAAGATGTTGTGTTCAGTGCTCCGATTGCACACATTTAGCTGAAATGAAATCACGTATTGCGAAAGACATTCTGAACGTGGCCCCGAAGACACTTAGTTCAGTTTTGGAACGTGCTGTTTCTCGATTTAAACTTGTTGCAGACAACGGTGGACAGCATATTGGACATGTTTTGTGTGAATCTCTTGAAATTAAAAACCCGATTTGTTAGAGATGGACGCTTTTTATTCGGTGTTTGACTTCAGAACAGTTAAGAACCAATTTGATGGACACCTTTTAAGCGGTTTTTGGCATCAGGACAGTTAAAAACCAATTTGATGGAGGCTTATTATGCTGTTTTTGGCCTTGAGACAATTAAAATCCTATTTCTCCTATCCGATGTGATATGATCTTGCCGTGGTGGATGGGCTAACGCAACTAACAGTATCACGCCTGAACAGTCATGCACACTGAACAGAACACTTAGTTTAACGTGTTTTTGGATTAAAATATTTTTGATTGTAAGCATCCCTTTTTAATAAATTTTTCGAATAGGGTTTCAATTAAGTTATTAAATCAAGTTGCTTTTTTTTAATTTTTGCAATGTATAGTATGATAAATTTTATTAATAGTCTATTGAATGTACAATTTTATAAAAAAATGATACATTCTTTAATTTTGATATTTATTCAACTCATATGTTCACTAAATATTCTTTTGAATTGCCTGTGCGAAAAATCGTAACTGAGAAGGTGTCATGTTAATCTACACTCATGTCCTTAAATTAAGCATAATTCAGAATCACACAGAAATTGAACTCTAAAAAAAATTTCACCTGTAGAATTATCACACACACCTTGAAGAAGAATATGAAAAATACAGGAAACCACACCAGATGGCGTGGATAGTACGCCACAATGACGAGAGTGTAAGAGAGGGGTATATAAGGAATGGTGGCAAAGAAGTAAAATAGTTCACAAGCGCTTTAAAAGCCTTTCAGTGCAATAACCGCATAGTTATGACACAAAGGAAGCATTTGGATGATTTTTTACGTGGTAGAATTATTGGACGACTGGAATGTAGACGTACCCAGCTGGAAGTATCCAAAAAAACTTGGAATGACCCAGAGTCTCATCCTCAGGCTTTGGCAACGACTCCAAGATGATGGTAATGTGAGTAGATGTTAAAGCACAGGTGGCCCCCGAGTTACAACGCCGAATGAGGACCGGTATTTGGTAGTTACTGCCAAAAGAAACCGACGGAGCACAGCATCAGACCTGTCACGTCAGCTCTCTTCAGCTACCGGTACGACAGTTTCAAGGCAGACCGTGTACAGACGCCGCTTAGGGCACATTGGTCTATATGATCGTAGGCCTGTCAGATGTGTTCCACTTACCGCAACTCACCTTCGCCTGCGATTAACCTGGAGTAGAGAGCATGCATTGGGGATACCACTACAGTGGTCTTGTGTGATGTTTTCCGACGAGACTAGGTTTAGTTTGCAGTCTGAGTCTCGCCGGACTTTAATATGGAGAGCGCCAGGTACCCGTTACCACCAAGAGAACACCATTGAACGACACAGTTACGGTGGTGTAGGACAGCTCGTTTGGGGAGGAATTATTCTTGGTTCCAGAACTGACCTGCATGTTCATATTGTAACGATGACAGGTCACATATATCGGGATGTCATTCTGGAACAACATGTACGTTTGTTTCGGGGCACCATGGGTGCTGAATTTCTGTTTATGGATGACAACGCCCGTCCTCACCGTGCAAACATTGTAGACGAATGCCTTCAATCGGAGGATATCACCCGTATGGATTGACCAGCATACTCACCGGACTTGAATCCAATAGAGCATGTGTGGGATATGCTTGGCCGACGAATTGCAGCCCATCAACCCCCTCCCACCAGTCTACCGGAACTTCGGAGGGCATTGCTGGATGAGTGGTGTAATATTCGCCAAGATCAGATTGATAATTTGATACTCAGCATGCCTAGGCGTTGCAAAGCCTGTATTGCATCGTCCGGGAGGCATACTCCCTATTAACCATCATACTAACCATTTTATACTGTTTTTTGTAAATAGGTTCTTTTTTGAAATTTGCTCCAGGGAGTAAAAATCGTAATTTTTAATAATTATGTCAAACATATAGCATCTTTTTTGCTCTTTACCTTTTGTTTAATAAATAGACTTTAGAAATAAGTCAAATTTGTTTTGCTTCTGTCTCTTTCTTTGTCTGAACTTCATTAACCTTAATTTATGGACCTGAGTATACAATGAGAAACTATATGTTTTTAAAATGTTTCCATGTGTAATAGTTAATTATTTATTTTGTTATGGAAGCACTCTTACATAAATTTCGTAAATAATTGGCATATTTTATAAATGCGACTTTTTTTATGCGGTCCCTATCCACCGTATAAAAAAAAGTTCTGTTGTACTTAAATGAATTAGTTTGTCATATGTAAGAATTCATGAAAATTTTGAATATTTTTTTGTGCGTTTATTTTTATGTGATCTCTATCTACCGCACAAAAACGGGTTCAACTGTACATTAAAAAAATAAAATGTTTTCATCTGAAGTTATTTCTTGTAATACCTGTAAACATGGAAGACTTAGTCTGCGTACTGTCAGCCAATCTTGAATATTTCCGTACATAATCACCAACTGCTAGTCTTCAGGCGATCACCCCAAATTGTCTTGGTGGTCCACCGGTCGATTGCGATCGACGTAATGCCCACCCCGGGTCTAAATGCAATAAAAAAATTAGTACGGCACAATATAGGTGGAAAATCAATTGCCGCAATGTAATTTTGACGACCAATTTCCTCCCCAGAGGGGGGTACCTTCTTTGGTGCAAGATTTTTCTCTGCTCAAACATATAATGGCGGATTATTCTAACATTACGCATACCTATTTTGAGATGCAGTCGATCCTAGATTCATATTTATGTGAATGATAATGCACGTTCCAGCTGTGGGATCCTCATGAATGTGAAGATATCACGTACATGCACTAATCATTATTACACTTGTGTTCAAAATTATGAGAAATTTTAGATTTTGTCGCTAGAATTACTGGACAGATTTTAATACAACTTGGATAGGAGTGATATAACGCAAAAAGAAAATCATAACCATTCAAAAGTTAAAATACACTTGCATGATCGTGCGTAACACTCGTTGAAGTCGGAAGGTATGAAGCAGCAGTTGTACAATATAATAAAAACAATTGATTAATAGGAGGTATGGTCCCCTCTTTCAGATAAACAGGCCTCACGCCGGGATTTTGTACCGGAAATAAAGCAATTTATGAGTTTCTGTGGCAGTTAATCCCACTCGTTCAACAACTCTGTTTTCAGGCCTTAGGTGGTTCTTGGAAGTTTGCGAGTTGTATTGCCCTTCCCAGAGCGTTCCTGGCATGTTCTACACGGATAATGTCCGGAGATCTAATTGGCCAATCCATTCGGTGAATATCCTCACTTTCCAAGAAACTCTTCGACCAGATGAACTCTATGGGCCTCACGTTGTCATCCATTAAAATAAATTCATGACGAACTGCACTCGTGAAAAGGTGAAAATAGGGCGCCCAGACCTCATCCCTATACCTCACAGCATTCACAATGCCTTTTTCAAAGACATGGAGGTCTGTGCGGCCATTCAATGTAATGCCTGCCCTGACCATCAAGTCCTCGCTACTGTAATTGCCGATTTCTCGGACATTGCGGGTTCCTGATTCTCTCGATACATTCTCTCCATTATTTTATATGGAATAGATTGGCCTGTTAGATCTCCAAACCTCATCCGTATAGAGCATGCCTGTGACACTCTGGGAAGGGCAATTACATCTCGCAAACCCCCTCGGATAACCATACAAGGCCTGAAAACAGAGTTGTTGAACGAGTGGGATTAATTGCCTCAGGAACTCATACATTGTCCGATTTCCGGTATAAAACCACGATGTGAGGTCTGTTTATCTGAAAGAGGGGACCATACCCCCTTTTAACCAATTTCTTTTATTTATTCTACATCTGCTGTTTCATACCTTCCAACTTCAATGAGTGTTACGCACGATCATGCGTGTGTACTTCAACTATTGAATAGTAATTTTTTTTACATTGTGTCAGCCCTATATACATACCAAATTTCATAAAAAGCTGTTCATCAGTTTTAATAGACAAAATCTTAAAATTTCTCTTAATTTAGAATACCAGAGTACTTAGAGAATATGTGGGATATTATCAGGAGGTAACTTCAACCACTCAAATCAAACACCGTATCAGAATTGAAAATAACTCTTGATCAGGCTTGGAACTCTGAGCGCACAAAGCTCAGGTGTCGTCCACGTCACTTGACCATGGTTCAAAATTACGTGGTCCGTCGCCAAAAGCCCTCGTGAAGCTGAACAGTGCGACGTTAATCTTCACTCACTCACTCACTGAGCGCACAAAACGCATCGAAATATATCGAATCGCTGTGAGCCATGCATGGCTACCAGCAGTAACCACAAAATTTATTATTATTCCTTTAACAACTTTTCTCATTAAATTTCAAACTGTTGATTTTACAATTCTTACAATCAAATGCTTCTTATTTCGATAATAAACAGTAATACTGTCACTTTTTTTTTCATTGGTTTATTCCCTTGCAATCTTTTTATATATTTGCATACCAGTTTTCTTCTCTCTTACGGCTTACACTTTTCTAAGTATTAACCGCAATTATACTTAACTTTTGAACATGAGTGTAATTGCTTTAATAGTCTCCTGTACTGATTTAATCATGTCTGCATATTTGAAATGTGATTTTCGTATTTTTGCTTTTATCTGTGCATTACTTTTGTTTTTTAATAGTATAATTCCTCCCTTTTTTTCTAGGTAACGGAACGGATAGATGTTGTCTTGTGGGGCTGCCTTATGGGCATTGAAGGCATAAGATTAGCAAGGAATCGTCGAGCTAGAGCGCGTGAAGTTTATATAGATCCGACGACATCTGATACAGTAAACATAGGAAATATTACACCACGTGCATAAGACGTTATTTTAAAATTAAAAACTCAATGTTTGGGGAAAAATTGTTTAATATTTACTATATGTGTATCGTGCTGTAGACTTGGATGTAATTAGTTGTTTCTTTTATTTCTTCAATACCATTTTGTTTTCAAGTTAACATTAAATTTGAAGCATATATTTATTTCTGTGCAATTTTTTAACACTATTTCTACTATGGTTATATATATATATATATATATATATATATATATATATATATATACCGGGTGGGCAAAAAGTCCGTAAAAACTTTAAAAATTCATAAAATCCGGAGAAATGAACGAAAAAAAAAAAACTGTTTGCGGGATCAGCATTAGTATGTCACGGGATTTTTTTTAAGCTAGAAAAAAAATAATTCGAAAATCATTCGGTAGGTGGCGCTGTTACAAGCGTCTGTGGTGGAAATATGCAAATTAGACGGCTATAAAAACCTTTGCTGTCAATGAATCCACATTCATTCCACCATTGCAAACAGTGAATGTGAACAAGAATGCTCAATGCACCGGATAAAGCTTTGTTGGTGAAGTTATTTTACATGAACGAGGAATCAGCGACCATTGCCTTGCGTAAATTTCGAGTTCAGAAAAATGTGAAGAGTGGAAAAGGCCCTTTAACACCTGCAGGTCTCTTAAAGCTTGTTAAAAGTTTTGAGGAAACTGGAAAGTTGGAGGATCGAGCACGAGCCGGACGACATGCTTGAAAGAAGCACGTGCATCCTGCATTGCTGTCGAAATGGAAGCGATTGCGCCCGAAGCAGCTTCAGGGACCAGCAGTGCTCGTGAAGCTGCCAGACGATTGGGCTTACCACCATCATCTGTCCGCAATATTATTCGTCGAATCCTCCAGCTGTACCCATACAAATTGCAATCGTGCCATGAACTTTTGCCAGCAGATACCGCACAGAGGGAAGCATTTGCGAAGTGGGCCTTCTCTAAAATGGAACAGGATCCCATCTGGGTTTTTAACATCTTGTGGACAGATGAAGCTCATTTCTCGCTTCATGGTGACGTTAATAACCATAACTGTCGCATTTGGGCGACCTCTAATCCACGTGAGTATACACAGAAGCCATTGCATTCCCCAAAAGTGACAGCATGGTGTGGTTTCACGGGTTCATTTATCATAGGACCCTTCTTCTTTGAAACGCAGTGCGCAGTAAATGGATGGATAACGGAAACGGTAAATGCTCAGCGTTATCTAACGCTTCTGCGGGAGACTGTCGTGCCATGTTTAATTCAACGAGGTCAGATTTCGAATGTCACGTTCATGCAAGATGGATCAATCAGTCACACTGCTAACCCGGTTAAGGCATTCCTGATACAGACGTTCGGGGAAGACAGAATCGTTAGCAGGCACTGCAGGTACCCATGGCCTCCTCGGTCTCCAGATTTAACACCGGCGGACTTCTGGTTGTGGGGATATTTGAAATCTCGCGTGTATCTATCCGGTCCATCAAGTCTGTCGGAACTGAAAGATGCGATCCACAGAGAAGTATCCTCCATACATCCGGACATGTTGCACTCCTGCCGTTGCTGGATTTGTCACTCGTCTGGAATGTCTTCTCCCCTGTGGTGGTGGTCATGTGGAACATATTCTGGTGTAATAAAGTTGTGAAAGTTTTCTGTTCATTATTTATGCATTGTTTCTTTGATTTGCGTACATCAGCGCCACCTACCGGATGATTTTCGAATTATTTTTTTCCTAGCTTAAAAAAAATCCCATGACATACTAATGCTGATCCCGCAAACAGTTTTTTTTTTCGTTCATTTCTCCGGATTTTATGAATTTTTAAAGTTTTTACGGACTTTTTGCCCACCCGGTATATATATATATACATGTTACAACCCAAAAGTGTATTGTTAACATTTAGATGCAAATTACTACAGAAGTAATAAAGAAATGTGAAATAATAAATGACAGAGAAAAGATTAAAAAAATTTCTTTCGACAGCTCCGGTAGAAATAGTGTCAATGTCAAATAAATTGTATCTGTATTGTGTGTTGAAATTAGATTATAAGAATAAAGGTATTTATAATTACATGACATTATATTATATAATTTATTGAAGTTTCATTTTGTCACAGCTGAGGGGGAAAAAGCATTGGCATTATGCAGTGGCGCACACAAGGGGGGTCCTGGGGGTCCGGACTCCCTCAAAGCCCTTGATTTTTTTCCGATTGATTATAATTCTAAGTATATAGTACGTAAAAATTAATTAATTACTTGCTTTTAATGATTAATTTTATTAATTAATGCTAATTATTTATTCAAAAACTAGTTTTTTACTGTGTTTTGTTCCCGAAAATCGACAAAATCAAAAGGAGCATGATAAAAGAATGGTGAACTTTCGACCCCGGACTCCCCCCCCCTTGAAAAATTCCTGTGTGCGCCACTGCCATTATGTAATAAGTTTTGGAATAAATTAACCCTCCAACCGGACAGCATGGATTTTTCTGCCCTACTAGAGAGGCTTCGAAAACGGACCACACGGAATTTTTCGTAAGGCCGCTGACTCACCAAACTGATTTTTGCTCCTCAAGTAATGTGTTCAAAAACGGTAAAGTCGTGTTTTTCCGAATTCTTTTCCCCCTTTAAAGGTTTAGTATCTTGAAAGATAATTAGAGACAACGGTCGGGGAGACACAATGGGCATTGAGGGGAAGTTTTATGGCTCACGGGGAGACTGGTTCTTTCCCTGCAGCAATCGTAAAAAACTGGGGAGAATTCCTTTAAACCCTAAAGTGTACGGAAATAATTGCAAGTTAACGAGTTGAGAATTCTCATTTTTTTTCTTTACCTTAAAATTCTCAAATGGAATTAAGTTTTTATAATGTATGTCTAAGTTTTAAAAAAATATCTGTAGTATTTAAATTCAAATTATATATTAAAACATTGAGGATAATTTACTGTTTCATTTTTCTTATTTTAATCAATACTTTGAGGGATTTTTTTTAAAAATGATTATTTTGTTATGTGTCAAAAAAATAAAAAAAGGTTCAAAATTTAAAATCTTTTAAAATTTTGGACACTTCTAAACATGAATAATTTTTATGCTTCTGTGTTACATTATTTGCAAAAAATTTTTATGCATTGTTAAAAAAACCCTATTTAAATCTTAGTTTTTCATAATTTTAAAGCCAGGTATTCAGGGCATCTTACATAGAATCCCTTGTTTTGCATTGTTCAGATAACAAATTATAATTGAATTTTGAATGTCTGAACATTAATTTCATTCAAAGAGAACTTTAACGACATTTTTATATTTTTGAACTTGAAGCTTCAAATAAAGAGTATTTAAAAGCATCTGGACAAATTTACAGTTAACATTTGCGCATATAAATAAATATAAAGATCTTTTTTAAATTAAGGTATCCGACTACGTTCGGAGACTTTTTTTTAAGTTTTCAAAAAATCCCTAATATTTTTACATTTTTAGTTTCACTTTTATACACAATAATAAAAAGTACAGTTAGAAATAATATATGTACATAAAAATTTGAAAAAAAATTAAAATTTTTAAAGAAATTTTAATCAAATTTTGGAATTTTTTCAAACACTCTATTTTTTAAAATATTTTATATTTTCCATAAAATATTGCTGCAATACATTTTTAAAACACATTTCTAGAGAATGACCTACAAGTGTTAAATTACTTCTTTTGAATCAAAAGTTATTGCCAGTCGAGCTTGCGAACTAGGAAATTCAATCAAATTATCGTAACTTTCAGAAAGATATACAACTATAAAATAACTAAAAATTGTTCAATTTCTTAGCTTGTAGGTCATTCTCTAGATAATACCAATAATAACATTTGTGTAAAATTTCATACAAGTATCTCTAATAGTTTTTTAAATATCATGTTTGAAATATCATGAAATTTACAAAAAAATGGTTTTGAGAAAAATGCATTTGAACTTTATAAAATCAATTTCAAAACAAAATATGACAAGTATACTACTAAAACTCTCCTGATTTATAAGTAACACTCCCACTCTTTGGAAGTTTGTTAAATTTTTTCTTTCTTTGGGCCTCCTTTTTTTTCTCGTTGATTTTATAAAAGGCAAAGAATGTTGTTTCGAGTCACCGACTCGAAAGATGTCAACAAATCTCTCATCACGCAGTATATAATTCCCTGCATTTATGCCAAATGCATGTTTTAAAAATACCTAACACATCAATGAAAGATTTTTTAAAAATAATGACGGTAATAAATGGGTACCCAAAGAAAATGGTTTTAGCTCGATAAAAGTTTCTTTCAAAATGATTTGCCACAAACAGGCGTTAAATGATACATTTTTATTTGTGTCTTACCGTGGAGGCAATTTATAATAACTGCTTATCACTCTGCTTTGTGTACACAGGTTTAACAATATTTTAAAGTTTCACAGAAATACATACAATTTTTTCTGTTTATTGTTTTCTGGTGTCGTTTCCTCGTTGATAGTCACACCAGTTCTCAGCTCAAATCGAGCACGGCCCATTTATATGGGTTTCTCCCTGCTGGAGCAACAGTGAAAAATACTGCTATTGTAGCACTTAGCATATTTTTGGCGTGATTGGTGTTAGTGCTAAAACAGTGTAGAATTTTATTAAACATAACATTGATAAGTTTTTCCTTCTCACCGAGGTTTTTCTCGCCTTTTTCAAAATTTTCTTTCCGACTACTCAATCTTTCTTAGAAGTATCTTATGCACTCATATGATGACATTGTTGACACCATACACATCTTTAACAGAAAGGTATCCTTGGAATCACCATCACAAAAGAAATACATATTTTAAGATTTCGTAGTGCAAAAACATACAAAGATTTTGTACGCACTATGTTTGAAGTAAATCCCAGATGATTGCAGGAACACGCATGTATGACTGGACTTATAAAAATTTTGACAAAAACTTTGATAACATTTCCAAATCTAGAATTTCCCAGTGTCAATGTATAAAGTTTCTATAGAAACGACATTTAGCGATGAATGTCCATGTGTCTCTGCCGTCAACGGATATTCCACATTCTTCAACTGACATTTTGAAACATTTTATAATGCTTTTCGCTTAAAAAGCAGTGTCGTTCATGGCATCTTTAGCCGTTGGTGTATGGATCACAGACAAGACTTTCTTTCACAAAGTCTAAATGCTCCTATTTGTCATACAAGGCCAGTTCAGCTTAGCACATAGCTTTTTCACAGGTAAATATCATCTTTCAATCACTCACCTTCTAAAAATAGGTTGCAAATTAAAACACTTTGCGAATTTTTTAGCTTTTTCAGTAGCTGCAAAAAAGGATGATAAAACTTTAATCGGAGCATTTTTCAAGTCACATTAGAAGTCAGTCCAAACATGTAATCTTCATGCAAGTACAGATTGTTCTCAAAACATTTGGAGAAACACAAACTTGAAAACACACTTCCCAATTTAAATAAAATATTCTATTATCAATTAATGTTCCACTGAAACATTCTTTGTTCTGTAAAAATACCTTTACTTATCCCAGTTTTCGTTCATTACAAGTTTGAGCACTTCAAGTCAAGAACATTAAGTCAACACTTCCACTGTTTTTGTAAATGTCTCACCAGCATAGTTGCGTTTTCAAGAGGTTAATTTGATTCATTTTTTAACCCTTATAAGCAGATAATATCAAAAGCAGAATGTTCAGAAACAATTAACAATTAAAAATTGTGCATTTAAAGCAAAAAATCAGGTTTTTGAAGAAATTTGCGAGCAACATTCGAAAGATTCAAATCAAAAACAAAAACATGAGGTCAGAAGAAACAGATGTTGCCAATCGCAAAAGTCCAATTAAAAGATTGAAATTGTTGCCTATCAATAAAATAGTTTAAAAAAATGTCAGAAATTGTTTTTAAAATTATAATGGGTTGAAATTGCAAAAATTATGGGTAAAAAGCATGTTAAGCAGTCAACTTCCGGTTTCGATTTCACCTCTTCCGGGTTCAATTTCACCGCTGTAATAATATTTTAAACGCCTGTAACTTTTTTTCTAATTATCGCACAGACAAAACAAAGGCAGATTTAGAAAGATAATTGTTTGAATTTTACAAATACCAAATAAAAAGAAAATGTGAATTTTGACCGAAAATGACGTTTTCAACGTAGT
Organism: Trichonephila clavipes; assembly: GCA_019973935.1. Lineage (NCBI taxonomy): Eukaryota > Metazoa > Arthropoda > Arachnida > Araneae > Nephilidae > Trichonephila > Trichonephila clavipes. The sequence goes on from BMAU01014849.1 coordinate 577,069, forward strand.
CGGATATCTTAAAGTTAAAAAAATATATATTTATGCATAATCCCTCATCATTCATGTTCCATTAGTGGTTGACTGAAGAAATGGTTATTAAAATTTGGACATTTTTTTATAATCTTAACCATGCAAAACTAGGAATTTTGTATTAGCTCCACTGAAATTCTGCATTGGAATTTCGAAAAAGATATTTATACGTGTCTCACATGCTCAGTTGAAAAACATATATATTTACCATAAATACTAATAATTCTTTGGATATTTAAAATTATTATTAGATTAATTTATATATACATATATATATTCAACTTCTAATATTTTTTCTCAAGTATTCCTTAAATTTCATATAATTTAATTAAGTGAGGGGATATTAAAGTCGCACTCTCTCTTTTCTCTACTCAACTACTTGAGGGTTTTTTGCGACGGACCTGTGGCCGGGGTACCAGGTGGTCAAGGTATCGAATCATGGTTGGCATGTCTCGAGTTCGAGCCCAGTGCCACAAAAGACCAGCCGTGTAGGGCAGCGATGCACGTTAAATCTATCGAGAGCTGAAATGTCCTCTCGTTGGTGTGGTAGTTAGGAGAGGGAGGTACCAGCTCAGGTGTCGCCCTCGTCATTTGACCATGCTTCAAAATTACGAGGTCCATCACTAAAAGACCTCGTGTAGCTGAAAAGTGCGACGTTAATATTCACTCACTTGGCGACGGACCTCGTAATTTTAAACCATGGTCAAGTGACGAGGATGACGCTTGAGCATTGCTCTCTTACACGGCGGATCTTCAGTGGTGCTGGGGTCGAACTCATGACACGCCAGCTACGAGTAAGTTACTTTGACCATTAGACTACCGCGGCCTCACAATGTGGTTGAAAACTGCATGTTATGAGTAAAAATATACTGAAACATTTGATGAACTCTTATAATAGATTTTTGCATAGAAGATAGATGTGTGATATGCTAAAATGACAATATGTAAAAGTTATGAGAATATCGATGACAATTTTTCAAAAATTCAATTTAAGTTTCAGTTTGAAACTTATTCGTTTTTTTTTCGCATTTAATATTAAATAGTCGCGATAACAAATTAATAGTTTAACGCATTCATAGATTATAAAAAATAAAGGTATAAATGACATTGTTGGGAATAATATGTTTTTATAGTTTTGAATTCAGACTTCTTTGCAGGAGCGTAGACTATTAAAAGGCTGATGTAGAAGTTAGAAAACTAATATTTAAAATATATGGAAAACAATATCTGCAATTCCATGATCTTGACGAGCAGAAGACGGCATTTTTACTTAGTAGGGCAGAGTAAGCATGAGGTAGGAGCTTGTGGAGTAAACAACCAGGCCTCTGCAGTTTTGGCAGGTAATGAACTCCCATTTGTTGCTTTCTCTCTCTCTCAGTAAGGAATATAAAAATAACAAATACAAAAAATAAGTCATGTAAAATTTTATATATTTTAATAACAATGAATTGTGAACTTAATTTCCAATTCATTGTCACGAGTTGGTAGTAACTACGGTACTCTATCGACCGTACTTCATATATATATATATATATATTATATATATATATATATATATATATATATATATATATATATATATATATATATATAAGAAGTACGGTTGATAGAGTACCAATAATTTTAACGCAATTTTATATTTCGTTCTCGTAAACTTTACTCCTTTTAAAACATGTATTGCCAAAATACTCTCCTTTTGTATATTTATAAAATTTTAAAAATATAATGGTTATCTTACCCAACATTTTAAATCAGGAGCGGCAACTGTGTAGCTAAGACGTGCAAACCAATCTGTCAGTATCATTCAGCGTGCCACATAGTAGGAAATTTTTGAAATCCTCCGATTCTTACGGTAATATTTGCAGATTTAAAGAATAGAGGTAAATAATTTAGATTTACATTTTTATTTTATATTAATTATGGATCAATAAAATACATTTATTAACATAAAAATAAACAATATAAAATGTTACTATTTCTTCAACAAAGATAAAAAAAATTAAAAATGTATGTTTCCAACATATTTATTTAAATAAAAAATAGACAAATTGAAATATAAATGATTCCCTTCATTACAGTTAAATAAAAATTGTAATGCAAATTAACTCTTTCACCACTCTTCTTTCATATCGCAAAACCAGGGGTATAAAGCGTGACACGATTCTGAGCATTCAGTTGTTAAACAATTTCTTTGCGGAGTCGACATATTTTTCATATTAGGAAAGATTTTTTACTTTGATATGCCGAATCATAAGTGGAAAGCAGAGTACATGCAATTTTCTTTTTTCAACAATTAAATCCCCTAGCAATAACATTCAATTATTTAAAAAATAGCTGTAAATTTATCCTTAGAATTATCTTTCAGATTATTTTGTAGTTCCATAAATGTCCATAACTCGTCAAATAAGGTCTATTATCAACTTCCATCCACTCAAGAATTGACAAATTTGTAGAGTAGTGCTGAGTGCCTCTAAGAATTGTACCACGTGCCCCACAGGTCCATAGAATGCCGACACGTTTTAAATGTTCTTATTAACTAACCATCTCCTATTCAAACACAATTTATATGATAAAAAAGGATTTTCATTCATTTTGTAGGGAATTGTATTAGATTCAACCATAAGTAATTTTGTGTATCAAAAAAATTACATTGTTTCGCGGGGATCCACTGAGAGCAAAATGAAAGAATTTGACATAATTATAGTAAGTTTCTCTAAAAGGGGAAACGTTCACTTTCAAAATACACTGCATAAAGTTGTTTTAGGTGTACGAAGTTATATTCACTATTATTCCTAAAATAAATTTTGATATTTTGGTTTTTCGTTAAGTTTCGAAGTTATTTCTTCAAATATACTTCTCCATTACATTTCTTTCAAACTTGCTATTTTCTTTTGCGGCCACTGTAGCCTGATGGTCATGGTTATGAACTCGTGTCCAGTGTTCGAGTCCTGGTACCACAAAATTTTAGCGTTGAAGAGGAGCTGATGCACGTTAAACACGTCGAGGTCAAAAGTCCTCACGTTGGTGTGATGTGGAAGTTTGGAAGGGGAGTTATCAGCTCAGGTATGGTCCTCGTCACTTAACCACGGTTCAAAATTACGTAGTCGCTCGTCAGTAGTCATCGTGTTGACTTAGAATGCAATATAAACCCTTGACGTGTGCACTTGAGTTAGTTCGAGTACGCTAAACAGTTCCAAATATGCACATTAGATATAATTCAAACGAGGTCGCATTTTATGCTGCTGTAATTTTCTCACTCAAATATCAGCGAGCGCCGTCTGAACTCGTGATATTTGACTGTTGTTTCTTATATTTACGATTTAGTCGTAAAACATCAAAAACTTGGATAAAATATTTGTATAAAAAATTAAGGGAAAAGAAATACTTAGATTTTAGAAGCAAATTACTAGAAAATATGTTAGGGAATATTTACAAGATATTTCACTACTCTATCTTGAACAGGAAAAACGCCTAAGGGATTAGAATACACTCTCATCTTCAAAATTAAAAATCTGTGAGAAACACATTTAAAATTTGTAAAGGCATAAAAAAAAATTCCAATGCCTGTAAAGCTTTAATTTTTTAATATGTTACTATCCAACTTATGTTCTACAAGAAAATTCTACTTGAAATAAATATGACTGAAAATATCTTTTCTAATTCAAAATTTTCTTCGACATAATATTGATAACAATTGTTAATTTGATCAATTATTTCGTTTTATCAGAACCTTATATATTCTCAAGAGTTTTAAATGCAAAATATTTATACAGAAAATAGTAGTGATACAAACGTAATCCAGAAATCATCAAGATTGTAAATAATATTTTTTTTTCTCAGTTCCCCATCGTGGCAGGTAAGCAAGTTTAAGTTTTTGTTGCATGACTTTAAAATACTGTAATGTAGTACTACAATATATTTATTATAATGTAGTTTTTGTACGTCAGGGAAATATTTAGTTCATTCTGCAACATTTGCATTCTGTAGTCTAATTTTAATATCACCTGTAAGCTGGATTTTAGATTTACCATTTTCAGTCATACTCCATCCCTTTCAACTATTATTTATCACAGTAGCCTGCGTACATTTTGGTCATGGCATTTTTAAAAGGAAAAAAAATAATGAAAACAAAGTAAAGAGCTTTTAAATTATATAAACTATGTGTCAAAAAATAAATTGGTCTTTAAATCAATCTTAATTAAGTAAATGTGAGAAAACTCAAAAACTTAAAAACATAAGCAAACAGAAAGGATTTTAGAAATTAAAATTGCAGTTAATAGACATTTCACACGAAATAATGGATTGTGTTAAAAAAAAATATTTTTAATTAATTCAATCTAGGAATTCAAAAATGCTTTAAAATGAAACCGAATTTAAAATCAAAACTCAGAAAATTTAAATTTCTTAAAACCTAATTGGTTTTTAGATCAGAAATTGAGCAAGTTTTCCAAATATATGAAATATATATATGGGAATATAATCAATCGAAAAAAAGCCAATGCTTTGGGGGGTCTGGACCCAAGAATCCCTTCCCTTGTGAGCGCCACTGATTGAATGTGTATTATGTGTGCAAATGCTGACGTAGAGAAGGGAATTTTCTCTCAGTGCAAGTTGTCATGTTGATTTATAGCGAAAAAAATCATTCAACAGAAAAATATAAAGATAAAGATATAAATTTGCATAAATTAAAAGTATTGAAATGACTTTTTATGTGTTATTGTTAATTAAAAATATAAAAAATTGCAGAAATCCAAGTTTTATTTTACAAATTTATTCAGCATATATAATGCTACTACATTTATTATAATTTTGTTAAATAAAAAAAATAATCACTTTTACTTTTTACCTCATAATTAAAAAAATTAAAAAATAACAGGAAAATATTCTTGAGTTTTCTTCGACTGATATTCAACAATGATTACAGAGAGCTTCTGTATGGTTAAAATTGAAACACCGAAATAAAAATGTTCATTTTAAAAATTTTTTAAAGCTCTTAAAAATAACAGGAGAAAAAAATAAATTTTCTTTTGCTTATACATATATTAAAAATACTTTTCAACTTTGAATGAGTCATTTCCTTAAAACTTTATTTTTACCTTTTATTTGCTTGTTTGCAATAAATTGGGAGAAGTTTCTGTTGGCCGTGAAGTGGAGAAAATGTCCATTTCACAATCCTCGCCCTAGGCCACAGCTGTGTGAATGAGAAACCTCCCCTTTCGAACAACACAGAAACCGAAAAGCAATAAAATCATCCCCTGCAAAACCATTTGAGGACCTCCCGCAGTATTAAGGGGGGAAGGCATAAAACTGCGGTGGTGCGCTTTCGAAGCAGTTCGCGAAATTCCTCCGAAACATTTTCGCTACCACTAGCTTTGAAAAAGTAGACCGCTTTCGAAGTGAAATTCAATTAGCGGGTCATCCACTCAGAGGGCTAATAATCTCCTGTAAAACAATTTATACAAATCAATTCTTTTTTTCTTTCGTCACTTAAAACACTTTCCAAAGTAATATTTTTGTAATATTTGTAGTTTTAGAAACACTCTTGCTTTGAAGTTTATGAAAATATTTAATAAATTTATTTCTGAAAGTTAGAATATATTTCCCATTTGATATGTTTTTGTGAGAAATAATATTTAAAAACGTGATTTGCATGATGCATATATCAGTTATTTATTTTTCTTCTGATTACCCTTTTACAAAATCTTAACTTTTGCTTGCTATGTGAAGATCCCCTTGGATCTCACTTTGAGAACGAGAATGATTTGGAGTCAGATAAGAGCCAGTAACCATTTTTATAAATAACTTTCTTTATTTGGTTATCTTTCCGAAATAGAATCAAAGACTTTTATTAACAAATAAATCAAAATAGTTATATGAGGTTTAAAAGGGACTTTCCTTTAAATTAACTTAAATATTCAATCATCCAACAAACTAACAATTAGAATATCGATCACGCAGAGACTAACGCAATAAGAGATTCCAGAAATATACTCAATAATATTCCTATTGAACATTTAATTTTTATCTCACTCCTAATATAAAGCTTTAATGAGACTTTAATTATAAATCAATATTTACCACACTGCAGCTCAGCTCTTCCTGAGATTTATCCACCTAATTATCTTCAATAATAAATCTAGCTTCACTATTATACCTTCCTGCTTCAATCTCTCTCTCCTACTGCTTTTTACTTTACTATTCCGTTTGACTTAAATACTTTATCTAATCTGCATAACAAGGAATCCTGTCCTCTTTTTGGAGATGATTGGAAATAGGTAGGGGAATTAAATTTCCCTAAAAAAGATGTCTCAGAAGGTTAGTGATAAAGTTCCAAATAGGTTTGTCACAGCTATCATCCCTGCTTGAAAAATCTTAGTGAGCAATTGGGTTACTCTTGTCCTAAATGCGCGTTTTTATGACTTTTTTTCTAAAAACTTTCGAATAATTTTATTGTTTATATTTGATAAATATTGTCATATGGTTGTGTTTGTTATTCACTATATATTATATTAAAATAAAAGTAAAGAAGTTCTAGAACCTACAGTGCTAAAGAAGGAAGAAATTGTAATTCACAAGACAACAAATGTAGATACAAAAAAGTCTTTGGACTAAACTGGAGACCTATTATGATATCTAAAGCTGTCGCTGAATTAGGCCAGTGATTTAGGGTTAGCAATGCTTTATGGATCCAACCTTCCCCGTACAGCAGAAATTTTCTACATAATAGGAAAAAAATAGAGCCATGTTGAAAAGTTAAGCCTATTTCTAACACGTGGATGATTAAACTGACAATATAGTAAAATGAAATTAAGAAAAGAGAACAATAATTAATCTCTCAAGGAGAGGAATAATAAAAAAAAGTATACAAAAATTTAGTGTAAAAACTTACACATGAAAAATAAAAACCCTGGAAATCGAAAAATCAACCTTCTACGTTAAGATCCCACACGAAATGACGCAAAGGATTGGAACATCAACACGAGAAGGGAAAAACCTTGGATAGTTAGTTTGCATTTAAACTGACCACTAAGATATTTTAAAATAACCTAAACATAAGAAATTTTAAATAAAATAATGAACAAAGTTAAGAATAGATAATATCAAATAGAAATAAATTTAAAAGCAAATTTACTTGAATAATTATATACTAGATAGTTATATTGCATTTAAAATAAGTGCTTAAAATATTTTAAAAATATACTAAATAGAAGAAATTTTAAATAAAATATTGAAAAAAAAAAGATAAAAATAGATTTAATTTGAAATAGAAATATATTTAAAAATAAATTTACTTGGATAATTGTAATCTAAACAATTATTGCAAAATTTCACAAAAATACTATGTTTTAAAATGTTATCAGTAACTAAATCTTTGTTTCTTTTTATAAAATTTAAGATAATATTTCTAAATATTGATAGGTGTAAGTTACTACCCCCAGAAAGGCATTTTTATAATGTTAAAATCAAATGAGTCTCTTTTATCAAAAATATTACTTAATAGCAAATTATTCTTAACTTTTAATTGAAGGTCCAAAAGTTAGCTGACTCATTATTATAATTAGTTTTTAATAATTTTAAATAGTGGGGATAATATAATTAAAGCTATGAACAAAGTCTACTGTATTACTAAATATAATTAAGTCATCTATGTATCTAAAAAAGTAACAAGATTTATAACTAATGCTTTCATTTTCATAAAAATGCAAGTAAATATTTGCTAAGCAGTGGCTAGCTAGTCCACCTTGTGGTAAACCTTTAATTTGCTGATAATGAGCGATATTATGGAAAATATAAGTTTCTTTTAATACTAATTCAATCATAGAAACATATTTATCATATTTTACTATCTTATTCAAAAAATATTTGCTATATGCTATTTTTAAAAATCTCAAACATGTCTTCTATATCTATGGAGTTAAATAAATCTTCAAAATCATAGGTATAAATAAAAATTTTTTTTTTTTACCTTGCATATGCTTAATAATGTCCATACTATTCTTAACTATAGTAGAATTATCAATTTTGTCTAATGTAGATTGAATAATATTTTGTAGCTTCTTGCCCGGATGTGTAATATAAGTTTTAAAACCATTTGTAATAGTTCTAAATTTAACAGGATTTTTATGAAATTTAGGAGTTAGGAAAATATGATGGAATTTTTTTTAATATCCAAAATACGTTAATCTATTTTTTTTTTTATAAAAAGCAGAGATTCAATTAAAAATTTCTCTTTTGCTTGAATTAGATTTTTTAAAAGCAGAATTATTATGAAAATGTTTGTTTAGCAAATTAGTATAAAGCCACTTGTAAATAATTGCATAATTACCCGGTATTTTATAAACATAAACGATAATAAAGTTCTTTTGTAGGTCTGCAATTTAGTTCTTAATATTATTGTAAGTTATATCATTATCAGTTTTATAGTTAATGTTCAGTAATTCATTTAACATTTTGCATTTAGTTTCATTAAAAGCTACAATAGGAAGACTGTATTTAATAGCTAATTTTGTAATGAAGTTACTATCTTTAGAAATTTGATTTTTGATAGCATTGTTATTATTAGAGATCATTAATCTAAAACTAGTACCTTTGGACATTATTTCTCTAAGAGTATTATCTTTAACAATATTTCAATTACCAGTTACCACATGCTTGTGATGATCATTTATAAAATCAGAGAGAGAATAATCTTTACAATTACAAACAATATTATTATTATTTTGCAAATCATTAATGTCATTGTAATTAAAAAAATTGAGCTATCTATTTTTTTATTATATTTAAAAGCCTTCTTAGTGCAAACGTTATTTATAGGCAGGCAATGAACATACTTATTAAATATTTTTGAGAAATTAATGTTATTATAAGATTTATTCATATATATATATTCTAAATGAATTTATGATTTTTTGCATTAATGCTTGTGTTTTGTATACTTCAGTCAGAAAGTAATATGTAATTTTTATTTTGAGATCAATTATCAATAAATGAAGTAGTGTTTATAATCGAAAAATTTGTACAACAATGTTTGTATTTTTACTATCACTCTTATCTGATTTGGATGCTTTTATATAAGCTCTTAGTATTATCTTCACAATTTATTTACATATATATATATGTTGAAAATAAGAGCAACTGAATTATCTGATTTCAAAGTGAAAAAATGTTTATCTAATTATTTTGAAAAATTTTTGTTTCTAATAAAAGTATATTTTAGAATTTTATATAAATTTCATTTTAAAGACCTCACAAAAATAGCTACTGATCCTTATAACAGAGATAAATTACTTTATAATAAACGTTTAACTTTGAGTATTCATTAGATTTTTTACTGAGGATGTGTTTTAATGTAGAGAAATTTATCAAGTTTTTTAATATGATTATAATTTTCACAACGAAGCAGTATGCATGTAAAATTTCATAAATAGTGATGAAGAGTTCTTTAATTGTCTGAGATATATGTAAATTGATTTTAAAAAGTTATGATCCCGCCTGTGTTTATAGTAAGAAATAAAATTCATAAAATTTTTGCAGTAATTAGTTAAAACACTGAACTTTTAAAGGGAATTATTATTCATTCATTTTTTGTGTAGTGCACCCAATTATGTTAAGCACACGTGCTTCTTTCACATGATTTTGAAAAAAAAATTAGTTTCACATGACTTATTTTGATTAATTGTGATCAGCCCAAACTACAAGACGAAAATTTTGCTTTAATTCTATTTTTATACCTACGCCATTGGAGACAAGGAATTTCCATTTTTGAGAATTCCTCGAATCACAGTTGGGAGTTTTGTCAGTTTTGAGAATATTAGGGCATCGAGTTCATGATCCCAAACACGACGTGAAAGAATAGAAAAGTAAGAACAATGCATGTGACGAGTAGATATTAAACCAGTATTTGAACCTCCAGCTAATTACTTTCCAAAGAGAGAAAACTCATGCTCAAGTGAATCAACGATGCTATATCAGTTATAATTCATGAAAAGCTGGGAAATTTCAATGGGATTTCAAGTCCTTTTTATAGAGAATTCTACGTTATTATGGTCTAGCCAAAACACAAAGATTATTTACTGAATTCGATGTTAAATCAGTTGAAACAAGGACACGACTGGAAGTTTTGTTCAAGTGATTACAGAAATAATTTCGCCCCAATGGAGGACGAAGACGATAATCAAGCCATTTCTCGTGATTGTTGTAATACTGCTGTCTCTTTCGCAAACCTTTATCATAAAAGTGTAATTTAATTTGAAATTCAGATTGTATCAAGCTTTGAATAAATGATATATAAATAAATACCAAAGCCACAGGGATTTAATTGAATTTCAGGTTCATGAAAAAATGAAAATTTAGAATTAAAAGAATTTAATGGTTGCAAAAATATATAAAATGAATGATAGTTTCGTTCTTACAGAATCTTTTTGAAAATTAATTATTATACGATTTTGTTTAAAAGGTTGTGCATTGCAAGCATTTTTTTTCACATGGATATTAAAGTCACTCTGATGACCTTAAATTTTTCACTGTTACCAACAGTTATTATGGTTTCTTTTTTCGAGAGGTATATTATAAGGCTCCTGTAAAGTTTTTTTAAGTCCCACTTTTCGTCTGATTCATCTTCCTCACTGATTTCCAAGTTATTTTTATTAAAGAGCTAACACATCACACACCTCAGCTATAGTTGAAAAAAGAAATTTTTATATTGTTTTACTATAAGTTATATGCCGCACACACACATCGATTTCTAAATATTCTCACTTTTGAGCACTGCTTCTGATTTTGACAAGTTCAAACAATTCTGCAATATTTTCACTAAGGACACTTCAAAAACTGCTCTGCAAAACAGTACTGAGTACAACTTATTGGTACGGATTTAACAGCCTTTGTTATCTAGTGAAAGGCATTCAATATACTCACATATTTTGAAAGCTTATCACGGCTTTCACCAGGTGCTTGATAAGGAATGTATCTTAAAATAGTTTTCTGTAATGAACCTTGAAGTTTCTTATGCCTTAGTACAAAAGCTGTTATATTAATGTTGCCTTTAGGTGGAAAAAATTATATTTTCATTGATTTCAGTTTTATGTTTGATAAGTGGGCTGGTGAATTGTCAACAAATAGTCAATGTCATCAAGAGCAATCAATTATTATGATTAGGTTTTGTGCCATTCGTTTTTTTTTACTGTGTTGTTACTAGATCGATGAACCTTTTGGATACATTTGTTTGAGGCATCTTGGTTTTTAGGCCTTTCCAATTGTAATGGATGGGCGGTCCCATCCATTAGTGTAAGAGGGTCAGAAAGAAGATTCGCCATATATAGTCAATACAAACTCAATTTATTAACAATTCTCAACAACATTACAAATTTAAACAACCCAAGTGAGAAATGCCCCAATAGTTAAATATGGAAGCAATAGCGAGGTAGACGAGATAATAGGAGATATACACTGGTGTGCAAAAATTAAGGACGAAGTCGAAAAATTAGCACATCAGCTGAACGAAGAGGCAGAGCGGACAGAAAGACCAATCAGGAGATTAAGTAAGGTGATATACGGTAGCACATGCGCAGATATGAAGGTAGACGTAATGGGGGAGTGTCTTAGTAGTATAAAGCATGTTTTCGGTGTAAGATCAGTATTTCTGGCAAAGAGATTGCACGCCGTATAGCAGTTTAAATCACACCGAGTTCCTGCCTCAGCGAGAAATGGCGAATAATCAATCTGTTAGACGACATCTGGATGCTTTTACCCGAGGTCGAATCATTGGGAAGTTGGAGGAAGGCCGCAGTGTGACAAGTGTGGCTGCAGAGTTCGGAATTGCACACAGCATCGTTTCACGACTTTGGAGACAATTTCAAACTACAGGAACAGCTATCCGGGGGTTCAATAGTGGTCGTCCACGAGGAACCACACCCGCAGATGACCGGTACATTGTCTTACAGGCCAGAAGAAACAGGCAGCAGACAGCGGGGGAAATCGCTAGACACACGACACAGGCGACTGGACGACCGATATCGCGTTTTACCGTGGCCGGAAGACTGCACGGTGGTGGTCTGTTTGCACGACGCCCTGTACGGTGTGTAGCTTTAACGCCTGCCCATCGGAGAAGGCGTTCTCTGTGGTGCCGGGAACATCGGAATTCGAGAGACAATGAATGGGGACGAGTACTCTTTACAGATGAGAGCAGATTCAGTTTGAGTAGCGATTCTCATCGCATACTCATCTGGAGAGAGCGGGGAAGCCGCAATCATCCCTCGAACATCATTGAAAGGGACAGGTATGGAGGTCACGGTGTTCTCGTTTGGGGAGGCATCATGCTTGGTAGTCGTACAAACCTTCACATCTTCGACGCAGGTTTAGTCAACGGGACCCGTTATTGTAACGAGATTCTTCTTCCATATGTGCGTCTTTTTAGAGGCGCTATGGGTCTGCAGTTCCTTTTCATGGACGACAATGCACCATGTCATCGCACAGTAGCTGCCGAACAGCTCTTAGAGAGTGAGGATATTGAACGTATGGATTGGCCGGCACGATCTCCGGATCTCAATCCCATCGAGCATGTGTGGGATTTTCTAGGCAGACGCTTGGCAGCTCGTACCTTACCACCAGTAACGATTCAGGAGCTTCGATTGGCACTGCAAGACGAATGGGCAGCAATGCCTCAACAACTCATTGACACCCTCATTCTCAGCATGGGCAGACGCTGTGAAACCTGCCTAGCAGTCAGGGGAGATCATATCCCCTACTAAAGACCGGATGTCTCTTGCTGGACACCCATCACAGGGATGTTTCTGCCTTCAGTCGCATTGCGCTCCATGCTACTTTTTCAATCAAGCTTCTTTTTATCCCTCTGATTTCTCTTTTAGTAAGTGTTGCTTGCATTACACATGTTCTTACGTATTGGGATCTTACGGTATTAAATGTGTTGATTTGGAAAGCTTTTGTACAAAGTTATATTGAAAAAACCGTCTCGTCCTTAATTTTTGCACACCAGTGTAATTATAAATCGGATCACTTACACTTAGCACGTCCAGGCATTATACCTTATATTTGAAGATAATTTCTAAAGTAATCTACTTCAAACCGACACGAATCCAATTTAACAACTAATTGACCAAATCGTCAATCTTAATATTAATCAGATAATCTACGAAGCGCTTTCACCTAGCTTTACGTTAATTACTACTTGCTATCCTGTTAGCTTCTAACCTCTCTCTTTTCGAACTTGAGAGTTAATCTTTTAATACAATCTTTGATTTGAATAAATTGCGTCTTCTTCTTCGGAGGAAAGTTTTCAATAGAATAATATTTAAAGAGCCATTATTTCCCAAGAGGAATATAAGTAGGAAGAATGCGAATAGATCCGTTACAATCCTCCCCCCCGTAAAGAAGACGTGATTTATATGAAGATCTCAACGATCCAATAAAAATTACGTCAATAAATTTTATTAATTATTCAAGAATTGCAAAAAATTTTAAAGTTAATCTACTTCCTGATCAGATTCGCACACCCGATAACACACGAAAAACAACTAATCTAAATTCAAATTAAAATTTTTAATCGGTGCATTTCTCTTACAATACACAAAATGGTACACCCCATTCGGGATAGCACCAGGGGAAAACCTCTTTGAGGAAAAAACCATAACCGGTGCACTAATACTTAATATCTAACATTTTCTTGATTTTACATTACTTTTCTTCTTTACATCCCTCATCACTTGTAGGAATTTCAGGGTCTGCTACCCTGAAATGGAAGTAGGATCACTATACCACACATAATAATTTGCATCTATACATTGAATATCATTAAACATCAATGTATATATATATATATATATATATATATATATATATATATATATATATATATATATATATAAATATTTAACAGTCATGCAAATATTTCTAATACTAATCACTTATAAATACATAATTTTGCATACATAAACACCGTCAGGTTTTTTCACAAACTCCCCCTTCCATTCACGCTGCTCTGTTAGAGTTATTGCTGATTGTTCTTATTTAAGCCGCGTCCTACACCAGATATTATATGCATCAGTACATACATAAATACATACAATTTTTCAAATATACTATACAATGAACAAACAGACCAAGGAATTCTCGCCTACTAGCCAAATCTCATTCGGTAGCAAAGCAAATGTAAGCAAACAAATGTTTTCCACATTTTGGAATAAATTTAAATACGAAAGTTCATTTTTTAATTAAAAGAAGAATGCACCCATCTTGGTGTTTAACTATTATTCCAGAAAAATCATTATTGATCCAAACTTGCTTTCCACAAAAATGATCTGACTGCTTGTCAAAAGGAAAAAAAATACAACCTGGCAATTTTCTTTACTGTTAAGTCAGCACTAAGAATTTGCACGTTGGCTAGGACGTCTGTCAAATTGCTCCAGGGTCGCTCCTATTTGGAAGCCGTCGTGGTTGCACCCTTTCCTTTGCACAGCTTCTTTTTCTACTACTCCAGCTATTTGATGCTTCCCCCTCTACTTGTTTCCGCTCGGCTTTTGGTTAGGTAGGGACTTGTCCTTCCTGGTATCGCGTGTCTTTCGGTGATTTCCGCTGTACTTCGAAGTGGGTAAGGAGGTACCTTCTAAGCAGGGCTTGTCTTTCGGTGGATCCCGCTGTGGTGCAAAGTGGACAGAGACTGGACCTTCCGGATTGGGCTTATCTTTCGGTGATTCCCTCTCTACTTCGAAGTGGGTAAGGACTTGACCTTCTGGACAGGGCTTCTGGTTTCAAACGGCATTCTGCATTCGATGTTTCCACTCTGGATCTCCCATTTTCTTGGTAGCCATTTCTCCTGGGTATCTTCCTTGATCCAGATTGTAGTGACTGGGGAGCTAGCCTTTTCCTCCACTTGTGGCTCCAATGGGGTGGTTTTTAACTTCTTTGTCCTCTTGTTGCGAAGAAGGTGCTCTTCTCTTCACGATATTCTGTTTCTCTGGGAACCTTCTTTTGACTCTGTTCCCATTGTGCTGTTGTCGCTCTCAATTGCTTATTGTTGAACAAGACCGTGTGAGCGATTTACAGTTCAAGTTTCTCTCTCTCCATCTTACCTACATACGGGTGGGTGAGTAATGAAAGCAGAACCAGAGACTTCCATAATCACAATTATTTATTTAGTCAAGCAACTTAATTAACAGTAATCTATTCTCTAAGTGAATGTCTAATGAGTACCACGGAGAAAGCAATGATTATTTAAGCAAATATGCTGGACCTACTAATTTAGCTCAACCTAATTTATCGTTGATTTCTAACTTCAAATCTACTAATTCAACACAGTGACGAAACACCACTCTTAATCTTTGTATGCGAAAGTAACCTTATTCAATCTCACCTGCGTAGCGAATGTAGCTGCTTTTCCTACCTCCTTCTCTAGAATTACCAAAACTCAGACTTTATATAATCGAACTAATCTGAATATCATGGTTTCTTCTTGAAAGGGATGACTGTGAATTAAACACGAATGCCAACCCAAAGATTCCCTAAGAGAATTAGTGATAGGACACGTACAGATTCGTCCCAACCCTACACTTCTCCTTCTCTTACCCCACAATTGCTCCACTTCAGTGCTTTCCTCCCTGACCAAATCTTCACTACCCTCAGCTTCTCCCTGTGTTGCTCGTGACCCTTCTCCAGTAGACCTGTCTGTCTCAACATCACCCGCATTCCTGTCTCTTGGGTGATATGTGTGAACCTGATCTACATTTACTGATAGGTTAACCCCCTTTCCAAATAACCATGTTTTTGATCTCCACTTTCATTACCTCATTGGGCCCTTCAAATTTAGGCTAAAAATTCTGAACGATTTTCTTACTAGCCGAGCTCATAGGGTGTGTTTGCACCAATACCAAATCCCTTACCTTAACATTAACTCCCCTTCTTCTTTAATTCTAATCCTTTGCCCGTCTATCCTGTTGAATCTTTGTTTTCTCTGCCTCGCCTTCTCAAACAATTTTTCCACACACCAAGCTTCAAAATTGCAAGGCTCGCCGTGAATAGTCCTTGTGTAGCTTCAAAGTGCGACTCTAAAATAACCCAATCAATCCATCTAACATTCTCAATCTTCTACCAGAATTCACATGGCATAATATTCCTAATCAATGTTGAAAATCCTAGTTTTAATTTCTCGCAGCTCATTTATTGGTGGTTAGGTTAGAAGTAGAAACTGCTACAGCCCAAGTATGGAAGGATCGTTCAAAAAATTTTAAAATTCAATTTTTCCAGAACGTTTTAGCTTAAAATATTTATTTATCCTTTTTCCCCGAGATTTTTGTTTAATTATTAAGTTTGTTTATTTCAAGATTTTTAATCGAAGGAATTTCTTAAGGAGACTCCCTTCCAAAACTTTTGTAGATGTCTCTGTAAAATTTACTGAGATACGCATGCGCCAGTTCTTCCATTTTATTTGATCATGGCATCCTATATCAAGCATTAATGGTAAACATTAAGACGAATTATCTCTTCAGGTAGGATCTTTCTTTTATTTGCATGTATCATTTAACTAAAATTTAGGATTATTTTTCATATTATAGTCTCAAAATAAATAATTTTGAGAGAAATGATTGAAAACATTTAATTCAATTTCTATTTCTTCGTAAATCATTAAATTTATTTCCTTGAAGTTGTTGCGCCAGTCTTCTTATTTATAACATCTTCAAGAATTTCCAGGAGTATTCGACTCATGGCTTACTGAATCGAATATTCTGTGTAAGCCCTTAAAACAATCCTATTGTTTATTTAAAAAAATAAAAGGATTTATAAAGGAGGTTTTTATATTTACTCATTTCCACTTAAGAGTGAGACAACGTTAATACGGCGAATTTCTGGATAAAATTTCCAGCAACCACCATATTGAAACTTGTAGCGTTACTGCATTACAAAAGTACACACACATTTTCCGTTTTCATTTTTAGATGACGGATATAAAAAAAGAAATGGCTATAACAAAAGCCTATTTCTTAATTCTTATTTCTGAGAACATAGGATCATCTTTCATGTTAACTGTTAAAGTAAAAGGATAAGATTATTAAAGAATAAGAAGTATGTTTCTCGGCAGTGGCGCACACCGGAATTTTTCAAGGGGGTCCGGGGGTCGAAAGTTTACCATTCTTGTATCATGCTCCGTTTGATTTTGTCGATTTTCTACAACAAAACAGTAAAAAACTAGTTTTTGAATAAGTAATTAGCATTAATTAATAAAATTAATCACTACTAGCAAGTAATTAGTTAAATTTTACGTACTATATACTTAGAATTATAATCCATCGGAAAAAAATCGAAGGTTCTCGGACTTCCCTCATAAAAAAAATTTTTTGTTTGTTTTTACGATATTTTCAATATCATAAGAGAGATAAAGTTACGGTGTTGAAAAAATTTTAATTGAGTTTGATTATTATTTTATTCAAAAATGTTTAAAAGCTTTTTTTTAAAAAATCAAATTCATCCACAAAGTGTAACCTGAACTTATAATTGTGTCGAATCTCCGTATTTTTTATTTATTCTTCGAAAGGCATTTGATTATATTTTCCAGGATTTAAATCTTCTAAATTTTAGGATTGTGTCTGAGTTGAATGAATTATTCTACTTTAGTGTTATTTTTTAAAAAAGATTTTTCGTATCTTTTTAGAAAATGTTTATACTCTTTTTTATTATTTCATAAATTTATTATTATTATTTAATTTATTATTTCCTCCTCCTTTTACTTATCCTAACTTCTATTAATTAACCTTTTTAATTCACTCAAGTATCTGAAAATTATTTTTAAAGAAAATGGGATAAATTTCACTCTTTATATAACTGTTCTTTTACATATTTCCCCGCCTAATAAACTTTCAAAGTAAAGTTCCTGATTCAAATGAATAAAATTTCTTAGAATATCAAGAGGATTATAAAGAACGCCCAAATATATATATTAGAAATATTTTTATAAAACATTTTTGTAATGATCAAATGCTCTTGAATGAATTCCATCTCAGGAAATATGTATTTTATTATCTTTTACTGATAAAACTATCATATTTATTGAACCAAATGTAACTAAGAATATTTGTGGAAAGATCTATCTAAAAATTATATATTAAATTAAGATCTTATTGGAAATTTTGGAAACGCTGTTAATTGGTCTTTAATTTCAAGATTTCAGAAATGATCTGAATATGTTTTTTCTTTTAGAATTTAAAGATATAGTTGATTGGAATTTTATTTCAGAATATCAAAAACTTTCAGAAACTTTCACCATAACGAATCAAGAAATTATCAACTGTGGTATTATTTCTGGACTTCCAACATTAAGTTAAATATTTATATATTTTTTTGTTACGAAAATAAGCTTGATATGAATAATAAATCAAAATATCACACACATTTTAAGAGATAGATTTTAAAATTAAATTATATAAAATTAAAAAGTAAGATTTGTAGATATAAACTATTATCATAAAATACAATTTGAGTATTATAAGATGTGATAGATTAAAATGACAAGGGCTTTTTTAATAACAAAAATTAATTGAAAATTCCATTAAAGAACGCAGTGTGATAAAGTAGACTGGTGTAATTCTATGCTTTGATTGAAATTTATTTTTAAAATATTATAACATATTATTTAATTAGTCTGTTTAAAAAATTAATTGTGTTCGTAAGAATATTTTCTTCAGTAATTTGTAATAAGTACTTTACTGTTTATCTCTAACGACTCCTTTTTTTAAAAATTTGATCGTGTTATATTATATCATACAACAGATAACTTTAACACTTAAATGATATTCGAATGTATTTCAATGATATAAAAATAGCATACATTGCTAAACATATGTAGAAGATCAACCTAATAAATTTTCTCAACTTGATAAATATTTTTGGATAGAAACTAAATGCGATGACAATGAGATAATAATTTTTGAAACAAAAGAATACAATGATATTTGTGCTTCAGGTGTTACAAATGTATATTAATCATCAGCTTTTCAGTTCTATATATAGACATTTTAGAATAACATATAAAGCTAAAAGCGTAGTATGTAATGCAGGTATTTGTTTTCAATTATATTTGTTTAATATATTCATAGGAAAATTGTTTACTTCTTAATCTTTCTTATTTAAATCTCTGTATCTTTTATTTTAACTTTTCAATTCAAATCAAGCAGTTTTCAACTTTTCTAGTTGCCTCAAAATAAGCTTATTTTGAAAACAATTCTTAGCTATATGTCTAGGTATTCTAAAAACCTTGCTGAAAAACGACTATTGACGTCAGTTGATATGGCTTTCACCTTACTAATATCTTTGACAGAGAGTAGTCTTGCTCGGGAATACATTCTGACTTGCACATTTGTGACACTTACCAGAGATCTTGACTGTGTTGGAATTGTTCTCTCTCCCTCGTCTGACAGATTTAGTCTTTACAGCATGGCTTCATTAATATTCATGAGCATCTAGAAAGGAAGAATGTATTAACCCCAGCATGCTTCTCTTATTTAATCCTCATTGAACATGTGTGGGA
Source organism: Trichonephila clavipes (assembly GCA_019973935.1). Lineage (NCBI taxonomy): Eukaryota > Metazoa > Arthropoda > Arachnida > Araneae > Nephilidae > Trichonephila > Trichonephila clavipes. The sequence goes on from BMAU01014849.1 coordinate 596,621, forward strand.
AGATTTGGGATGACAATGATACACGTAGAGATAGAGATCCATTTTATTAAGGTATCAATTTATAGACAAAGGGATTTTTATAAAGGAATTTTTTTCAATATGTGCATATATATGACTTTAAAAACTTTTTTCATCCTCTTCAAGTAGTAATAATAATTTCAAAATGTCAGTTTGTTTCCAATATGCAAAACAGGTTGCTGAATCTTTGTTTCTTTTTTAAATATAAAGTTAAATTTTCATTCATTTTTAATTCCATTATTGTATCTCTCACAACATCTTTTTAAACGTAAGTTATCATATATGTAAAATATACTGCGTATCCAAAAATTCAACCGATCCATTCAGAGGGGTAATAGAAGGCATCAAGAAAATGAAAGCGCAGAATATGGGGCTTTAAAGCACAGTGAGAGGATGAAAATAGCATGCAGACTCTGAGTCTAGAGAAGGTGGATGTCTTGCTGAATCCGTGTAATGCAGACTGATTAAGTGTCTGTCCATGATTTTTGTTTTTCGCTCTTTAGCAGAGATATGCTAATGCGTATAATTTACCAACACGGCCTGATTGGAGGTATGAACCTTGAGTTTTCCTCCTTGAATTGCTGCAAAGTGTGCGGTCGCAATGCAGAGAGGCATGTAATTCATGCAGGATAGTGTCCCTGCATATCCAGGTGCGTAATCATCTCGATGTAACATCATCTCGTGACATCATGAGGAATTGGATGCTTGGATCTCACTCTGTGGCACTTTTTCTTATATATGGAATCCCTCATTTATTCGACTCTTGGGAACACACACTCCAGAGGTTCTCAGAGTGCAGATTATCGTCGCTGCTGCACACATCAAAAACATACCTGGCGTCTTCTAGCTCCTTCCGAAATCTCCCCTTTCATACGTCATTTTCTTCTATAAAATATAAAACTTACTATAAAGTTGCCCCCAATAGTTACCTCCAATAAAACTTACCATGTTCTCCAGTTATAAGGTTATAAAGTTTGTATCATTTATTTTTGTTTTTTATCCACATAAACATTATGAGCAACATCAAGATTTCCCGTATTTTTCAAAGAAATTCCTTCAACATCTAAAAATTCCTTTTTTAAAAGTTATAGTATTCTTTTCGAAATATACTGTTTATATTAGGGACAGGGTATTTTATATATTTCCTATAATTTTATCTATGCCATCAAAATCACCATGCATGGAATATAATTCTTAGGCATCAAATTATTATAAGATTTAGTTGATAAATCTTAAGAAAATCAATAGGATCTCTTAAATTTGTGTGCGATCTCTTTTTTCCATTTTAAAATCTCCATCTTCTGTTAATGTAAATCTCCTTTGTTAGTCTTATTTTTCTCTCATTTGAACTAAACTCGAAAGAATAGGAAATTATTTATATAGATGAAATTTACTCCTTCTCTTGTTCCATGCTTTGACAATTTCAAATGTTTTGGCGTACATATTCATTTTTGAAGTTCTTTTTCTAAATAGAACAAAAAAACTGCAAGGTTTCAATGATTACTTTCTAAATTCCAAATAGTTTCGATATTTAAACTTGAAATATATTTAAAAGAGAAAGGTTATTAGAAACACCAAAACGGATATAATGGGATGGTTCTCTGTATTCATTAAAGTTAACCGAAAATTCCTTTCTGTATTTAATGTATTCAGTCCAGCAGCTAAGAGAACTGTTTAGTATCTAGAAAAATTTAATTCGCTTCTTATTGAAATTTATAGTATATTTCGTAGAATATTTTATTATACCAATAATTCAAATAAAACTCATTTGAAATCTAAATTATCAAAAAAACCATATTACTTTTGTTTTTTCTATTTTCTTTCTCTCTCTCTCTCTCTCTCTCTTTTTGTAAAAACTAAAGGAAAATAAATATATTTACAATATTAACTTCTTATTATCTTGCATAGTTTTTTTATCTTGTTAGTTTATTGCAGAATTAACTACTCATTAAGCTTTTTCTACGAATATTTCTACTTATATTATTAAAAACATTTGATTTTATTATTATTGGAGCTATCCAAAATATTGTTAATACTTTATAACATGAAACATATTGCAACTATTTAGATTGTTCGAAATTGAATTTAATATGAGACAAACTATAAATTAATATTAGTGATTTTTACTTTTAATTTGGGTTAGATTCACCAGTGTACAATATATTATTTGTGAAATCATATTTCTTTTGAATTCAAGTTTAATTAATATGAAGCAATAGTTTCCTATAACCATTTTAAAATTTAAATATTAGCTTTAAAGGTATCCAAAACTCAACTAAATTAGCTTTTGTTTTTGTAATTTTCCAACTTTTTCAAAACCTTTATTATATTCTTCAGTTAGCTTTACCTTCTTTATGACAACATCTATTACTATCACCTTTATGATTGTCATCAAGAAAAAAAAGTTAGATCCGGAGAATCTAAGACCTGAAATCGTTACTAAGCGCTTTCTCTATCTCATATATATATATATATATATATATATATATATATATATATATATATATATATATACATACATACACTGGTGTCCAAAAGTTAAGCCTAAATCGTAAAATGCGAAAAACATCGAGTAAATATTCGTAAAATTATTCCAAATTTCTTGCGGATATTAATTGGGTGAAGAAGAAACATTGGGTTTATGCAAAACTTTTCAGTCGACTACGTCCTGCGCGAAACACCGGCGCATGTCGGAACGCGGAGAAACCGATTCACGCAGTATAGGCAGTTCAGACAAGTTTCGTGCATCTGCTGTGCGAAGGAACGTTTTTAACCATCAAAGAAGGTGAATGATGGCACAAAGACACCAATTGGGCATGTTTACGAACGGAAGAATCATTGGAATGCTGGAATCCTCACGATCACAAACCGAAGTGTCTCGAATTCTGAATGTGGACCAGTCTGTGATCTCAAGACTGTGACAGAGTTTTCAAAGAACTGGAGATGTTACCCAACAACCAGTATCAGGTCGACCAAGAGTCACAACCCCTCGCCAAGACCGATATCTGGTAATAAGTGCGCGACGTCAGAGGGGCAGTACTGCCAGAGCGCTGGGTTCGGCTCTCACAGTCGCCACAGGAATACGAATTTCGAGACAAACTGTTTACAGGAGACTCAATCATGCTGGTCTGTATGCCAGAAGACCCCAGCAGTTTGCATTCCCCTCACGTCTGCGCATAAACGCGCTCGTTTGAACTGGGGTTTGAAACATCAACATTGGAGTGTGGGAGAGTGGGCCAATGTGGTGTTCAGTGAGGAGTCCCAGTTAAGTCTGAGTAGTGATTCTCGGCGAGTAACGATATGGAGAGAACTTGGAACACTTTTTCAACCAAGAAACATAACGAAAAGATATCATTTTCCAT